>OU343224.1:137127416-137181021 GCA_910596185.1 Chrysanthemum makinoi
GGTTTATAACTTTTCAGGAGAAGCTAGTTATATACTTACAAATTTTGGACCTTTTGGTTTGAGATGGAAAAACATATGAAAAAGCTAAGAAGGTGCTCGGTTCTTTCTTTTAATACTTCTATTTGATTATTGGGAAAAAGTCAAAAACAAGGTCAAACAAAAGAAAAAGTAAATGTTCTTGAAGTATTGTGTCAATTTCATTAAATACAAGGTAAATTACAAGGAAAATTGGTAAGTAACTATCATACCCTTGTTATCTTTACACATGTGACTTCATTTTCTCTTCACCAAAACTTCCTTACACTTTCTAAGTAGTTTCACACTTTCATTTCAACATCATACAGTATAAAAACTGAAACTGAAACTTGAAAAGTTAAAAAACGTACGAGTATATGTTTCTGTTGAGCATAACTTATGATGATTAATGGTATTATTTTAAACACCTCCATGTATTTTATGGCAATAAACACAACCTGAGGTGTGTGATAAGTCACCATTAATGGTGCTTTCGGCTACTTAAAACTCTAATGACATATTTCCAGACAAACCCAATTAAGATTCAGTTCTAATAAACCCGTACTAGAAAATTGGAAACTTAAATCGTTGTTCATAATAAATGCCATAGAGATCCATATTTATGATATTTACTTACACACTGACTTTACAATTTTCTCAACTCAACCCAATGGAAAGTCCCATCATCATCAACAGTAACAGTAGAAGAAGCAGTGCCTCAAACTCACCAGAATTCGAATTCTGGATAACCCAGCCCCAACTCCACCAGCCCACCGCCGACCAGCTCTTCTCCGGCGGCATCCTCCTCCCCTTCCACCACCATCATCACACAGTACCCAGATGAAAAAGATCATCAAGAACCCACAAACACACAAAACCCAGATCAAAAAGATCATAAAGATGACACCTTTGATTCTATCGGCTCTATGTGTGAGTTGGATGGAAGTTGTGATGTAGAAATGAAAGTGTGAAACACCAGCGCCTCTCTCTCTCGTATTCCCAATTTTGAAACCCTAAAAAATCAGAATGTCACACTATATACCCTTTGATATACAATCTCAAATTTTGAAAAAATTTCCAGTAAAATCGGTACTCAAATTCCGTTCCATCTCGAAACCGTGCAAGTCACTAATCGACAGCACCAAATTCATTAAAAACTACCACCTCGATCACCCATACCCCCAACATAATATACTTGTAGGGTACCAGAAGTACAAGTAGTTAGGTCATAACATAATTGTCCCAACTTATATCACTATTATCGATAACGATAAATTCCCCACACAAAAGTTTCCCTTAACGGCCCCCGAGTCCCTTAGGTTACTAAAACGAACATTTACTGTGGGTTCTGTTAACGGTTTGTTGTGTTATTTCGGTTATAACAAAGACACTGCTATTCAAACGGTTGTTATTTGGAACCCGTGTGTTGGGAAATTTGGTAGCATTGTTATCCCTCAAATGCCTCATGACATTCGTAATCCTTGTGTTGGTTTTGGGTTTTGTCCTGTTACTAGTTCCCATGTGCCGGTTAAAGTTGATGTTGTTAAATTACTTAGTACATGGGTGGCTGAGGTTTTTTTGTTAAGTAGCCGTATTTGGAAAACTATATATATAGGTGCGCTTTCTAAGAAGCGCTGTGATTTTAGGTGGGAGCAGCCTATTGATGGTATTATTTATTGGGCTACTTATGATAATTTTTTTGTTAGATTGGGGGATTATGTCTAATTTTATTATTTCATTTGATCTTATGAGCTTCAAGTTTGGTGAACTCCTTTTTCGGAGGGATTAATACATGCACCTTTTTTGTCTGTGTACAAATGGAATGACTCGCTTGTGTTGCGTGAGTATAACGATGACGGTTCTTCTTTATGGATGAGGATAGGTGGTGGGTTTACGAAGGTGTATACTTTTGAGAGTTTTGTTTTTGGGTTTAGCAAGAATGGTCATGTTTTATGTGAATTGGAGTTGGAGCCTGAAGATTTTGAAGAGTCGAAAGTTGTAGCTTGTGATCCCTCTTGGGGACGTACTAATAGTCTTGGGATTAAAGGAAAAGATGGTTCGTTCCAAGGGGTTTCGTAAATGGAAAGACTCATCAGCCAATAGTAGTGTTTCCTCTGCATTTAAACCCTCGAACGAACCATCTTTTCCTTTAATCCCAAGACTATTAGTACGTCCCGAAGAGGGATCACAAGCTACAACTTCCGACTCTTCAAAATCTTCAGGCTCCAACTCCAATTCACATAAAACATGACAATTCTTGCTAAACCCAAAAACAAAACTCTCAAAAGTATACACCTTCGTAAACCCACCACCTATCCTCATCCATAAAGAAGAACCGTCATCGTTATACTCACGCAACACAAGCGAGTCATTCCATTTGTACACAGACAAAAAAGGTGCATGTATCAATCCCTCTGAAAGAGGAGTTCACCAAAGCTCTTAAGATCAAATGAAATAATAAAATTAGACCTAATCCAACAAAAAATCATCATAAGCAGCTCAATAAATAATATCATCAATAGAAACCTCCCAGCTAAACACACAACGCTTCTTAAAAGGCGCACCTATATATATAGTTTTCCAAATACGGCTACTTAACGAAAAACCTTAACCACCCATGTACTAAGTAATTTAACAACATCAACTTTAACCAGCACATGAGAACTAGTAACAGGACAAAACCCAAAACCAACACAAGGATTACGAATGTCATGAGGCATTTGAGGGATAACAATGCTAACAGATTTCACAACACACGGGTTCCAAATAACAGCCGTTTGAATAGCATTGTCTTTGTTATAACCGAAATAACACAACAAACAGTTAACATAACCCACAGTAAATGTTCGTTTTAGTAACCTAAGGGACTCGGGGGCTGTTAAGGGAAACTTTTGTGTGGGGAATTCATCGTTATCGATAATAGAGATATAAGTTGGGACAATTATGTTATGACCTAACTGCTTGTACTTATGGTACCCTACAAGTATATTATGTTGGGGGTATGGGTGATCGAGGTGGTAGTTTTTAATGAACTTGGTGCTGTTGATTAGTGACTTCCACGGTTTCGAGGCGGAACAGAATTTGAGTAATGACTTTACCGGAAGTTTTTTCAAAATATGAGATTGGATATCAAAGGGTATTTTTTAGGGTTTCAAATTTGGGGATATGAAAGAGAGGCGCTGGTGTTTCACACTTTCATTTCTACATCACAACCCCCATCCAACTGAACATACACATGGAGCCGATAGAATCAATCCCCAACAATCATACAGTGTAAAAAATGAAACTTGAAAGGTTAAAAAGCGTACGAGTATGTTTCTGTTTAGCATAACTTACGATGATTAATGGTATTATTTTGAACACCTCCATATATTTGAGTTCTAATATATGGTGCTTTGCGCTGCTACCAACAAACCCAATTAAGACTGAGTTCTAATAAACCCATACTAGAAAATTGGAAGCTTAAATCGTTGTTCATATTAAAAGCTTCGATTTTTAAATTTGAATTCTCATTAGTACAACTACAATCTGGAACTGTGACTTCATCCCCAAACTTTGTAATTTTTAACATTTTCAGCTGAATGTGTTTAAGAGAAATTTGATTCCTATTACGACATTCATCTTCTCGACTCTTCTAAGGATCGAGAAACTGGAGTTGCACACCACAGTCGGCAGATTGAGGACCACGGGCAGGGCCGGTCCTGAGTTATATGTGCAATTGTGTGTAACCATAAGAACAAAATATAAAATTTACTCTTAAAACAACAATGCGTTTATGCACAACATATTTGTCAACTAGTGAAAATGAACAACCTTTCGAACCGACCTTATGTTGAAACGATTTTAAAAACCAAATTATAATTTTTATGATTTATTTAGAGAAAAGTAAAGAGCTTTTTACGAAAATGAACTATAATTGATACTTGTTTACGAAACAGGTTCTCGCACAGGGTATTTACGAAAATGAACTTTTCAATGTTATCCGTCGGATCTCTTACAACATAAAATCCCAACACTACACGTGTATTATACGATTTCCGGGGCGAAGTTGTGAAGGCGGTACGCCAGCGAGGCCTGGCGTACCTGGGTACAGCCGGGCTTGGGCGAGATTGCTTGCTGGGCGTGGTTTCTGGGCGTGGTGCTGCTGGGCGTGGCCCTGGGCATGGTACTGCTGGGCGTGGCCCTGGGCGTGGGGAGGTGCTGCGATGGTGGGCTTGGGCGAGACTGTTGCTGGGTGTTCACGGCATGAAGAAGAAGGAAAATGGTGAGATATGGTATCACTGGTGTTGGTATGATGGGCAGAGAACATTTGTGCAACTTGTTTCATTTAAGGAGTGAAAAATGATGAAATATGATCGTAAAAAAAGATTAGAATCTTTATGAAAAAATGGTGAATATGATCAATGGAGATAGCTCACTATGATCAATGGAGATAGCTCACCGTTCTTTGGTTATGTGTAAAGTACAATGGTGAATATCATAAAAAGATAGAATGTAGGATTGTGGGTCTAGAGGATATTGACAGCTAGCTATGTAAGTCAACAAGTAAAGTAAAGATAGATTGATTAAATAAAGCTAGCTACTCCGTATTTATTACAGAGTATTTAAAATTGTGATGGTGACAACTTTAGTTCACTTTGGTAAAGTATTGGAATAGAGTTCACTTTAGTAAACTTGGTAGGTAAATAGTTCATTTAAGTAATTTGCTTAAAAGTAAACGTCATCAAATATTTGAAATATAATGTCGATAGAAATTGACTACATATACCTAACTTATTTGTTCCATCTAAATCTTACAAAAACACTCTTAACACAATTTTATCACGTTAGATTAAAAGTTTGAAACAAAGATAATATAAAAAATTCTTTAATAGAATTTTATCACGCTAGATTAAAAAGTTTGAAACAAAGATAATATAAAAAATTCTTTAATAGAATTTTATCACGCTAGATTAAAAGTTTGCAGCAAAGACAATCTAATAAATTCGTTATAATAGACGTGTTTGAAATATAAATAACCTAGTAAAAATCTTTAATAATGGTATAAGGATAATAAATAAAGAAATAATTGTGAAAAGTTTTTTTATGAAGTCCCACGTGACAATGTTAAAGATGTGCAGAACAAAAGGTTCTCTCTCCACTTTCTAGACCAATCAAATTTTACTCTCACTTCTATCTTCCCTGTCATCTTCCTTGTTAAACAATAAACACCATCTCGCCGGGAAAAAAAATTATATGTAAACTTAACACCGAAAAATTGATGCCCTCAATTTATTTGATGCCCTAGGCGGTCACCCAGCTCGCCCAGCCCCAGGGCCGGCCCTGACCACGGGTCGGGTGCACTGTACGTTATGCCTGGCTAGAGCACTTGTTGTGAGTCTCTATAAGGGCAAACTTCTCCTTTCATCTCGTCACCATCACCATCACCGTCAATTGCAACCTATTGAATCGTGAGTAATAAAACTAAATCAAATTGGTTATGACTTACGAGGAACTTTATTTCTCATCGCCAACATTTTATCCTACAGTAGTATCTGGTTTATCTTGCAGGTATGTGATCAATAACGCGTACTTTTTAACATTTTGATGAGTCTGACTTGTCACTTGCGTATGTAACATTGTATAATCAATTACTTAATTAGGTAAAGCTGAACAAAGTATTTCCATACAAGTATTCTTGTACAAATCAGGTTGGAATCTGCAGCTGACTACCATTATATACTCGGTACAATATATATTCAATGTTCAGTACTTTATTAATACATAAACACGTATGACAGCGATTAACTGGTGTTAGTTTTGCATGCATGTAGGGCGCGCGTTGGCAACGACTGCAACTCTCTGCTTGATATCATGGGCGGTTGAGAAAAGGGTCCGACCTATACTGTTGATACAAAAGTTGGCCGTTCCTTATTTGGGTCCGATTCCGTATCAATTACGTCTTAATGCTTGAGACCTGCGCACTAAGAAAACAGAAAACACCGTTAGGCTTACCGTGGGATTGTCACCCACGATTATCCTCCGACGTGAGAGTAAGTAATCGGTTTTAGAGTATATTTAAGAATTAGGGTTTTGTAGATCGTACCTTTAATGAAGGATAGGATTCCCTTTATATACACACGAAATCCTTGTTGGTTTCGTGTTCCCCAACCTTCGGCGTATCCCGCCTAAGTCGGTTGGTTGATACATATCCCATCCATAAGAGATATCCGATATCAAGACCATAAATAACTTCGGGTTTGGGCCTTCGTGAGCCCAAACCGTTACCGTGTTAGCCCACTCGTACTGGGCTCAAGTATTAGTAGCGTCCATTGGTCGGGTTCGTGACCCGAATATAGACTATACGTCATCATGTCCCCCCAGTCTAGTATGCGCAGTGACTAGCTGCGGATGCTAGACTAATAAATGCAGCCAATAAAAAACTGCGAAGCGTAGCAAAGAAGCCAAAAAGTTCCCGCTTTGAAAGATTCACGATGTATCTAGACATACTATTTAAAATGGATGCCTCGTAAATCGGGAAAGCAAATCATGAACGGCGTCACATCAAGTGATCTGATCCACACATTAGAGATAGTGGGATCCACGTGTCTTTCATCGCGTGGATGATAAATCTTATATAACCATCGACCTTCCTTTCACTGTGATTATCACAGTAAAAACTTAATCCGCCATTGTTAACAAACCTTCAACTTGCAACCCAAAAAACTACTATTCCAAAGGTAACCGCGCATGCGCTTATAAAAACGATACCATGGTTAAAGTGTTATCTGACTTCACATCCGACATAACTGAGAGCGAACTCCTAGAATTCGCCTCGGATTATTATATTCCCCTGGCGGTGCATCCGGTAGTTCCGGTGCGAGGCGTCATTTGCGGACTTCCCCGAAGGAAAATAGGGTATACACGCGTTTTTCGAGTTCGCGAATCAACGTGTGCCAATATCTCTATTTCGAGCGGCGTGTTAAACTACTATCTTCTGCATATATCCCACCGTGACCGCATAGGTGCAGCTTAAAATTACCAACTTCGAGGTAAATTGCCGACATCGGGCAATTAACCCGACTATTCACTGTTCGCGCGTTTTACCACACAACGTGGTCAAACGGGTGGGTATCATTTGCTAAGTGCGCTGGGCGGCTTCAGTGTTATACTGAAAAATTAGATGCGCTGAGGAATTGGAGGGAAACATTTTTCTGGGTCGATGACGCGTGTTTTCCCTCGCGCTTTGATTTCTACACCCAGGGCTCGCTACCAAAGGATGAGCACCCCCTCCCTGGATCATATAATGCATAGGATGCAAATACAATAAACATTAATCGCATCCCCATCAATTCCTACCCCGAGGAGTTTTTGGTGCACATGGGCATTAGCCGCAACTATTTTGGTAGTCCGGAGGAGGTTCCGATCTTCTTAGGCGCGGATGGCCAGGGTGGGTGCTCATCCTTTCGAACTCCATTGTCTTATATTACTATAAGTGTTTTTCTTTCTTTTCTATGTATTTGTCGTAATCCGTTTGTGTTGTTTGTTTGTTCTTACGCAGAAATGGACCTATTCAGAGTCGTGCAACTAGCGAAGCCGCGCCAGGTTAATGTAGGGACGCCGCCCGAGAGAGAGGAGAAGAGCCTATTTTGATGCTACGCCAGGCGCACCCAGTGATGGAGCCGAGAAGCAGGGGCTAGTTCATCCGTCGCACTAGAAGCAATCCCAACGCAGAGCGCGTTTAATCCGAGTGCCTTCCCCGAGCACAGCAAAGACAAGTAGTCAGTGAGCCTATGGAGGAAGAAGAGGGAGAGGAGGAAGAGGACCCATTGTTGAAGCACAAGAGATCACCGGGAGCGGAAGGCGCAAGCTCATCGAGGAGGAAGCGCCCCGTTATCCTAATGGTGGAATCATCATCAAGCGATGTTGCGTCGCCTCCCCCCTCTGCTGATACATCTGGCCCGCAGTAAGTAATGTTGTCAAAGTTGTTTGCGCATCCCCTGTTTATGCGAAATTAATAATATCCCCTTCTTTTGTGCAGGTTTGAACAGTCTGCGGAGTCACCCCCCAGAGATAGTCCTGTGCATTCTGGGTTCTCCGAGCCAACAAAAAACGCCGAGCCATTGGCGGTGGGGATGCCCATGGAATGCTTGTTGAGGAGTTGATGCGGGCGGTCGCGCATCAAGCTTCACTAGTGGAGAAGCTAAAGGCTAAGGTTTCTCGGGAAAGCGACCAAGGCGCGCAAAGGATCAAAAATTGCGCCACTGGAGGCGCAGCTTGGCTAGTGCCAAGGTTGAGACAGAGGGCCTGCGTATGCCCGTAAGCTCGCAAGAGAAGATGGCGCCGATGGGCCAAATAAACCAAGAGCGTGCTGAGTCATTAGGGTACAAGGCTTCGTGTCTCTGGGTATCCGGAGAAGGAAAGGAAGAGCTGACTTCGAGCTTGGAAAACTTTGGTGCGACTATGCACGCTGCCCTAGAAGCCGCCAGGAGATGAAGTTGCGCAAGCTCAGCTCGGGAGTATGACGAGGAGTTGTATCCCCAACTCGCCTACAATTGCTGAGCGCCGGGGCTTATTTGCCATGGTCTACTACTTGCTCGCTTTCAGCATCCTTGGAGTCGCAGAAGTGGTGAACGCCTTGGGGGAGTGGTTCAGTGTGCACTGGCGCGGGGTAAGACAGAGGCTATTGAGGAGCTGCATGAGGCTAAGTTATTGAAGGTTCCTGTTGATAAGGTACCCGGGTATAATGCGCAATTATATGATGAGCTGGTGGCTGCTATGGAGAAGATGAAGGCATTGGAGCTTCCCATGATATCTGAGTTAGAGCTCGACCAGGATTATCCAATAGGGGTTATTATGGAGGGGCTGACTTTAGCACGACATCATGGTGAAAATGCAGAAGCGCAGCTGGACTATTTCTTGAAACCCGATGAATCGCAACTCCAAGTGCCTATATTTGCTCGCCCTAAGGATATCTTGAACCCATTTGCTTTGGAGAAGGAAGTACCTTTGAAGCAAGTGTTGGAAGCGCATGCTACTAGACTTGCCAAAAAAGAAGGGGTTAAAGGTAAGGTTGTTTTGTGCGGCATCGGTGCAAAGACACCTCCCCGCATCGGACGGGTACCGTTAGTGTTGCCACAAAGATCGCCCAAGATTCTTACCTTCTGAAGAAGCTAAATGAGGTTGGGAGCGCTGCCAGCTGTGTAGGAAATTCGTCGCTTAGACGTTGTAATAGTATGTAGATAGGAACTTGTATTGTAAACATCATTTTGTAATAGCGCATGATGGTTAATAAAAGTCTCCTTTTTGTTGAATTGCGTGTTGGTATTGCGACTTACAATGTTTGCACTTAGTTACTTGTCTTTCCATAAAAAACGTGTGTATTACCTAAGAAGCAAACAATTGCATAAGCGCGGAGAACATATGAAGTTCATAACAGTGTGTTAAATTCATAGTATACTTAAAACATAATTTCTAAGTATGTTTTCATCATAATCGTGTATGGTGTGATATGCAGCGTACTGTAAATATCATTATCAAGGAGTCAAGTGTCTTGATTCCTAATTTGTTAAACGTGCACCGTATGCGTTGTTGAGCACTCGTAGTGGATGCATGTAACTTATTCCAATGTCTTGAGAACAAGGTGTTTAACAATGATACATGATCCAATGTTGATGGGTTTGCAACCCTCTTACTCAACGAGCTGTTTAGTAGGTTTACTCATCCTTTCACCATCGTGGGTTTATTAAGTGCATGCACGCCATGTAGGCAAGAGATAAAAAATGTTAAAACATAAGGTATAACAAATTGAAATGTATCGCGGAGTTAGCTAGAAACCACGACGTTTTATTAATACTTGCAAGTTTTTATGAAGGAAAATAAATAAGACATGTGACTACGTAAAACAAAATGTAAATACACAGATTATTTATTGGGCACTTCACTAAAGTGCAAGAGTGTCCGTGCGCTGGGCCATAGCCATTCCTAGAGATAACATCGCTTAAGATTGCAAATATTCCATGTACGCGGTAGTTCCCGACCGTCCATGTCTCGTAGCTTCTACGCGCACCGTTCCTAATGCTTCAAGAACCTCATAGGGTCCTTCCCACTTTGGTCCAAGTTTGCTTGTGTCTTCTGCGTGGCTCGCATCATTGGCGCCGTAAACGAAGTCACCGGTTCGAATGAAACACTTCGTACTTTAGCATCATAGTATCCATTCATTTTTTACTTCGACCTTGCTTCGCGATAGCTGCCGCCGCGTATTTCTTCCAACAGGTCTAAGTCGATACGCCGCCATCATCATTGGTTGCCACATTGACTTCAAGAAGGCGAATAGTTGGCATCCCATTTCGGCTGGTATGACGGCCTCTGTCCCATAGACTAGAGAAAAGGGGGTGTCCCCCGTGCTAGTTTTGATTGAAGTACGGTGTGCCCACAGAACATGCGATAATTCTTCTATCCACCTTCCTTTGTGCTTGTCCAGACGTGCTTTAATTCATTCGCCCAGACTTCGATTTGCACGCTCTACTAAGCCGTTGGTTTGTGGATGTTTAACCGATGCGAAGTGTTGTGTGATATTCAACTTCTCACACCAGTCCTTGAAGGGGTTGTCACAGAATTGTTTCCCGTTGTCCGAGATGATTTCCCTAGGTAGTCCGAAGCGGCATACAATATTTTCCCAAACAAAGCGTTTAGCCTGATTGCCAGTAATTGTTACAACAGCTTTTGCTTCAATCCACTTGGTGAAGTAGTCTATGGCCACTATGAGAAACTTCAATCCTCCCGCCGCAACAGGGAAGGGACCCGCAATATCAATACCTCGCTTGTAGAATGGCCAGGTGTCGTAATGGGTGTTAGTTCCTGTTGTGGTTGGCGTGGAAAGTGTCGTGAACCGGTCACGCCGACTTTCTTATCAAGTCTCGGCCACGGTGCATAGTAGGCCAATAATCTCCTGACCGTAAAGCGCGCGCCACCACGGATCGTGGTCCCAAATGTATGCTGCATGAGCCGGCATGGATTTCTCTGAGTACATAATTTGCTTGTAGGGGGCCGACGCAGCGGAGCCATGGCTGTAGAAAGGAGCGTCGATATAGCACACCGTCTCGAAGTTCAAACCTCTGTGTTGTGCGTCGTATTCTTCGGGCTTCCTTCTGTTCCTGGGGCAATGCGCCCTTGCTTATGAATTCTATTATTGGTGTCATCCACGTAGGACCTTCCTCCTCTATTACCGTGGATATTTCCATCTCCGAGATGGATTTTCTCTTCAATGTTTCCACCAATACTTGTTTTGACAGGTGAGCAAAGCTTGTGGATGCAATCTTGCTTAGCGCATCCGCCTTTCGATTTTCCCCTCTAGGAACCTGCTTGATTGTGAACCTGTCGAAACTCTGAATTAGTGACTTGGTCTTGTCTAGGTATTGGATCATGTTTTCCTCCTTAGCCACGTATTCGCCCAACACATGATTGGCTACTAGCCGGGAATCCACATTTGCTTCCGTGTTGCGCATGCACCCATCCGTGCTGCAATGCGTAGTCCGCAATTAGGCTTCATACTCTGCCTCATTGTTTGTCGCTGTGAATTCAAAACTCAGTGCGTAAGTGAATTCCGTTCCTTCCGGATTTGTAAGGATGAGGCCTGATCCTGACCCATCCACGCATAAAGATCCATCTGTGAACAAGATCCATGGATCTTGTAGTTCCTTCTTGCTTGGTACGGGTACATCATCGTCCCATTTTTCGATGATGAAATCTGCTAATACCGCCTTTTATTGCAGACGTGGTCTGTAAGAGATGTTGTGCTCACCTAGCAACACGCCCACTTCGTAGTCGCCCCGATGCGTCGGGTTTGGAGATGATTTGCTTGATTGGTTGGTCTGTGATCACTGCTATGGGGTGCGCCTGGAAGTACCTGCGCAGCTGTTTGGCGGCGAACACTAACGCTAAGACCAACTTCTCCATTGCGCTGTAATTAATCTCCGTTTTCTTCAGCGCTTTGCTTACGAAGTACAAGGTGTTTGTCTTGAATTCTTATCCGCAGCAGATCGCGCCGACCGCTCCATGAGTTGCGATAAGTACATAATCAATTCTTCCCTTAGTATGGGGAGCGCTGCAGTGTGTTGTTTAAGCCGTGTAAAGGCTTCTTCGCCTCCGTAGTCCAAATGAAATCTCCCTTTTGATACACTTCTTGAGTGTTTTGAAGAGAGGAGTGACTTGTCTCTTGATTTGGACAAGAATCTATTTAGGCTGCCAGTTTTCCATTGAGAGATTGGACTTCCTTCGCGTGCGCGGTGAGGGAAGTTCAATGACGCCTTAGTTTTTCTAGGCATGGTTTAATGCCATCCGGTTCTATCAGTATCCGAGAAACATGCCTTCAGAAGCCAAAAGTGCATTTTTTAGGATTTAGCTTCATGTTGATCTTTTTGAGGGTCCTAAATGTTTCCTCAATGTCGCAAGCAACTCATCCTCAATATGGCTCTTTATAACCAAGTCGTCAACGTAAACCTCTAAGTTGCGGCCCACCTGTTTTTCGAATGCGTTATCTACTAACCACTGATAGGTGGCGCCTGCATTCTTTAATCCAAAGGGCATTTTGGTGTAGCAGTAGACGCCATGGCTTGTATGAAAGGCCATTTTCTCCTCATCTTCTTTAGCCATCTGGATTTGGTGGTATCCTTTGTATGCATCTAGGAAGCATTTAAGTGGGTATCCACACAAAGACTCTACCTTCCAATCTATCTCCGGTAGTGGGTAACAGTCTTGTGGACATGCCTTGTTAAGATCTGTGAAGTCCACGCACATCCGCCAGCTACCGTCGCTTTTCTTTACCATTACTGGATGGGAAAGCCAATCGTGATAGTAGAGCTTGGCCGCGCTTCTTCTGGCGTATTGGTGAGTATCCTTGTCGGATTCTCAGCTTGTGTTCTGTGATCGAGCGTGGTACTCCAGTCATGTTCTTTGGTTCCCATGCGAAGATATCCAAGTTCTTTTGCAGAGTCGCACACGGCGCCTTGCCCTTATCCGACAAATGATCCTCCGATCGATACTTCTTGTTCGGTACTCGGGTGAATTGCAACCTTCAAGTTTGGAGTTTTAGTTGCGCTGCCGTTCTTGAATGGGTACCGTCTCACACGTAATCGTTACATTCTCTATGTGATACGCTGGCGTTATAGAGAGTGACAATACCACCTTCCATGGGAATTTGAGCATCCCGTGTCTTTGTAGACGGTACAACGCGCATGGTCGATATTCCGGTCTTCCAATAATGCCATTGTATGGCGAAGGTGATTTGATCACCATAAAATTCATCCAGGCTGTCGCAGAGTGTTCTTTATCGCCCATACTGACTAGTAGGCGTATTTGCCCCATAGGCCATATCTTTTCACCTGTAAAACCGGTCCATGATGGCCGGCTTAACTGATTGCGTATCTCAGGTCGCAGTCGCTTGAAGCAGTGTTCGTACATTATGTCTACCGATGCTCCTCCATCAACATACATGCGGTGGATATCGTGACCCCCGCATTAATTTCGATGGTGAGCGGCTCTACCATCTGCGTTACTGCGGTCCAGTGGGGAAAGAGATTTCGCTTCCACGGGAAAATCTCTGGCTGACCTTCTCGCTGGTTACCCCGCCATGATTGTATCATGTACATGGTATCAGCCTTATCTTTGGGTGCCTCTTTCTTATTTCCGGACTTTTGCTTATCTTTTCCCTCCTTGATGTTTTTAACCAAGTGGTCCAACCTGCCTTCCTTTACTAATTTCTCAATTAGTTGGCGCAATTGGACACACTCGTTGGTGGTGTGGCCCTTCTGTCCATGGTAGTCGCAGTATCCGCTTCCCACGCGCCGGTCTTCTGGAGTACGCATTGGTGGGGGCCTTGGGAAGTTTGGCGCCTTCGCATGTGAATATCTCCTTTGGAGTCTTGGTTAGCGGAGTGTATTTATCATTATCTCGTCCGCTTCCCCTGGCCGCGTAATTTCGCTTGGTTGCTCCCCGTCGTGGGTTGTCTCCAGGTTGTTCCTGTGACTGTAGAAGATGTCGATGGGTAATTTACGCTGGGCGCTTCTCCTGGATAAAGGACCTTGTGCGTTTCATGAGTTCATCAAAGGTTTGGGAGATCTTGTCATTCAGCCTTTTGATGAGTTATGGGTTATTAATCCCATTCATGAACCCTGAAATCTTCTGCACTTTGGGGCATGCCTTAACATGTATGCACTCATCTTTGAAGCGCTCCACATAAGCGCTCATAGATTCCCCCTGGCGCTGTTTCACCCTGGCGAGTTCGACGGGGTTTTTAGCGCACTTTTTCTTTTGAGTGAAGTTGTAAAACCCTAAAAATCTCAAACGCGTGAAATGACAATTTTGCCCTCCAATTTAAAATTTTACAAACCCGGGAAACACTTTAACATCGTTTAACAAATTATCTCATTAATAAAATATACACATTAGGAAGTAATAGACTTATGATATAAATTGAAAGAAACTAAATAATTAAAACCTAAGCAACAAATAAGGATACCAAAATGTGTACAAGTTAACTTGGTCTATAAAGAAGACTAGATGCATGATAAAAAGATAAGAAGGAAAGTTACATATTTGGTCTTCTCCCCCCTATGACCGGCCTCTATTATGCTCCCCCATAAATTCCTCAATCAATTATAATCAATCACATTTACACATTCCTTTTCAAATAAAAACACACACAAAAATTCACCATGACTCCATACGAATTTTTGCAAGGGGTCTAGCATTTTTCTGGGGTTCTTCATCATCAAGAGTAGCTGGGAAAAATAGGTTTTGGTTCGTTGAAGGCTTGGTTCGATCGGGGTGATTTTCTTTGGTCGATTCTTCATCCGATAGGTATGAAATTCATACGCTTGATCCACACGTCCTAAAATCGATTGGGTATTTTTCTCATGTTATATTCATCCTATATGTTCCAAATAAAATAATAAAAACGAACCGTGCATGGTATACGAATTATTTGAGAATTAAACCCTAAAAACGTGTTAAAACCCTAAATAATTAGAAACGAATTTTCTGGGCATGAAGACTATTTTCGTGGACTCTATATAATGTGTATTAACTCCGAAAAATGGTGCTTCGAATTGTTGAAGCATTGATCATGTTATATGAATTTATCCTAATCGCTATCTATGGAAAAGGGAAAATAGAATAAGGAAATCCTAAGGATCAAATAGGGTTAGGGTTTAATTATACAAATCTGGTCATTATTTATGTTTTAAGGTTGTGTAATGATTAGTACAATGATTGGATAATGAGCTAGGGTTTTTAGTTGTTCTTGTATGATACCGATTTGTATAAATTAAGGTAAAGGGCTTGTTTTGTAATTATTAATACTCATGGGTATTTTTGTAATGTGTCATAATCTGGGACTAATCAGGTAAAAATATAAAGTGAAGGCCTTATGTGTAAATTTTGTATTTAAAAGGTTTAAAGAGTAATTTTGTATAATTATGAAACCGATTTAAAAATAATTAAAGTAGAGGGACTAAAAATGTAAATTCTGGAAACTTGCAGTCATTTTGAGTAAATAATGATATTAAGAGTGTTTTGGGTAACTTTGAGTATTTATGGGTCTATTGTGTAATTATTATGGAATTATGATTTAATATATAAGTTTTGTAAACTTAAGGGGCTAAATGTGTAAATTCTGAAATATGAGGGGCTGAATAGTACAATATGAATATTCTGAGGTTACATTCTGAAAATGGGTAAAATAATATGCTTGTTTGGTAAATATGGATATTAGAGGGATTAAATCATGAATTATGTAAATATAAGGTTTGTTTTGTAAATATTGTAACTAGAGGGGTATAAACTGTAAAATTACGAAACTAAAGGGATTATGATGTCATTCTGAATAATATGTGTATTAAATTAGTAACTTGAAATATTTTCATGCTATACCCTTGGAATTAATGAAATTACAATTTGAACCCTAAACTATGTGAACTTGTCATAATAAACCCTGGACTTTTGTAACTTGATAAAATGTACTTAAATTCCAAAATAACTCTGATATAAAGACTTAACCTAATTTGTAACATTAAAGACTTGTTAATTCGAAACCCGATATTTTTGGAAACTCTAAATATGGAAAGTTACTAAAACTGAAAAGCCGACTAAAATAAGTAATCTGAATTAAATAAGTTTTAATAAAACCAGTCATGAATTCATGTAGATTCGCCAGAGATGGAGTTTGCTTCCGACCTTGGTATTTCTGTTGTGTTTCGTTTGCAGTATAAGGTACAGATATTCTGACCTTACCTCTTAAGGTTTCTCATGATTCGTATTCATCTTTCGATTCTAGCTTGATATGTTATGCTTTACTCTAAGCCTCTTTATTAGGGCTTCCCTATGACTCTGCTATGCTCCCTTTGATATGAACTTTGATATGAACCATCTGATATGAAACTTTGATATGAACTTTGATATGAACCATCTGATATGAAACTTTGATATGAACTTTGATATGAACTTTGATATGAAATATGATATGAACCTTATGATATGATATGCTTTGACCCTTCAGTCTGATACCCGAGCCAAAATATGTTTCCTAGTCAGGAAGGTAACCTGACCGTGTCATTGATGCACCAATGGCATGACTCCAGTGTGCACGAGTGATGTTGCACACCGTCCCCATTTTGATATGATTATGAGCTCACTATATGTATATGATTTGGCCATTATATGTTTTGGGGGGCGTATGGATGCATCCTAGATTTGATTTGTTTCGAGGATTTAATCGATTGGAGCTTTGTTTGGTGAATGATGTCGGGTGCAATCCGCGTCTTCACATTTTGGGAGCTAGCTACTCCAATCGGTTACTGAGGTCTCCCCTCATATTGGTTTGGTATTCCGAGGTCACCCTCCGAATACAATGGTTACTATTGGTTACTTGGCTGCTATTGCCACTATTGATATGGTTTGTTTTGTTGGCTCTGATAGATTCTGATAACCCTTAAACTTTTGATAAACCTATATTGTACCTTCCGTATTCCCCAACGCACCATAATCAGTATACTTGTTCATTACTCAAGACCCTTATATGATTCACTTTTACCAAAATATAGATACTCTACTACATTGATCTGTCACATTTTCATTCCGTTACTTCAGCCTATGGTTCCATTCACGTACTGGGTTGTTATATGTTATTGGATTTGATTATGATATTCATGTTTATATGACTACAGATTACTCTGTATGATATGTATGTATGCGATATAAGATTTACCTGTTGTCATCTGATGATGTGCTATCTTACTGTTATGTGATCCTTTGATGTGTCCGTTACCGTGCTTGTGTGAAATCGATTGTTGATCTGTTTATCTTTGGTACCTCGTTCAATTAATCTCGTGGACTATGACTATCCGTGGTGTCCTTATCTGCTTGTTGTTGACCTGCCATGTTTGCATTTATATTTATGCTACGGTTTGATTGGGTAAATGGTTCAACTTATGAAGTCTAGCTTGTTAACTTGTTTAATTGCCCTGCTATGTCCCTAGTTCATTTAATTATAGTGTTCTTACTGTATTCCTACTTATTACGTGTGACTGCCATGTGTTGACTGATGTTCGTACTTCCACCGTTATGATATCTGGTTATGTTTTCAACTAAGAGTTTTGACCTGTGTGAATTGCCATTCTCACTTATTAATTAATTGCTTCCGCTTGCCTGTAGATATCTGTTTGGCTTGTATGTCTTGATTTCTGAATTGATTGTATGCGGTATATGTTGTGTGGATATGACGCCTGCTATGTTGGCTTATGTTTCATCTTTGTATGCCCGGTTTGGATGTGCTTGTTTATATGTCATTGATGCTTTGCTTTAATTCATTCTCCTTGTTATCTGCTCGTTTGGATATCTCAGATAATTGTGTTCTGCAGGATCCTCATTGACTCATTGTTCTCATTTCGCTATAACTTTGTTATCCGTTCCTTTGTTTCATTTTGCATTTCAGATTCTGTTTAGCTTTCGCCTTGTTATATCTGTTCACTGGGCTTTTTAAGCTCAACCGCATTTCTTTTCCTCGCGGTTTTAGGTTTGAAGATGGGCTTGATTGGGCTGAGAGGTGGATTATCTGAGTGGACTAACCCTAGTGACCTTATTATTTGGACTTGTTTTGGCGGGCTTTTGTTTTGAGATTTCCTTTTATTTTAACATTTGGATTTTGTAATTTATCTTGTAATCTTTGGTTATTATGACTTGGTACATTATTATTTAAAGACTTCCGCTTGAAAATGTTACTTGTATGTTCTGATATGACACCAGACTGTGACACTTCCACCCTTGTCGGGTTGGGGTGTTACAATTATGGTATCAGAGCCCAGGTTTCGTCTTGTTGACCTTAGGATTGACCTGTGAGGGCTTGGGTAGACACTAGGTTTCCGTCTGTTATGATCTATTTTGATTCTTTTTTATTGTCGTTCAGTTTTGACTTCTATAATCTTTTGTCTTCACTGTTTTGCTCTTCTTCTCTTCGCATTTGATTTTATTATTTTGTCTTCGCACATCCGTTTGTCGATCGTTAGATGGAGACTACTGTGGAGCAGAAGACGATGGTGCCGAACCTGAAGTTGCTGCAAAGCGATCCGAGCTGGAGAGGTTCGTGAAGCGAAGTCGCACTCCAACTACCGTGTCTGCCGAGACATCAAGATGCTGTTGGAGGAAGTCGACGGATCAACCAAAGACGAAAAGACGGAGACAAGGTTCAACAGTGGTGTGAAGGTTCATCTACTTCATATGATTTGGCGCGACTTGTGTTACTCCGATTTGTTTGTCATGCGTTTGTGGCGGTTTGATATTTTGTTATGTGATTTTGATCGGCATTACTTTTCTTTGATTCGCTCGAACTCGGTTTGAATCGTGAAGTTTTATCGTTTAGCATTCGGTATATCTCGCTTTCGTTGGACCGAAAGAATGAGTCATGAGGAACCGTTTCATGCAAGTTGGTGGTTTTCTCTCCTTTGTGGTATGGTAAGTTGTTTGATGTGTTATATGTCTTTGTATGTACGATTCGTGCTTTCTGGTATGTTACTTGATATCTGTATATGATATGTTTTGTTGTGATATTGGTTATGTGATTTGTCATGACCGGACGAATATGATGACGAAGGGCTTGTTATGTGATGTAAGTATTATGACGCCTGATCAACGTGATAATACCGAGATCATATAATTTGAACTTATTGAAATCATACGACGTGTTGGGAAATGCCCGGGTTGGTATGCGTGAATGGAATAAGGCTTATATCTGTTATTTGACACTCCTCATGTTCGTTTGGGATTTTGTACCTCTTTGTGAGATTCTCACCGATATCTGTTACGTGTAAGATTTGTACGCTTTGAAACTGATACGATTATGACCTGTATGAAACTATGGATTGCTACGTCTGCCTTAAGCCGATACGTCTCTGTGTACCCCTGCGACTTCAATTTTCGAGGACGAAAATTTTCTTTTAGAGGGGAAGAGTTGTAAAACCCTAAAAATCTCAAACGCGTGAAATGACAATTTTGCCCTCCAATTTAAAATTTTACAAACCCGGGAAACACTTTAACATCGTTTAACAAATTATCTCATTAATAAAATATGCACATTAGGAAGTAATAGACTTATGATATAAATTGAAAGAAACTAAATAATTAAAACCTAAGCAACAAATAAGGATACCAAAATGTGTACAAGTTAACTTGGTCTATAAAGAAGACTAGATGCATGATAAAAAGATAAGAAGGAAAGTTACATATTTGGTCTTCTCCCCCCTATGACCGGCCTCTATTATGCTCCCCCATAAATTCCTCAATCAATTATAATCAATCACATTTACACATTCCTTTTCAAATAAAAACACACACAAAAATTCACCATGACTCCATACGAATTTTTGGAAGGGGTCTAGAATTTTTCTGGGGTTCTTCATCATCAAGAGTAGCTGGGAAAAATAGGTTTTGGTTCGTTGAAGGCTTGGTTCGATCGGGGTGATTTTCTTTGGTCGATTCTTCATCCGATAGGTATGAAATTCATACGCTTGATCCACACGTCCTAAAATCGATTGGGTATTTTTCTCATGTTATATTCATCCTATATGTTCCAAATAAAATAATAAAAACGAACCGTGCATGGTATACGAATTATTTGAGAATTAAACCCTAAAAACGTGTTAAAACCCTAAATAATTAGAAACGAATTTTCTGGGCATGAAGACTATTTTCGTGGACTCTATATAATGTGTATTAACTCCGAAAAATGGTGCTTCGAATTGTTGAAGCATTGATCATGTTATATGAATTTATCCTAATCGCTATCTATGGAAAAGGGAAAATAGAATAAGGAAATCCTAAGGATCAAATAGGGTTAGGGTTTAATTATACAAATCTGGTCATTATTTATGTTTTAAGGTTGTGTAATGATTAGTACAATGATTGGATAATGAGCTAGGGTTTTAGTTGTTTTTGTATGATACCGATTTGTATAAATTAAGGTAAAGGGCTTGTTTTGTAATTATTAATACTCATGGGTATTTTTGTAATGTGTCATAATCTGGGACTAATCAGGTAAAAATATAAAGTGAAGGCCTTATGTGTAAATTTTGTATTTAAAAGGTTTAAAGAGTAATTTTGTATAATTATGAAACCGATTTAAAAATAATTAAAGTAGAGGGACTAAAAATGTAAATTCTGGAAACTTGCAGTCATTTTGAGTAAATAATGATATTAAGAGTGTTTTGGGTAACTTTGAGTATTTATGGGTCTATTGTGTAATTATTATGGAATTATGATTTAATATATAAGTTTTGTAAACTTAAGGGGCTAAATGTGTAAATTCTGAAATATGAGGGGCTGAATAGTACAATATGAATATTCTGAGGTTACATTCTGAAAATGGGTAAAATAATATGCTTGTTTGGTAAATATGGATATTAGAGGGATTAAATCATGAATTATGTAAATATAAGGTTTGTTTTGTAAATATTGTAACTAGAGGGATATAAACTGTAAAATTACGAAACTAAAGGGATTATGATGTCATTCTGAATAATATGTGTATTAAATTAGTAACTTGAAATATTTTCATGCTATACCCTTGGAATTAATGAAATTACAATTTGAACCCTAAACTATGTGAACTTGTCATAATAAACCCTGGACTTTTGTAACTTGATAAAATGTACTTAAATTCCAAAATAACTCTGATATAAAGACTTAACCTAATTTGTAACATTAAAGACTTGTTAATTCGAAACTGATATTTTTGGAAACCTGCTAAATATGGAAAGTTACTAAAACTGAAAGCCGACTAAAATAAGTAATCTGAATTAAATAAGTTTTTAATAAAACCAGTCATGAATTCGTGTAGATTCGCCAGAGATGGAGTTTGCTTCCGACCTTGGTATTTCTGTTGTGTTTCGTTTGCATATAAGGTACGAGATATTCTGACCTTATCTCTTAAGGTTTCTCATGATTCGTATTCATCTTTCGATTCTAGCTTGATATGTTATGCTTTACTCTAAGCCTCTTTATTAGGGCTTCCCTATGACTCTTCTATGCTCCCTTTGATATGAACTTTGATATGAACCATCTGATATGAAACTTTGATATGAACTTTGATATGAACCATCTGATATGAAACTTTGATATGAACTTTGATATGAACTTTGATATGAAATATGATATGAACCTTATGATATGATATGCTTTGACCCTTCAGTCTGATACCCGAGCCAAAATATGTTTCCTAGTCAGGAAGGTAACCTGACCGTGTCATTGATGCACCAATGGCATGACTCCAGTGTGCACGAGTGATGTTGCACACCGTCCCCATTTTGATATGATTATGAGCTCACTATATGTATATGATTTGGCCATTATATGTTTTGGGGGGCGTATGGATGCATCCTAGATTTGATTTGTTTCGAGGGATTTAATCTGATTGGAGCTTTGTTTGGTGAATGATGTCGGGTGCAATCCGCGTCTTCACATTTTGGGAGCTAGCTACTCCACTGGTTACTGAGGTCTCCCCTCATATTGGTTTGGTATTCCGAGGTCACCCCTCCGAATACAAGGGTTACTATTGGTTACTTGGCTGCTATTGCCACTATTGATATGGTTTGTTTTGTTGGCTCGATAGATTTCTGATAACCCTTACACTTTTGATAAACCTATATTGTACCTTCCGTATTCCCCAACGCACCATAATCTGATACTTGTTCATTACTCAAGACCCTTATATGATTCACTTTTACCAAAATATAGATACTCTACTACATTGATCTGTCACATTTTCATTCCGTTACTTCAGCCTATGGTTCCATTCACGCATCGGGTTGTTATATGTTATTGGATTTGATTATGATATTCATGTTTATATGACTACAGATTACTCTGTATGATATGTATGTATGCGATATAAGATTTACCTGTTGTCATCTGATGATGTGCTATCTTACTGTTATGTGATCCTTTGATGTGTCCGTTACCGTGCTTGTGTGAAATCGATTGTTGATCTGTTTATCTTTGGTACCTCGTTCAATTAATCTCGTGGACTATGACTATCCGTGGTGTCCTTATCCGCTTGTTGTTGACCGCCATGTTTGCATTTCTATTTATGCTACGGTTTGATTGGGTAAATGGTTCAACTTATGAAGTCTAGCTTGTTAACTTGTTTAATTGCCCTGCTATGTCCCTAGTTCATTTAATTATAGTGTTCTTACTGTATTCCTACTTATTACGTGTGACTGCCATGTGTTGACTGATGTTCGTACTTCCACTGTTATGATACTGGTTATGTTTTCAACTAAGAGTTTTGACCTGTGTGAATTGCCATGCTCACTTATTAATTAATTGCTTCCGCTTTCTTGTAGATATCTGTTTGGCTTGTATGTCTTCTGATTTCCTGAATTGATTGTATGCGGTATATGTTGTGTGGATATGACGTCTGCTATGTTGGCTTATGTTTCAGTCTTTGTATGCCTGGTTTGGATGTGCTTGTTTATATGTCATTGATGCTTTGCTTTAATTCATTCTCCTTGTTATCTGTTCGTTTGGATCTCTGTATAATTGTGTTCTGCAGGATCCTCATTGACTCATTGTTCTCATTTCGCTATAACTTTTTATCTGAGTGGACTAACCCTAGTGACCTTATTATTTGGACTTGTTTTGGCGGGCTTTTGTTTTGAGATTTCCTTTTATTTTAACATTTGGATTTTGTAATTTCTCTTGTAATCTTTGGTTATTATGACTTGGTACATTATTATTTAAAGACTTCCGCTTGAAAATGTTACTTGTATGTTCTGATATGACACCAGACTGTGACACTTCTACCCTTGTCGGGTTGGGGTGTTACAGAAGTTCAGGCGGAACGCTTTCCGCAACTCTTCAAAGCCATTGATGCTTCTACGTGGAAGCTTACTGAACCAGTTTCGTGCGTTTCCCACTAATGTGGAATTGAACATGTGGCACCACACAGGTTGTGGCCAGCCAATAGTAGCGGCCGATTCAAAAATTTTTAGGTGATCATCGTGGTCACCCGTTCCATCATAGGTTTTCACATTGGCGGAATGCGCCTCCTTTTATTTTCGAGAAGTCACCGATGCGCCGAGTGAACGCTGTCAACCTTTGGCGACGCCAGGGAAGGGACAAGTCTTCCTCCTCCTGGTTGCGATACCTTCCTCTGGATTTCCGTGTCCAGTCCTCGCTATCCTCGTTGTCCGAGGAATCACACGAGAACGTACTTTCTTTGTCGGCGCTTTGCGCGGACCGCCTAAGGAGTCGAGGATGGACTTCTTCTCTTTCGGCGCTTACGCCACGCTTCCAGATTCGAACTTGAAGAGCTTCCACTGGGAAGCGTCGTCCGCCCCAGCCTCGTCATGAACCCGCGGTTTCCAAGCCTATCATGGACACCGTACGGCGCTCATCCCGGTCGATTCTCCCAGATACTGCAGGTCACCAGCAGATCATTCTCAACCCTCTTCCCAACTCTGGTAAACACTGGAGGCCTGCGGTTATCTTTCCCGCGCTTTTCCTTCTGAAGGCGCGACGGAGATGCCTCATACTCTGTGTCAAAGTTTAGTCGGGATTTCAAGCTCTGGCCCGACCTCTTTTTTGCTTACTCTTGCATGAGAGTGGCCAAGGTTTCGTAGTTTTGAGACACAAAGTCACTTGGCGCTAGTTCAGGCGCAACTCCTTCTAGCGCAAGGGCATATGTTTCCATGTCTGGGCTCCTGTTTCGGAGAGGTGCGCCTGGTGTTTTTGTGAGATCCTTTTCCAGTATGGGAGTGGTAAAGAGATTACGTGGTAGCTCTTCCACGTTGGTTGTTGTTGTGGTGGCATGGGTTGTTCCTGTGCGCTGTTCCAATCGCTGGGAAGACCATATCCAACCTTGGTTTTAGCCGCACTGGTTGTTCCAGAGGCCTGTTTGAAGGTTGATCCGCTCCCTTGCAGGTCGGTATGCGATCGCTGATTTTGGTTTCCTTGTTTCGTCATTCTAGTTCTTAGTGTTAGGGTCCCACGGATGGCGCCACTTGTTGATACAAAAGTTGGGCGTTCCTTATTTGGGTCCGATTCCGTATCAATTACGTCTTAATGCTTGAGACCTGCGCACTAAGAAAACAGAAAACACCGTTAGGCTTACCGTGGGATTGTCTCCCACGATTATCCTCCGGCGTGAGAGTAAGTAATCGGTTTTTAGAGTATATTTAAGAATTAGGGTTTTGTAGATTGTACCTTTAATGAGGGATAGGATTCCATTTATATACACATGAAATCCTTGTTGGTTTCGTGTTCCCCAACCTTCGGCGTATCTCGCCTAAGTCGGTTGGTTGATACATATCCCATCCATAAGAGATATCCGATATCAAGACCATAAATAACTTCGGATTTGGGCCTTCGTGAGCCCAAACCGTTACCGTGTTAGCCCATTCGTACTGGGCTCAAGTATTCGTAGCGTCCATTGGTCGGGTTCGTGACCCGAATATAGACTATACGTCATCATATACATCCATGTTCAACCCCTTATCTGTGATTGTTGTGGCTATAACAAAAGCTCTTTTTCCGGGACAAGATTTGAGTGTCGGAAGGTATGTACGTGTTGTTGGATTCATCAGCTTTTGGTTAAGTTTTATTCATGATTTGTAATACATGTGAATATACGACGATGACAGTTTGTTAGGGATAAGTGTGATCGTAGCAGGTTTGTACTTGTTTCTATGGGGAAAGAACATGGAGATTAGAAGAAGAAGCTGCTGCTTGGGGTCAGGATGATGAGCTAAAGGAGCTGTGAATTTGCAATCGAAAGGGATGGTTGTGCCAACTCCAACTCATATTGATCGATATGAGAAAGATATGATCTAAACGATCATTTTAATGTGGATCGGGATGTACCTTACAAGAAAACTCAGTGAAATTCAATTCTAAAAGATTTTAGATTTGATGAAGCTGAAAAAGTAATTTATTATCATCTCAAACACACGTTTTGAAATAAAAATGTCTTTGATTACCTGATTATTTCAACCTAAAATAACCACATAAATAAGAAGCACACAAAAAGTTGTTTAATATATAACATACCACTACTACAAAAATTGACATAGAGCCCGGTTGAAAAGGCTAATAGAGCCGGGTTTTTCATGAGAGCACAAAGGGGAGGGATTCTATTAGAAATTGCCATAAAGCCCGGTTTTTGAAATAGGCTTTATGATTTTTAATAGAGATCGGTTTTTTTCGTTGAAAACCTTGCTCTATGTGATTAAAAAAACCCATTTTTAATAGGCATAGACCATGTTTATTTCTTAACCCGGCTCTATGATTTTTTTATTATTTTTTTCTTTATCAAATTTTGTTAAATAACACTTGTTTACATTTATTTCCACAGCAACAAAACAAAACTGTAACAAAATAATAACCTTGAAGGTTTATACCAAAACCAATGGATTTAAGATCCAAGATCAGTTTTACAACAATCTAATACGGGTCCTAGGGTCTACCGAAAATACTAAATACCACTAATTAAACATGACAACCACAGTTTCACAATCAAGTGTTTTGTTGGGCTAAGGGAAAGGAGATATACAAAAAGACATGAGTACATGCCAACCTTTCCTAAATACAACCATGATTGATGATCATATGCCACAAACCGAAATGCAAGAGCTCACGATGTCATCCAGCTCCTTTGTAGAAAAAGGCTTCTTGTCATTCCAAGGCATCTAAAAAAATAAAAAATAAAATCTGTAAGTGATATATTTTTTTTAGAAATGCAACAATATATTAAAAAAGGAACACGAACAATACAAACAAAGGCATCCAACTTTCATAATCAAGACGATTAGAGAAAGCGAGACCCAAGGAAACAAAGTACCCATTCAGGCTTACAACAAACATAAAACTCAAAGAACAAGAATAACCGACCCAGCCATATTAACACCCACATGGCCATATCAAAATTCCTACCCATAAACTATAGTCATGCCCCACTAATAGGATAAAAAGTGCAGGCATGTTTAAAACTATTGGATAGACAAAAATGACAAGACCAATACTAAACTATGACCAGGCCACTAAGAATTCCTCATCAGAGTCAATATACGTAAGTATATGGTTACAATCTTTACACGGACAAGATATTCTTAATTTTCCTTTTTTTTACCGATCATCCTCGGCAACTCTAATAAATTCAGATAGCCTGGTCAAATATTCCTCTAAATTTCGATCTATCTTGTACATCCATCTACTTCGATCCATCTAGAATTTTGATCTATCTAGTACATTCCCTCAAATCCTTAAATATGGGCATAACTTGTAGGAGTAAGAAAATCATATCGATTTTTCCTTAAACACTCAATATGTTAACAACATTCACATCTTAAAGGAGATCAATTATTTAAAAAGCAATCCTAAAATGGGGACAATATAAACTTAATCTCTATTAGATTTTATCTCGGACGAGTAACTTATTAAGAGAGAATAATGTATAGTAAATGAATGTCACAACAACGTTATTAATTAGTGGTTCATAAACTCATAGAAAGACAACTTACTTGCACGAGTCAATCAATCTAGTAGCATGCTTCGTGTGACAAATGATTTTCGGTGACGGTCCTACAATCTCAAAAGTTATTTAAGTAAATAAGTATCTATAAAATATTTAACAAAATAACTTTTTAAAAAAATTTTGTTTTACCAAGCCATAAAAAGAAAAGGAAAGTGATTTGTACACTTCATTATTTGATTTGTACACTTAAAATGTTTGTGTGATGACCATTATACCCTTAATATTTGTTTTTTAATTTGAACACTCCACTAAATGATGTAAGGGTATAAATGTCATAATGCAAACATTTTGAGTGTGCAAATCAAATAATGAAGTGTACAAATCACTTCTCAAAAGAAAGGAAAGTGATTTGTACACTTCATTATTTGATTTGTACACTTAAAATGTTTGTGTGATGACCATAGCATCGTCCCCACCACAATCAATTTTCTAGAGCCCAAGTCACATCAAATAAAAATTCATAGAGTAACAAATCAAGCACTTTAATTTAATGCAAAAGGTTTTATAGAAAACAAGAAAGTCAATAACCACTAAACTTGTGCAAAACTAAGAATTTCTAAAATTTGCAAAAAGCATAAAAATTTCAAGCATTATCAAACACACTGATTCATTAAAGTTGATTCTTGGTGGTCTTCATTTGGTTAGATTTAATGGATAGTCTTGTTCATCAACATAAATAGCATGTTCGGGCTTTTGGGATTGGTTTAATACAAATTTGTTCCTTTTAGTTTTGATTGTAAATTTGTAATACATACCAACTTTGAATCCATTTGAGTTGGTTAAATATTAAGAAGTTACAAATTTAACAAAACAAATATTCATATATCTAAACATATTTATAGTTAATGACAATTTATGTACTTGTAAATGTATGAAAAGAAAAATAGCATATGACAAGAAGTAAGTATAAGAAGTCTTCAATACCTTTATTTATGAATTGAAATTAAACAAACTTTGATCAATTAAAGCTTTGGAAAACATTTAATGAAGGCTTGAAGTAAAAGAGGTATAAAAGTTTGAAGAAAAGAGGTATAAGAGTTTGAAGAAATGATAGTAATAAATATGCATAATTTTGAAAAAAAGAGGCAAAAATAGCAATAAATGTGTTGCCAATTCTTTGCCAACCGTTGGTGTTGTTGATTTGGTTAGTATCCGTTAGTTGGGCAGAGGATTAGAGCCCGGTTTTGTAGAGGAAAACATGGCATTAAGGGTTTAGAACATAGAGCCCCGTTTTGAGTAAGAGAACATGGCTCTATAAGAGGAATAGACCCCGGTTTCTTAGAAGAAAACTGAGCTCTATCGGTTTTTAACATAAAGCCCGGTTTTTTACGATAAAACATGGCTCTATTCCCCTTTTTTTAGACGGAATCCATATAGAGCCCGTTTTCACTAAAAGGGGGCTCTATTCTCAAATCTCTAATAGTGTACACTTTTGTTCCGGGAATTGAGGCAAGAGAATTGGAAATGGTTCCATTTCTCTTGTTTGGTACCGAGAATTGAAAAAGCAGAGAAATTCGGTAGAGAAATGGAGAGACTTGGGTAGTGTAATTTGGCTAGCTCAATTTCCCTTATTTTGGTGGAGAAATTGGAGAAATGGATTATTATTATTTCGAAAAAATGTTTTTTACAACTATAATTTTGTTAAATAAATACATTTTTAAAAAATAATTTAAAAAAAAAAATGTTTTTAAAAAAAAATAAGGTTTTTTAAAAAAAACAAGTTTTCTTTTTTAAATACATTTTTAAAAATAAAAAATTTTAAAAATAATTTTTTTAAAATATTTTTAAAAAATGTTTTTAAATATTTTTTTAATATTTTTAAATAAGTTTTTTTAAATAAATACATTTTTAAAAATATTTTTTTAAATAATATTTTTAAAGAAAGTACATAAATTTTTAAAAAATAAATTTTAAAAAAAAAGATATATTTTTTTAAAAATAATTTTTTAAAAATATTTTTTAAGAATTTTTATTTAGACAAAATATTATTTAAATAAAAAAATTTTCATTTATCGGGTCAAGTCTCTGTTGTTACCAAACATTAGAATTGAACAAAATTCTCTACTGATTTCTATTCTCTGAGATTCTATTCTCTACTTCATTTCTTTTCTCTGAATTTCTCTCTACCAAACGCACCCTAAACTTCTTTCAAAAGAAAACAATCTCATACACCCCTAACTAATGGAGGACAAACTCATGCGTGAGCAACCATTCTTAATGCATGGCAACAATACACAACCCTTATCTCACGCGTGAGGGGTGTTTTTTGCAAGGGGTTCGGGTATGTTGGTGACTTAACACAAAAGAAGGATAAAGTGTGTGTTTGAGAATGTAGAATGTAGGTTGTGTCAGTGTCGTTCTTAGGTTTGCGGAGGCTCTGTGCAATATTCTGTATAACAATAAAAGTGAGGCCTAACAATAAAAGTTAAGTGATATTTTAAAGAGATACAATCAGGAATAATCAGTTTAAAAGTGTATTTTCCGACATTTTTCAATGCACATTTTTATTTGTAGTCAGTAACAGATATACATATTATATAGAAAATTTGAGGCCTTTATAATGTCATGTGCGATTGCACATCCTCATATACGGTTTTGCGTTGTGTATGCATTTTATATACTTAAGAATAAAATATTTTATATAAGTAAATGATTTATGAGGATTAATGGGATGTGAGTAAGAGCAAGGGGTGTGGGTATCGTTGAAGCTCGCCATTGCCTACATGGCAACTCGTTGATTCATGTTGCTCTTCGCCCTGACACCAAGTGGCTTCGCCACTTTGGTTTTCGCCGGGGGAACGACGAAGAAAACGACAACCAATATATCCGTTGCAATCCAAACGTTACTACATTATTATTTTTAAAATGTAACGGTATGATTTTATTAAAAAACAACTTTCCCCACCCTTTATAAATAATACCTTATTTTTATACAATCATTCACACTCTTTTCTTTCAAATCATTCACACACAACTCTTTCAACTCTTTACATCTAAGCAAAATAAACATGGCTGGTTCAAATTCGGATTCCATGATTTTGAAAGTTGCAGGTTATGGGCAATCGGTGCAAGAAGACGAAGCTGAAAGTTCACGCAGCCGTAATTACATCTACCGTGACCGTGAAATTGCTGAAAACCGTCTTATATCAGACTATTTTTCTGATTGTCCAAAATATCCGGAGTACTATTTTAGGCGTCGATTTCGTATGAGCCGTAAACTATTCTTACAAATAGTACAAGGTATTGAAAATCATATTCAAACTGTTGATCCTCTTCCACCGCATTTTGATTATTTTAGAGTCCGACCTGATGCGTGTGGTGTAATGAGTATGAGTGTAATTATGAAATGCACATCCGCCGTATGCCAATTGGCCTATGACACCGCACCTGATGCATTTGATGAATATTTGCAAATGGGGTCACACACGGCACGCGATTGTCTAGATTTTTTTTACTATGTGAGTAATTGAATTGTTTATGCCCGAGTTTTTAAGAAAGCCTAATTTAGTTGACATTCAAAATATATATAACGCACATAACACGGTCCATGGGTTTCCGGGAATGCTTGGGAGCATTGATTGTATGCACTGGAATGGAAAAACTGTCCCGTTGAGTGGCAAGGGCAATTTCATAGAGGTGATAAAAATATCCAACTATTATGCTTGAAGCCGTTGCATCATACGATTTATGGATTTGGCATGCATTTTTGGGGTGGGGTGCGAATAATGATATAATTGTTTTGAATAATTCACCGTTATTCGACGACCTTCTTGATGACATCGCCCCCAAGGTTCCGTTTCAAGTAAACGGTGCAACATTTGAACACGGGTATTACCTAGCTGACGGGATTTACCCAACTTGGTCATCTTTTGTCAAATCATTCTCGATGCATATTCGAGAAAAATGCCTTGTTTAAACAAAAACAAGAAAGTGCTCGCAAAGACGTTGAAAGAGCTTTCGGGGTCCTCCAAGGACGTTGGCATATTATAAGCCAACCGGCACGTGCTCAACAAGCTAAGAAGAGTCATGTACACGTGCATCATATTGCATAACATGATTTTGAAAGATCAAAAGTTTGCGATATCCGAAATGAGCGAAATTTATGTTTGTCCGCGAGCAAATATACAACGGACATGGATTGAACGATGCGATATACAACGAAAGAATGCCAAAGAACTGCGTGATAAAGCAACACACGCAAGACTTCAACGAAATATCATTGAACATGTTTGGCAACTTCATCAGCAACAACAACATTAGTTTAAATTTCGTATGTTTTTTTATTTCGCAATGTATTTTAAATTTCGTATGTTTTTTTATTTCGCAGCGTATTTTTTTTATGTTGTATTTTTATTTTAAATGAATGAAATTAATTTAGTTGTGTTTGGAAAATATGGAAAAGAAATAAAATAAGATTGGGTGGGGCCCAAATGAAGAGAAGTGAGTAAGTTGTGATTGTGGGGTATTTTTTAGTTAGTGTGTTGGAGTGATGTGGAGGTGATGTGACAAACGTGGGGCCCAAATGAAGAGAAGTGGGCATGTCATGACACCCCTTGCTCTAAGGTTGAATGCAGTAGGAGTAATCGACTATCGATCGAGGGCATAGGGCGATCGATAACATCTCGATCCCCTTGCTGTGAGGCAATCGATCGCCAACAAAAAAAAAAGAAAGCGGTCGTGTGGAGGATCGATAAGAACAAAGCATTGTTGCTAGCCGTTGAAGTCCAAACAAAAAAAAATCTAACCGTTTTAAAATTAAAATTTTTTACCGTTTGGTATAAAAAAAATACTATTAAAACTATCCTATAAATACACAACATATTTACACACTAAACTCACAAATCTCACAATCCTCTCCATCAAAAATCTCACAATCCTCTCTATCAAAAATGTCTAAGAAAACACCACCAACCAAAGGCCGAAAATCCCGTTTGGCACAAAACGCATATTTTAACACCGAATCCGAATTTTCGGTTAACCGGTGTCTCACCAAGAATCTATTTCCAACCCCCTGCTTCAATATCAATCCCAACAAGCTCCATAACAACAACCTAACAATCCATTTTGTATGAATCGTCCATTTGTTCCACCGCATCAAAACATCCACCACCACCAACAACAACAAAGCTACTCCCGTCGAAGCAACCAATCTATGTATGGGTCACCCGAATCTGTGTACCGTCCAACAATGGATTCATCAACGTCTTCATATTCAAATTATCAAGAATATTCTCCGATTAACCGTATCAATCTTGAGGGTTTTGATTTCAATGACCAACTATACAACAATCCTAATTTTTATGCTGGAACCGGATCGGGTTATCAGGCTCAAGAGTATCACGGTTCGGGTACCGGTTCGGCTCATGGGTTGTATCACGGTTCGGTTAACCTTGATGACGTAGAAGAAGAAGAATGTCGAGAAGAGACGTCACCGGTCAAACCAAAGAAACGAGCTACAAAGGCAAAGAAGAAAGCTGTCGAGAAAGAAGCCAAGAATGATTTGTCGCTTTGGTCCAAAGAAGAAGAGATCGCCTTGTGCAACGCTTGTTGTGATGTATCCGAGAATAGTGTAACCGGAAACAACCAAACTGCTAGAGGATTTTGGCAGAAAGTTATTGATTACTTCGAAGGAGGTTGGTGCAGAAAGAACGTAAAACTCTATCATTACAAAGTGGAAAAATAGGATTTGTCCTAGAGTTGGTCAATTTTGTGTCATTTACAACAATGTTCTCGTGAATTACTAAGTGGTGAGAATGACCTCACCATTTATACACGAGCGTGTGATGAATACCAACTAGTGTGTGGTCATCCATTTGTTTTGGAGCATTGTTGGAAGATTTTGAGGGACCATTCTGCTTGGAAGGATAATGAGATGCCGGCTTTTTTAAGCCAAGATGATGGTCGCAAAAAAGCAAGGACTTCAACCGACTCGGATGTGCACTCGGATGTGCCTTCGTCTGTGCCTGATAGACCAATTGGTCGTGATACCGCAAAGAAGAATAAAAAGAAATCTTCGGAGTTTTCGAAAGTCGTGATTATGTAAGGTGTTGCCGAGACTTGGGGCAAGATCAAGTCCAAGGCATTCGGGCAGAAGAAGGAGCTGGCAGACCTGCACTATGGTTTGAAGAAGAAAGAGCTAGAACAACGGCAAATCGAGTTGCAGATGGAGCAAAAGAGAGAAGAAAGGGAAGACAAAAAATTGGCACTAGAAGAGCGAAAACTTGAATTAGAGCGACAAAATAAATATGATGCAGATCTCATGTTCTATTGCACGCCAATAGACGAATCTTTGCCCGCAGTACAACAACAAACAATGCAGAAACTCAAAGAGGCGATCAAAGCACACCACAACCTAGATTTTTAATAAGTGTTGTAATGTTTTAATAAGTTTCGTAATGTTTTAATTTTATTTGAATTATTATGTAACATTTTAATTATTAATGAAATTTTATTTTGTGTTAAAAATGTTTTTAAAATAATAATAATAATAATAATAATAATAAAATGAACTTGGTCGCCCTTACTGGGGCACCTAATCGCATGAAGGTCGCTGGAGAGAGAAAGCTGACGTGACAGGAAAAATGAGGAGGATTGAATCCCCGGGCAGCCTAAGAGAAACGCGAATAATGTGATTTATAGTGACAGTGGGTGAGAAAGTTTTGACGAGTCGCCATTACAGGAGATGAGAACAGCACGTGGTTAATGTGCGAACAAGGAACTTGATATTTATAATAAAAAAAATATCTACTAATTTAACTAAAAAGCAATCATGGTGTGTTGGGTTTTAATTTTAGGCCACACATACACGATATTTCATATCTCAATCATGCAATTTAGTTCTCTTTAAAATCTTGATAGGATATGCTCTTACTCTTATTCTAATAGTAATATTTTTCTTGTTCTGATATTGTTGTTTAAACCATAGCAAGCAAGCAAGTTTAGTACTTTTGTTATCTCCGATATTGATAATCCCAAAGAGTTTCTCTTGTTTTGATCAAGGTTGTCTTTTTAAGTAGACTTTGTGGCTATAAGTAGAACTAGATTAGAGTAATAATAATAGTTCATGTATAATGGATTTGAAATCAGTTATTGTTGTCTCAAATTTAATTGGTCCAAAGGCTAAGAACTTCACAGTCTCTTCTTTTTCTTTATACAAAGGTATTCTTAATATTATTAGTTTTTAATCTTAGTGTCTATTTCTGCATTCCTCATATTAGTTATTTCTGCCTATGTTATAGCAGCTGCTTGTTCTCTTGAAGCTGCTAGTTTAAGTAGTAGAAATTCACAAGTGATTGCCCAAGCTGTGGCGAAATATCCGTATAGATATGATAATGCCACAAACTGTTCTATTAGTAATGGTAGTATTCCGTTTACCGAAAATCAAAGACTTCTTCTTGACGCTTTTGACGATGAGTATGGTGGAGTTATCGTAAATCCAGAGAAACTACCATTTGACTCTAATCTCTTTGCTTCCGTCCTCCATTCATCGATTTCTATTTGGAGGACACAGGTGATCACATTCAAACCCGAAAAAGATTTATTCCCGAAAGAATGAGGCTAATTAGGTATAATGCTTATTCGTTTTAATTGCTTGTTTTGCAGGGTAAGAAAGGAGTATGGCTAAAGCTACCGCTAGAAAAATGTGATCTTGTTCCTATCGCAGTTAAGGTGATTAGCCGTTCTAGCTACTTCCACCAATTATGGATGTTCCCGGTTATTCTTGCAGCTTGTTAGATTGGATATTTTATTTGTTTATAAATTTTATCGTGTTTAATAGCCTCGGCAGATTAATTACCATCTATTGAAATGTCAAGATTCTGTAGTTTGAGGTGATGATGTTCTCATATGCGTATCTTATAGGAAGGATTTCAGTACCATCACGCAGAAGCAGGGTATGTTATGATGACGTATTGGATTCCTGATGAACCATGTATGCTACCGGCCAATGCATCCCATCAAGTAGGAGTTGGGGGTTTCGTATTGAATGACAAAAATGAGGTGTATTCATCCTTCCAAATTAATTAAAGAACTTCTACGGGTAGATATGGGAAATAAACAGGCTTGTCGGGTGTGTGCAGGTTCTTGTGGTTCAAGAGAAACATTGTGCACCTGAGCTTGTTGGCCTTTGGAAGCTACCAACTGGCTTCATTCTTGAGGTAAGTATTTGTGCATTCTTATAACGACTTCAACTTGCTTTCGCATAACCCTAATAACATACTCCAACTTATATTTCGTCTGTTTTTTTATGTTCACCAGTCAGAGGAGATCTTCACAGGAGCTATACGAGAAGTAAAAGAGGAAACGGGGGTAATTTTATAAGACATAACCATAAAAAATAATCATGTGATTCTCTTTAACATCTTGGGATTAATTGCATCATAATCTTGAAATTTTGCAGATTGAGACCGAATTTTTAGAAGTTATAGCTTTCAGGTATGCTGCCGAGAATATTAAGGTGAACAAAGATATTCATATGTACATTGTAAGTTATTTGATCGACTTTGTAAACACGACACAGGCATGCACACAATGTGGCTTTTGAAAAATCAGATTTGTTCTTCATATGTATGCTGAGACCAGTTTCAAGTGAAATTAAGATTGATGATCTTGAAGTTCAAGCAGCCAAGGTAAATTTGCCAAATTCTATGCTGAACATGTTTTATCAGAATAGAAAACCAAAAAAAGTCTTGACATGTCTCTACAAGCATCCACTATCCTAATAAATTTGTGGGTTGACTGAAAAATTATATTCTAGTGTGAAATACTACACTAAACTTGTCAATGTATGACTACCAAAGTCATCCCATGAGAAATACCTCCGTCCCAAAATAAGTGTTAAGAGTCAAACTGGTTCAACTTTTACCTTTAATATTTTTGTGGGTGTTATATAATCTTTGATGCAAAATATATGAATGGATTGGGTTTTAAGTTTATATTTCAATGGTATAATTTTTCATGAAGTATTATATAGCAAAAAATATATATATTTAAGGTCAAAGTTGAACCAGTTAGACTCTGAAAAGTCAAACTGGACACTTATTTTGGGACGGAGTAATTTACAGCAATTTCATTTTTGCTATATAGTTAGATATTTTATAAAGATCCAGCATAATGCAATGAGTTTTTGGTTGATAATGCAGTGGATGCCTTTGATTGAGTTTGTCGAACAACCTTTAATTAAAGGAGATAGAATGTTCAAAAAAATCATAGACATGTGTATCGCAAGGATTGGGAAGCGCTACTGTGGATTATCTGTCCATAAAGTTGTCTCCAAGTTTGATAATAGACTATCATCGTTGTACTATAACGTTGTTGATTCTGCAAGCATCAATTGTCTAAAGGATTCTTGCGATACCTAACCAATTCCCTTCTTGTTCTGCTTCGAGATGATTAAACACGCTATCAAAGTGGTATTAATCTGTACAAAAATCATTGTATCTGTATATTATACGTCTAATTACTTTTTGAACAAGGATGTAACTAAGCTAGACAGAGGTTTTGTGATTTGTATATACAACCACGCATAAATGTACTAAGTCTTGTTTGTACACATGAGCTGTGAATACTTATTTATGTCTATTAGACGAGTACCCGCGCCTAGCGGCAGCGATGTTTAGTTTTCTGCAAAGTTCCGATGACCTATAAGTTTCTTTCAACAAACTGTATTTGTAGCATTAGAGAATCGTTTTCGAATAACTACAATTCTGATGCGTGGTTGCATAGCAGCATAAATATATAGTTTTTTAAAAAATTATGTGGAGTCGATCTAAGTGTGTGAGTATATTTTCTAATAGGATTGTTTTAAGTTATTAAGATTTTTAGTAATAATATATTCAAGCATTACAAAAAGCAACGGTATTATGTAGTTGGCAATATTATATTGTAGTTTAGAGGTATAGCCAACATGTACAATCGCTTTTCTTGTTTTGTCAGTAATTTAGGCAGTGATAACTTTTTTTTACATGTGTAACGTTTATCATTTGGTGTGTGGCTTTTAAAATTGTAACTTTGCAAATTGGATATCACCATATAAGATTATTTTGTACTATCAATTTGTATTGATATTTATGCATTGTTCAAAGCTATTTGTTTGAGGTACAAATAATTATCGCTAAAGATAACAATACTATTTATTTTTGTGATTTTAATAAACTTACATAACATTATTGATACACTGGACAAAGGGCTATACAATATATATTAACTTTTAAACGACGATTCATATATGCTAGTCCCTTAAATGGTGCAAGAGCAACATTTTTTAAAATAACATTATACAAATGACAAATTACATGTGTCAAAGCAAAATAAACAAAAAACTACAATTACTTGGTCTCTCCTTTTAAAGAAATTGTCACGGGTTCCACAACTACTTCATCATTTCTCATATAATTTTGTCAAATTTGAAACCCGATTTCACCCGGTGGTTCAACTGGTTGAACCGTTCCGATAAAAAACAAGTCGATTTAAACCGAGTCAAACCGATAAGTTGGGTCAAAAAACGCCAAATTAAACCGGTCACCAACCGGGTTTGAAGCGCCCCGGGTCAACCCGGTATCGGTTTCAATTGGTTGTTTTTAATTTGATAGATGTGCTTTTAATTGGGTGTACAATGTGAATAAATTATTGTACTTTTAAGTAATTGGGTGTTTTAATAAGAGTATTAATTATATTATTTATTTCTCTCTCCATTGACCATGTTTTCAACATTCAACTTTCAACATTTTTTACTTTTTCCACTTTGACCATTTTTCCATTTTATATAGTATAGATATAGATAAGCTTATAATTGTGATGGTCTTTTTAGGCTAGATGCAATGGTCGGTTGAGGGGGTCGGTTGAGGCCGGTTGCCCCATTGTGGGGTGGTCGGTCGAAGTCGGTTGAGGGGAGATGATCCGTGAACTAGTTTGAGGAGACAACCGAGTGTGAAAGCCACGAAAATCCAAAAAAATCAAACGGTTTGTAAAAAAAAAAATTAAAAACTATACCACTTTTACAATTTTATAAATACCAACCTCAAACACATTTTTAAACACACAATTTCAAACAACTTCTCATAAACACTTTCAAACACATTTTGATAATTATGTCTTACGAGATATTTTTTAATTCTTCGTCTTCCGACGAGACAGAAGTTATGAGCGAGTTTACGGAGTTTATGGAATTTACGCAGTATGCTTGGGACACTTACCAAGCGTCACTGCCAAAGGCTCAACGAAACTACACGCCTATGGATTGTGAAGGTGCTCATAATCGTTTTGTTGCCGCTTACTTCTCCGAAGATCCGTGAACTAGTTTGAGGAGACAACCGAGTGTGAAAGCCACGAAAATCCAAAAAAATCAAATGGTTTGTAAAAAAAAAAAAAAAAAAAAATTAAAAAAAAAATTAAAAACTTTACCACTTTTACAACTTTATAAATACCAACCTCAAATACATTTTTAAACACACAATTTCAAACAACGTCTCATAAACACTTTCAAACACATTTTGATAATTATGTCTTACGAGATATTTTTTAATTCTTCGTCTTCCGACGAGGAAGAAGTTATGAGCGAGTTTACGAAGTTTATGGAATTTACGCAGTATGCTTGGGACACTTACCAAGCGTCACTGCCAAAGGCTCAACGAAACTACACGCCTAGGGATTGTGAAGGTGCTCATAATCGTTTAGTTGCCGCTTACTTCTCCGAAGAACCGTTGTATGCAAAAAACATTCCGTCAGCAGTTCCGGATGCCCCGAGACCTATTCACTCAAATTGTGCAAGAGGTAACCAATTATTCTCCTTATTTTCAACAAACTTATGATTGTAGAGGCGTACTTGGTATTTCCCTATTGGTCAAGTGTACTGCGGCAATTCGTCAATTGGGATACACGGCCGTTCCTGATTCTCTTGACGAGTATCTGTAAGTGGGTGCAACAACAACACGCGATTGTCTCCGTAACTTTTGCACGGTTATCATGGAGTTATATGGTGCTGAGTATTTGCGAAAACCCACGTATTCTAACCTTGAAAGATTATATGCTCATCACGAGCATAAGCACGGGTTTCCTAGGATGATGGGAAGCATTGATTGTACAGGTTGGGAGTGGGAGAATTGCCCAAATAGTTTAAGAGGTCAATATGCTAGGGGTGATCACGGGCCACATCCATTCATTTTATTGGAAGCGGTCGCCTCCCAAGATTTATGGATTTGGCATGCGTTGGTGTCTCCGGATGAATAACGATATAAAGGTTTTATATCGCTCCTGCTTTCAATGATATCAAATCTGGGAGAGCAAAGGAACTTGAATTCGAGGCTAACGATGTTGCTTACAAAAGGGGATATTATCTTACTGACGGGATATATCCGAATGGTCTGTTTTATTAAGTCCATTTCAAATCTTCCTACTAGTGATGAAAAAAGAATACTGTACAAGAGGAAGCACGAAGCAGCAAGGAAAGATGTGGAACGAGCTTACGGTGTGTTGAAGAAGAAGTGGAAAATGCTTAAAGTTCCGGCTCGAGGGCTTCATAAACAGGATCTCGAAAATATTGTGTATACATGCATCATATTACATAATATGATCATCAAACACAAGCATCGGGCGATTTGTCCTACATGGTTTCCACAAGAGGGCCACCGTGATCATGATCCGGTAAGATCCCATGCGTAATCCTTAGTAGTTACTCATGAGTTAACGGATCGATCAACTCATCTAAACGTAAAATCTGATTTGGTCGAACACATTTGGAGAAACCGTGGAAATGCAGGCAATCAAGAGATTGAAGGCGAAGACGAAAGTGACGAAGACGTAACTGACGATGAAGATTTTTTGTGATGTTTTCAGTTTTTAATAAGTATTGTAACGTCTACGTTTTATTAGTTTAAGTTTTTAATTACTGTGACAACTAGGTCGTCGTCAGGTCGTCGGAGAGAGAAATCTGATGTGGCATGGATGAACTAGGTTGCCACTGTGTTCAGCCTTAAAGTCAATAGTTTTCTCGTTTCGTATTTACGTACAGTTTGTAACTGCATTTTGTTATTCATAATGTGAACAATATATGCAGCCTTCATTTGGCGTAAAAGCTGCAACCCGGGGCATAACATAAAGCTATCACTTTCACGCCACTCTCTAATCACATGTGATTTTTTAATAATACGTTATAATTAGTGGTGGCAATCGAGTCGTGTTCGGGTTTACCTGTTTGGTTTGACGGCTTGGTGGTGGGATGTTCATTAAATGGTTTAACCCGAAGAACCCACCAAAAAAAGTAACGTGGTTTATTTGGTTTGGCTTATTTGGGTTTTGGACTGTTAATAAACCAAAACTAAACTATGATATTTTTGTTAGGATTTGGTTTTAAAGATAGTGATTGGGGCTCACCCGATTGAAGATCTTTATTTTGAAATGAGAAGCCTATATGGTTAGTTGTAGTGTAAAATTGATTATGAAACCAAAATACCAGAGCATCTTCGTCACTTTATGATGAAATATACAACGTAAAACTGCAAAGGTATTAATGAAGTCTTCTCAAGAGTTTAGGTGTTGTTTGTTTATTAAGAGGCTTTGAATCTGAATCTTATTCGCACATCTGAATCCGAATCTATGGTTGAAATGTCTGAATCTGATTTCATCTTAATGTGTATTAGAGGCCATGAAATATGAATCTGACTCATATAAAATATTTGTTTTTGTAAAAAGTTGTCAGAATTTTTTGAGTAAAAGTTGTCAGTATTTGTTAGATTATCATGAAATTTTTTCATCCATCACAAAACACGACTTGACATCAACATAATAATAAAACAAATTATGGTTAAACCTTTTTAAAGCTTTATAAGGGGTCATGTTTGGGTTGACATTATCAACCCGTCAAAACTTGTTTGGATTATGTTATAATGTTTAAATATGAATTACCACTCATAACTTTTATCAACTTGTACATTTATTATTTAAAAAAAGATATGTGATGACTTTCATTAAAGGTATTTTTGTACGAATCGAAATGTCGAAACAAGAACAAAAAATACATAATGAAGAAAAAAAATCATGAGACATTAAGAGGTGTTAAGACACTCTTCAACTTCTAGTTCAATAAGAGTTTTTAGCCTCTTATTAGCTCTTAATGAGCCCAAAAAAATAAACACTCTAAATCTTAATCACCTTTTACCGCCTCTTAATGACAAAGAAAAAACAAACACACTTTTTGTTCCAAACCTCTTACTGCATCTGACTGAGTTAGATTAAGAGGCTATTAAGAGGTTTTTTTTTTTTTTTTTTTTTTTTTTTTAAACAAACGCAACCTTAGTAAAGAAGGAGTCTACACCTCAAATATCATTTACCAAAAAGTTTTACGTGACGAATAACGTGCATTGTAGTTATTTTAAATTTAATGTAATGTTTCATTTTAAGTTTCACTATATGCATTTATACGTTTTTGGATACATTTTAAGAATTGTTCTTTAAGTTAAATTATTCATCGATTTCACTAAATGGCTTGGTGTTTGGAATGATCTTGATGTCAGTTATTACCCCTCGCTTTCTGACATACTCCATTATATGCTTGTAGCTTTCCCACGCTTGTTTCCTTTTTATTGACTCTTCATTCAGTTTCTCCCTAATTTAAACTCTCTAGTATTCCTGAAAACTTGTTTGTTTTCCTTAACTTCTTCGTGAGAAACTTCAACAATTTTCTTGGCATATACAACATCATCAGGCGCTTTTCTTTTCTTTCTTTCCTCATCCTCAAGAAGTTCACTGAGCTCTTGCCCTGTAACCTTGATGACAACTTATAGTGCCTAAGTCGTACTCATTTTACAAGGCAATATCCATTATATTTAGGTCATATTAGTTCTTGAATATTTGATCGGATGAAGCGGATTGAAGAAGAAAAGAGTTGAAGACTTCAAGATTTTACAAGATTGGAAGACCATATGGCCATACACCAAAATAGCATATGGAGATATGGCTCCTGCAGTGAAGACAATAGAAGACCATATGCCAAAACAAAATATGGTCATATGATGTCTGCAGTGAAGTCATAAGTCCTGGAAGACCCATATGACCCATACGGTATTTTACCATATGACCATATGTCCCACAAACACAAACTTTGAAATCAAAGTTTGTGTATGTGGGACATATGGTCATATGATATTTAAGCATATGTCATATGCATCAAGTCAACATACAAAGCGATTCTTGGCTTTTTTGGGGCTTTTTGGAGTACATGAAGAGGAGAAAAAGACAATACATTCCATCCAAACATCTTATCTTTTCGTTGGTTAATTCTAAACGTGTGAACTTGATTATGATTTCCTTTGTTTTGATGTTTTTGTGTTTGGATCACTAAATATGAGTGAGTAGTTTATTGTATTTGCTTAGGCTAGATGAAATTTTTTATTGGATGATGATTTGATTTGTTAATGTGATTGTGGAAAACTCATCTGGGTTTTTTTGATTGAATGAATGTTTTGATGTTTTCTTTATTTGTTTCAAGTGTTTACGAGTCTAAACAACCTATGAATGACTCAAGCAATCTAGTAGACCAACTTATTGTAGATTTCATTTGTAATTGGTCATTTTTCTATGCGTGATTGAAACTTGAATCTAAACCAAAGAGGATTGGGGTAATTTGCGGTAAAACATTTCATTTGAATATTGTCCAAACACATAGATGACCATTTGTGTGGTTGCAGTTAGTTCCCATTACTTACTATCTAGACATGTAGCTTTGACTTAATTACCTTATCACTTGTTACATTGTTATTGGACCAGTGGCGGATCGGAGCTTCAACATAATTTCTGAGAGGGCCATCAAAGTAGTTCACGTATATTAAGAGGGCCAAAACTATAATTATACGTTTTTAACATAAAAATACAAAGCAAAGTACACTACAAATATTTTTCCTAGGGGGCCACCGCCCTCCTCAAACTCCACTAAGCTCCGCCCCCTATTATTATTGAACCTTATTGATTGATATATTGACCTTTAAACTTGGGTATTTGAGCTATTAACTACTGATGGAGGTACCATGGGTACATCATCGTGGCATACATGGCGTGACACTATCTTTGACTGTGCGATTAGTTCACGATGTTCCCTCATTGTTGGTGGTATAAGGGATTTTTAGGAGGCGAGTGCCCAATCTTATCGGCCACTGCTACTACATGTGGATTTGCAGTCCTATGCGGAGGCCCTTGTGGCTCTTATTGATTTATTGTATATTGTATGAGCTCTACCCCATTGAAGCCTTGCCCATTGAACTTAAGTATTGAAATTTCCAATTGAACTTACTTATCGAACTTTCTTTTGAAAATATTATATTGAAAAATAGTGTATTGAACTTACCTCATTAAGATGTCATCGTTGTGATTCTAAATTCATTGGTTAAACTTTTCATTTGAATTGCTTCGTTGAATAAGTGTTTATGATCATATATGAATCTTTTATTTTGTATTACTTTTGCATTCTATCCGTGCACTGGGCTCTTTGCTTAGCCGCATTTTCTTTCCATGCGGCAAGTAATCAGGATTTGGGACAAAAAGATTGAGAGTTGTCCAAGTTGCATGGAGCGTTAGAGATTTATGATTTTAGCCTATTTAGCTATTTTGAATAAATTTGTAGTGAGAACATCTTGTGTTGATTGGAAACACCTTGTGTTATTTCTTTATTGGAGAACCCATTAGACTTGGACTTTTGCTCTGTTTATGTATCGTTTGTGTAACCTTCGGTTCCTTTGGAATTGGGGTGTTAGAGAGAGGATTTAGGCACAAAGATTGAGAGTTGGTCCAATTGCATGAAGCGTTACAGACTTATGATTTTAGCCTATTTAGATATCTTGAGTAAATTCGTGTGAGAACATTGTACAGCCTTTTAGTTTTGATTGATTGGGAACACCTTATGTTATTTTTTTATTAGAGAATTCATTAGACTTGGACTTTTGATTTGTTTATGTATCGTTTGTGTAACCTTTGGTATTATTTTTTTATTAGAGAATTCATTAGACTTGGACTTTGCTTTGTTTATGTATCGTTTGTGTAACCTTTGGTTCCCTTGAAATTGGGGTGTTACAGTTAGAATCTAAAGGTCAAATTGTGTATGGGTTCATTTATTGCGATACATATCACAATTTGAGATGGTGTTCATAAAGATCTTCGTGACATTTTCTGATAATAGTTAGGGTAAGATAATGAAGACCATCAAAGTCTAATCACTTTATAACTCAAACGCACAATCACACCAATTTAAGCTATCATTCGATCCAAGTGGATTCAAGTATAACTAAATACTCATTTTAGTATTTAATTTCCATAATTATATTTTCACTAGTGAATTAGTCTTTATCTTTTATTAATTTGAAATAATTTAGGTATAATAGTTGTTTTAATGAAAACCAAACAAAAAGCCAATTTCATAACTAAATATAAGACGAGCATTGAGTATAGTGATTTGATTGAGGCTTCTTTGGGACGATAAACTCGGTTCTTACTATACTATACTTACGTACGATTGGTATGTTTACCATTTGTGTCTGGTTCTAGTTTGGTAATTTCATAAAACCGAATCCTTATCTTAGTTAATAAAAGTCAAAATTAAATTAGTTTAATCAAAATTATTGATAAATTCAATGGAGATTTGGTGGAGAAATAAAATGAAAATACACATGGGCTTATAAGGTTATTCATTTTTAAATTTTTGACTTAAGTGTAAATGAATGCTATCTTCTAATTGTTAGTAGAATTTACAATCAAATCATAAACTTTTAGGTCCCGTTTGGTAAGGGGGTTTAGGTGGGTTTAGACTCAAAGATGTATTAAAACCTTTGTTCGGTAAGAAATATGAGTTTTAAAATTGGTTTTCAAACTCTCCAAATCAACCATACTCAAATCCTCTTATAAGGGGTGGGGTTTGAGTAGAATAATGGACCCACATATTTTTTCTCTCTATCTAAATCTAAATCCTAAACCGCTTACAAACCAGGACCCTTAAAAAGTGTCTAATCCGACACATGTGTAAACTTCTCGGTCCATAATTTTTACTCAAACATAAGAGTATTAGGCTGGGCACAATGGACACTTCAACATCGGTCGATCATCACAATTTTTACACCACAACCGATTTTAATATTGGTCATATCGAGTGTGGCATGTGGGTCACCAAATCGGTCGAACTAAGAAAATGTGGGTATCGGTTGAATATCCAACCGATTTTCAAACACTCCCACTTAACATTCAATTAAAAAAACAAAAACTTTACCACTTTTCACATCCTATAAATACCGACCTCAAACACATTTCTAAACACACAATTTCAAACACAATTCAACCTCAAACTACTTCTCATCACAATATTATTATGGCTTGCCGTCTCCCACATTCCGTTGAAGATATGCAAATGTACGTTAAAAATCAATGCGAAAAAGACGATGAGGCTCGAAAAAACGCTATTATAAACGTCATCAATCTGTTTGAGCAGGCAAGGGCAGAGAAGCAACATATAAGAGAAAACTACACGAGTTGCACCGACATTACGCCTGAACGAAAAGTTGTGATCGACAAATTTTTGATGGATGAAGCCCGCAAAGACGACGACATTGCTGAAAAGTTGTGGGGGTGTGTTCAACAGATATCGAACAACATCAGTACCAAAATCAATTGGAGCTATCGGGAGAACAAACACGATGGTGCAGGTGCATCAACTTTGTCTGCTAGATTTGTTGGGCAATCTCTGCTAGACGAGGAACGTTTTGCTCACATCGAGGAATTTGCCGGTTATCGGTCTCCCTCGTATGATTCTGCATGCGGGGAGTATTCAGATTAGGATTTATGATTTATGTATTTCGTATCGTTTTTATTTTTAATATATTGTAATGTTTTTATTTTAATGAATTTTAAATTTGTTGTTTAAAATGTTTGAATTTAAAAAGAAAAAGAAAAAAAAAGTCGGTCATTGACTTAGGCAACTTAGTCGTGTTTGATTGCCGGAGAGAGAAAGCTGATGTGGCGCTGGTGACCGTGCCCTCCTAAAACACTTGTAGTTGACTATTATTTTGGTAGTTGACTATCATTTTAGTGGTTATAAAGAAAACAAATACAGTAACTCCCACAGAAAGAAACACAGAGAAGATAGGTTGGTAAGATAAGACCAGATTAATTAATCAGACGACCATGATGTTCTCCTTCTCCTCCTCCTCATCATCAGTAAAGCAAATGTTGTTGTTAATGTTGTTGTTGTTCCCACTCTTGTCTTTCTCTCTTCCTTTCATCGTACTTCACGGTAACACTATTTCTTTCTTTTTTTCTTTCTTTCAATTACTCCTAGTTAGTATTAATAATACCTACCTGGGAACCCAATTAAGGTGTCCTCTTTACCAATAGCAATATCAATAACTCGAAAACCCATTTGGTCTAGTGGTATGCGAGTTGCCCACCAACCTAGAGGTTGTGGGTTCAAGCCTCGCCGGAGGCATTTGTGAGATAGGTGGTATACAGTGTGAAAAAAAACCTCGAAAACCCACCGTTAATAATCAATTAACAATAGCAATATGTACTTGTTCGGGCTTTGCTCGGTTTGAGTCTGGGCTAGGATATGCATACGTCTCATTGACTAATAATCGTTTTTTGTTATATAAGTTATTTTGCCAATTGACCCATTACTATTACTACTCGTTTCAATCTTCACCATATGACATTCTTAGATAGATAGATAGATACCACATCACTTTACAATTTACAAATAATTAGGGGGCGTTTAGTTGAAAGAAAACACCCTTGTTTTCTGCAAACTATTTTGTACAAAACAAGTAAAACAGAGATTGCGTTCAAATCAAAATTTTCCCAACAAATTCTCTACAAAACATATTTTTTGTGTTTTCTTTGTTTCCCTTGAACAATGTCACACGAACGCCTTTTCTATTTCTATGTTTTTTTTTGGAAAATTTAATCCCCTCCTTTTTTTTACAAAACTAAAAATAGAAAATTGAGAAATTTTTCTCTAACTAAATGCACTCTTATGTTTCTATAATTAAAGTTTCATATCCTACTTCCTCAGTAGTTCATTCAGCTTCTATATGTCTTGTACGTACGTACAGGAATTGGAGACCAATGTTCAAATAAAGGAATGACGCAGTTCACCCAGGAACTCGCTGACATGTCCAACTCTGAAGGATTTTGCATGTAATTAATATTCTTTCATTTCATTTCATCACCGTCTCCGTTTATAATATCATTTTAAAAGACAACTTGTTTATGCTCTAGCGAAATTGGAGATGGAGCATGGGATTCCTGGTTTATGCCTCTGCTACAACAGGTACAACGACAACTCCCCATCATATAAACTTCGTTTTCGTTTTCTTTTGTATTTATAAATTGTATAATGCAGTTCCTCTCATGTTTTCCAGACTCAAGTTGTTTGCGACAAGGTGGATGACATACCTTTTATTTAGGGACGATTGATTCTCTTTTCTGTGGTTGCTATTAAATTGCTGTTGCCCCTCATCAGGTGAAGGAAATGAAGCAGCTCAGTAATGGTTACAACATAGTTGGCCTCTCCCAGGTGTGGTCTGCTGACGACTCTCAATTTTTATTTATTTCATTGTATGCTCGTTTTGCTTGCTGTAACATTGTGCATTAGCTAACTAACATATATTAAGAGAAAGGTATAAATGTACCCTCTGTGGTTTGCCATTACTCATCTAATGGCCGTCTCAAGTTTCTGGAAAATTCAGAACTAGTTTTTAACGAACATCAAAACAATTATAAAACCAGCCGTCACTTTTTCCTCAAATGACATCTTTGATACGAGTAGATAATATGAGTGGCTCAAATAACATCTTAATTTTTTTCCCTCCTCCCCGATTTTGTTATGTTGATCCTCAAATGTCCAAATGCCTTATGTTCTCTTTATTTTACATTAGTCTGGCATGTATACAGATTGAATATGCAAATGCCCCTTAAATATTTATACATAAAAGTATATTCCGTAGCATAGTTACCATATACGGGTGACCAACATTATGCACAATGTCATGTCATTTTGTGGTATCTCATGCTTTCACTTGAACATGTAACATTCACTCGGGCTTGACTTTTTGTGAATTTGCTATGTTAAACTATTGGTTATATATTCTAATATGTAACTTTCCCATTTTTAGTATTGATAATAGTTTGGTGCTGTTCCGTCTATCTAATTTCCCCTTTGCATACAGGGCAATTTAATAGGCCGAGGTGTTGTAGAATTTTGCGATGGCGGACCTCAGGCAAGTTTACCTTGATGTTGTTTATTCTTGACTTTGCATGTTCTTGTTGGTGACCCTATTTTGCTAACATTCATATTCCAAAAGCTTAACTAATGTCTCTGTTTTCCTTCTATGGTTTTACGCTTCAAAAACGTTTGTTTGAGCGACTTCTCCATATTATTAATCAGAAAATAAATGGACCAGAAACTATTCATATGTAGACTTGTGTTTCATTTCCAACATTAGGTTAGAGGACGGTTGTTATAGGCTTTGTAACCGTTTGCAACCCTCTTACCTATGCATTTTCTATGAATCGTGTTGGTAATAGATATGAAAGTAGTAGTTTTGGAGCTTGTAGCCATACTCTTTGTGTTACAGCCTGTGATGGTTTTGTTGTTGACTTACATATTAAAACAGTTTTCATTAATAGTCATCATTAAACCTATCTTTATTTCCTCTGTTAATGGGTGATTTCCTTTAATGCATGAATCTCTGGTGGTAATATAATACGACTACCGACTACTTAAGACTAGGTCACATGTGGATGTGATTCCATGATTGTTTGGATAAATCGGTGAATGTGTGGGAGGAGGTTATCAGGAGAGAAATAGAGCATGGGACAGCATGAGAGAACTTTTTTGGTTCATGTTTCAGAGCCTTTTATCATTCCATTTAGCCATTTTATTTAAGTTGGGTTTCATTTTCCGAAGCTGGTTTGAGATAGAACTATAGAAGGCTTTGTTGTCGACAATAGTTTCGGAAAACAAATAGGAGATCATTTAGCTGGTTTTTACTAGCAAAACATCATTGAGCACGCATACACCTAGACCTCACTCCTTAAATGTGCAATCTTGACAGTTGGATCATGTTATGAGATGCCTTCGACCAAAATCTTGTTTCTTACTGGTGGTGCGTTTGGAACAGAAGACAAAAGAAAAGTGCAGAAACAAGGGTGTTTGGGACAGAAGCTATGCGACAGAAACTTGAGAAAGAAAGTACACAAGATTGCTTAATAGAAACTGAATGAATAACACAGAATTTAATACACTAATTGAACCTGTATTGAATAATTGTGATTACAGACTTCGACCCTATATATACAAGATGAATCGGTGCCTTCACAAAGGGACATGTCGATTCTTCTAAAGTAAACGTTATACCTATTCTAAAACGGTTTATACCGTTATCTATGACCCAGCCCAATACTAACTATCTTGGGTTTACAGAATTTACATAAAAATACATAATACATACATATACTACCCCTATCTTTGCTTCTATAACATTAATGGTCCAACAGATCAGACATCATTTGCATTTTTTTATTTTTTTCTGGATTTCACTTCACTCATCACCTTCGTGATCTTTTTGTTTATCTACTTCATCTATCATCAAAATGCACGCTGTTTGAATGTGCTTTTTTTTTCCCCCCTCCAATACAGGTTAAGAATTTAATCTCCTTAGGAGGACCTCATGCTGGTACAGCCTCAGTACCACTTTGCGGGGTAAGAACTTCCATTTGCTGAGATATAAAAGATAAAGTTGGTGTAAAATGTTTAAAATTGTCGACATGAGGTTATTAAGTGAATCCATTTATTACTAGTCAACACACCTGGTATAAATTGAAGGGGCCTACTCCTGCTGCATGCTCTTTTCTAGGATCAGGACCTCATTACTACAAAAGATAAAATGGTCACTTTCTTTTAATATATTGTTAACACTGTGTTAGTTTTCTAGGTTAGATATGTCAGATTTCTCTGTCAATGTTTCTTACACATAAACATTGTGCTGTTGTCTAGCTGTTGTGATAAGTCTAAAGCACCCACATTTGCGTTCTTTTTAAATATTTTACAAAAAATTGTCATGCTTTTGCAGTCTGGCATCTTTTGCATCATAGCCGATGCACTTATCAAGTCAGAGGTCTATAGCGATTATATCCAGGTAAAGTCTGTTAAGCAATGCTGTTCTAGAGGAGTTTGAATTAGCTGTATTCACAATAGCGTCCATCTCTTCTGCAGAGATGGTTTCTGCTACTATATTATTGACCGACAATTGCTTGATTTGCACAGGAACACTTGGCCCCCAGTGGTTATCTAAAGTTGCCAAATGTAAGCCCATGGGTGTACTACATCCACAGCTGATTAATTATCAACTGCATTGCATGTCTGATCTATCTTCTTTCCCTACCCTCCCTTTTACTTCAGGGAGTGGTCCTTATTACTCCGACATTCTCTAGTAAAATAATGTTTACAAAAGATTTTTTATTTACCCACCACATTATCTACTTACTGAACCAAATAAGCTTGTTTTCGTGATATCTCATGGCGGGGTTTTTTTGTTTGTTTATAGAACATGGATGCCTACTTAAAACACTGCAGCTTTCTTCCAAAGCTCAACAACGAAATCCCTGAAGAGAGAAACTCCACATACAAAGAGCGATTTAGCAGCTTAGAAAACCTGGTGCTTATCATGGTAATGTGGGACTCATGAATTTTGTTTCGCTTTGTATATTCTGCATGCTTAGTACGCATACCCTGACACTGTGCATTCGTTGACAGTTTGAACAGGACACGGTGGTGATACCCAAAGAAACAGCTTGGTTTGGATATTTTCCATATGGAGAGTTCAGTCCTGTTTTGGCTCCGCAACAGGTACGGCTATATTTATTTACTTAAGATACTCAACTTTAATTGTTTTTTTGTCTTAATGGGCATACAATTAATGGTTGGCAGACCAAACTTTATATTGAAGACTGGATCGGTCTGAAAACACTGGATGAAGCTGGGAGAGTGAAGTTCATCAATGTGACAGGAAATCACCTTGGGATTTCTGAAACCGACATAAAAAAGTATGTCATCCCTTACTTGAAAGATGACGAGCATAGTGAACAAGACATTATTAGAACTGATGATAAGGTCACAAAGCAAGTGGGGCTGGAAGGATACTGCCTTATACATGGCCGTCATCGATTAAAAGCTTTTTCAATGATTTACTAATTGGACTTGCAGACGTTAATATTTGACGTTGCTGTAAAACAGATTGGAAAGAACAAGAGTGCATCCATGTTATAACAGTACAATACCACTTGAAACAAGTAAGTTCAGGCTTTGCTACTTTAATTCAAATGCAAACGTTGGAGGGCTTGCCAATATTAAAACCAAAGTCGTATTTTCTCATTTACCAAATTATGAACTCTGAACTCATGTATTGAATATAGTGTTTGACTTTTGTATATAGAAAGTAATAACAATAACTTTTATGGTAAAAAAACATTTTATACTCTCAAAATAAAAAAAAATAAAAAATAAATAAAAATCAAAAAATGGTAAAGTAGGTTTGGAAATGGGAGGTGTTTGTTTAAGCTTGCTTGTCCGGCTTGCTTGTTGAACTTTTGCAAAGCTTATAAACTCAATTTTTTGGGATTACGAGTTTATCAACTTGAACCAATGATGTGTGTTTGTGAATATTTCGGCTATGCTCACTAGATCCATGCCACCACATTGCCCGCGCCATAGTTTAGTTTTGTCTCTATCATGTTGGTTGTGTGCGTAGATTTTTAATTATCAAAAAACCAAAATTTAGATGATTAGATTTAATGATAGTAAGATGGGTAAAATATATGATTTGTATGGGGTGTTCAGAAACCGATAAATCTAGCTTATACGTTCGATCGAAAATCGGAAAAAACTCGGTAGGTTTCACCTCTGTTCACTAGATACCATACCACCACATTGCCCCCATCGTAGTTTTGCCTCTAATCACTAGATAACATATCACGTTGGTTGTGTGCTTAGGTTCTCCGTTAACAAAGTTACAAGATTTAAATCTCACTATACTTAGAAAATCCGAGTCCCACAAACTGAGCCAATCCGCTCTATCCGAAATCCCCAAAAAAACCAATATTTGTATAATTATTCTATATATTCATGCATGTCTTGTTGTGTTTGCATCAAACAAATTACAAGTTTATACTAATTTCAACTGCATGAGAAGTAAATTTTCTATTAATTGATTCCTGCATGTGTTGTTGTGTTGCTTCAAATAGATAACAAGTTCTTCAGTCTAGATGTTTAACTCGACATATATTTTGATTAGTGTGAGTAGGTTGATAGGAGGTAATGGAAAGAGAATGTGAAAACTGCAAGTGTTGAATGAGTTTTGAGATGTATTTGGATGTTAAGAGGTGAAGATGCCATCATAGGAATCCAACCATTTTTTTCTTCTTATTATTATTTTTATCCATTCTCCCTATCCTTGCATATAATAAAACACTATCCAACCAATTCCATAATAACAAAAGACAATTCTTCACCATAAAGCAACATATTTTCTGTATCAGACATTTACTTCAAATGATGTTTGATGTGTTTTTTAAATGATTATTATTAAGAATTACAGAGATAAAACTCCTCTTATTAACTTATAAATAAAGATACCTCAAAATATGTTAAAACATCATGCTAGAACAAAAAGAATAAACACATTGGTTTGTATAATAAAAAGAAGAGAATAATGAATTGAAGTTTGAATAGAAAGACATTTGCATAAAAAGAGAGGAGACAAGTGAAGAAAAGCATATCTTCACCAAACTTCTAAACTATCCACATTCTTCAATTCGTTTCCCTTTACCTTTTTCTTTTTCTTTTTTTAATAAAAAAGCTAGCGTAGGCATCCAAATTGAAGAATCATTGATCACCACTTCCAAGCAACCTATTTTTACCCATTCCAAATCACCAAAACACCCCCAAGGCCAAACATAAGTAAAGCTGCATTAGTACTAGTCTATATCTTGAAACCAAACTTGCTCCTTGAAAATCTTTCCCATTTTCGTTGAGATATCAAAACCATACATGGCGGAAAACACCAACCTTCTAAACCCTGCAAGTAACAATTTTTTTAGTGAGAATAATTTCTTGTACAAAGCGATATTTGTATCTATACTTGTGTTAGTTATTCCTTTATTCATCCCTGGTTCCACCCAAGAAGCCCCTCCCGATTTCGTAAATAAAACGACAAGTTGGGAGGTTGTGCAGCTTGTGTTGGTAGGAATTGCTGTCTCTTATGGGCTTTTCAGCAGCAAAAGGAATGATCAACCCAAAACCCTAGAAAAAGAAGATGAACATGATCAACATGCTCGTTGTCGTGATGTGAGCAGATTGCTTCAAGTACCATCATCTGTTTTTGATGATGACGATGATGAAAAGCATATGGTGGAGAATAATAGTAAGGTGGTTGAGAGGACATGGAATTCGCAATATTATAGAGGTGAACCCCCGATAGTAGTTGTAGCTAAAGAATCACCATCGGTTGATGA
>OU343224.1:137181121-137221837 GCA_910596185.1 Chrysanthemum makinoi
TAGGGTTAATTCAATGCACAAGTGTATGAAACCCTAGAACCTAACCCTCTTTATATACTAGTAGGGAAACTTTGGGAACAAGTTTATGAATTAGGCCTTGGAAAGGCCCCTATGGTCGGCCACTATGCAAAGCCCAAAGGGAATCCATAACTTTTCCAAGTTTTCCATTTCTAGTCCTTTCTCTTTTCATTTAACGGTCGTTAGTCATTTTTCCGTTAAATACTTAACAATCGTTAACCGGACTTAATGTGTAATAATTAATCGTAAACATAAACATTAATTATTAACTTTAATTCTCATTCGCTAATGTGTGCAATCCCGTGGTCACGAGTTCAAATCCGGACATTCACATGTTTGTAAATATATACATTTCCAACAAGATGTTCTCACTACAAATTTATTCAAAATAGCTAAATAGGCTAAAATCATAAATCTCTAACGCTCCATGCAACTTGGACAACTCTCAATCTTTTTGTCCCAAATCCTGATTACTTGCCGCATGGAAAGAAAATGCGGCTAAGCAAAGAGCCCAGTGCACGGATAGAATGCAAAAGTAATACAAAATAAAAGATTCATATATGATCATAAACACTTATTCAACGAAGCAATTCAAATGAAAAGTTTAACCAATGAATTTAGAATCACAACGATGACATCTTAATGAGGTAAGTTCAATACACTATTTTTCAATATAATATTTTCAAAATAAAGTTCGATAAGTAAGTTCAATTGGAAATTTCAATACTTAAGTTCAATGGGCAAGGCTTCAATGGGGTAGAGCTCATACAATATACAATAAATCAATAAGAGCCACAAGGGCCTCCACATAGGACTGCAAATCCACATGTAGTAGCAGTGGCCGATAAGATTGGGCACTCGCCTCCTAAAAATCCCTTATACCACCAATAATGAGGGAACATCGTGAACTAATCGCACAGTCAAAGATAGTGTCACGCCATGTATGCCACGATGATGTACCCATGGTACCTCCATCAGTAGTTAATAGCTCAAATACCCAAGTTTAAAGGTCAATATATCAATCAATAAGGTTCAATAATAATAGGGGGCGGAGCTTAGTGGAGTTTGAGGAGGGCGGTGGCCCCCTAGGAAAAATATTTTTAGTGTACTTTGCTTTGTATTTTTATGTTAAAAACCTATAATTATAGTTTTGGCCCTCTTAATATACGTGAACTACTTTGATGGCCCTCCCAGAAATTATGTTGAAGCTCCGATCCGCCACTGGTCCAATAACAATGTAACAAGTGATAAGGTAATTAAGTCAAAGCTACATGTCTAGATAGTAAGTAATGGGAACTAACTGCAACCACACAAATGGTCATCTATGTGTTTGGACAATATTCAAATGAAATGTTTTACCCGCAAATTACCCCAATCCTCTTTGGTTTAGATTCAAGTTTCAATCACGCATAGAAAAATGACCAATTACAAATGAAATCTACAATAAGTTGGTCTACTAGATTGCTTCAGTCATTCATAGGTTGTTTAGACTCGTAAACACTTGAAACAAATAAAGAAAACATCAAAACATTCATTCATTCAAAAAACCCCAGATGAGTTTTCCACAATCACATTAACAAATCAAATCATCATCCAATAAAAAATTTCATCTAGCCTAAGCAAATACAATAAACTACTCACTCATATTTAGTGATCCAAACACAAAAACATCAAAACAAAGGAAATCATAATCAAGTTCACACGTTTAGAATTAACCAACGAAAAGATAAGATGTTTGGATGGAATGTATTGTCTTTTTCTCCTCTTCATGTACTCCAAAAGCCCCAAAAAGCCAAGAATCGCTTTGTATGTTGACTTGATGCATATGACATATGCTTAAATATCATATGACCATATGTCCCACATACACAAACTTTGATTTCAAAGTTTGTGTTTGTGGGACATATGGTCATATGGTAAAATACCGTATGGGTCATATGGGTCTTCCAGGACTTATGACTTCACACTGCAGACATCATATGACCATATTTTGTTTTGGCATATGGTCTTCTATTGTCTTCACTGCAGGAGCCATATCTCCATATGTTATTTTGGTGTATGGCCATATGGTCTTCCAATCTTGTAAAATCTTGAAGTCTTCAACTCTTTTCTTCTTCAACCGCCATCCGATCAAATATTCAAGAACTAATATGACCTAAATATAATGGATATTGCCTTGTAAAATGAGTACGACTTAGGCACTATAAGTTGTCATCAAGGTTACAGGGCAAGAGCTCAGTGAACTTCTTGAGGATGAGGAAAGAAAGAAGAAAACTGCCCTGGATGATGTTGTATATGCCAAGAAAATTGTTGAAGTTTCTCACGAAGAAGTTAAGGAAAACAAACAAGTTTTCAGGAATACTAGAGAGTTTAAATTAGGGAGAAACTGAATGAAAAGTCAATAAAAAGGAAACAAGCGTGGGAAAGCTACAAGCATATAATGGAGTATGTCAGAAAGCCAGGGGTAATAACTGACATCAAGATCATTCCAAACACCAAGCCATTTAGTGAAATCGATGAATAATTTAGCTTAAAGAACAATTCTTAAAATGTATCCAAAAACGTATAAATGCATATAGTAAAACTTAAAATGAAACATTAAATTAAATTTAAAATAACTACAATGCACGTTATTCGTCACGTAAAACTTTTTGGAAAATTATATTTGAGGTGTAGACTCCTTCTTTACTAAGGTTGCGTTTGTTTTAAAAAAAAAAAAACTCTTAATAGCCTCTTAATCTAACTCATGGATGCAGTAAGAGGTTTGGAACAAAAAGTGTGTTTGTTTTTTCTTTGTCATTAAGAGGCGGTAAGAGGTGATTAAGATTTAGAGTGTTTGTTTTTTTGGGCTCATTAAGAGCTAATAAGAGGCTAAAAACTCTTATTGAACTAGATGTTGAAGAGTGTCTTAACACCTCTTAATGTCTCATAATTTGTTTTCTTCATTATGTATTTTTTGTTCTTGTTTCGACATTTCGATTCGCATAGAAAATACCGTTAATGAAAGTCATCACATATCTTTTTTTAAATAATAAATGTACAAGATGATAAAATTTATGAGTGGCAATTCATATTTAAACATTATAACATAATCCAAACAAGTTTTGACGGGTTGATAATGTCAACCCAAACATGACCCCTTATAAAGCTTTAAAAAGGTTTAACCATAATTTGTTTTATTGTTATGTTGATGTCAAGTCGTGTTTTGTGATGGATGAAAAAATTTCATGATAATCTAACAAATACTGACAACTTTTACTCAAAAAATTCTGACAACTTTTTACAAAAACAAATATTTTATATGAGTCAGATTCATATTTCATGGCCTCTAATACACATTAAGATGAAATCAGATTCAGACATTTCAACCATAGATTCGGATTCAGATGTGCGAATAAGATTCAGATTCAAAGCCTCTTAATAAACAAACAACACCTAAACTCTTGAGAAGACTTCATTAATACCTTTGCAGTTTTACGTTGTATATTTCATCATAAAGTGACGAAGATGCTCTGGTATTTTGGTTTCATAATCAATTTTACACTACAACTAACCATATAGGCTTCTCATTTCAAAATAAAGATCTTCAATCGGGTGAGCCCCAATCACTATCTTTAAAACCAAATCCTAACAAAAATATCATAGTTTAGTTTTGGTTTATTAACAGTCCAAAACCCAAATAAGCCAAACCAAATAAACCACGTTACTTTTTATTGGTGGGTTATTCGGGTTAAACCATTTAATGAACATCCCACCACCAAACCGTCAAACCAAACAGGTAAACCCGAACATGACTCGATTGCCACCACTAATTATAACGTATTATTTAAAAATCACATGTGATTAGAGAGTGGCGTGAAAGTGATAGCTTTATGTTATGCCCGGGTTGCAGCTTTTACGCCAAATGAAGGCTGCATATATTGTTCACATTATGAATAACAAAATGCAGTTACAAACTGTACGTAAATACGAAACGAGAAAACTATTGACTTTAAGGCTGAACACAGTGGCAACCTAGTTCATCCATGCCACATCAGATTTCTCTCTCCGACGACCTGACGACAACCTAGTTGTCACAGTAATTAAAAACTTAAACTAATAAAACGTAGACGTTACAATACTTATTAAAAACTGAAAACATCAAAAAAAATCTTCATCGCCGCTTACGTCTTCGTACTTTCGTCTTCGCCTTCAATCTCTTGATTGCCCTGCATTTCCAGGTTTCTCCAAATGTGTTCGACCAAATCAGATTTTACGTTTAGATGAGTTGATCGATCCGTTAACTCCTGAGTAACTACTAAGGATTCTGCATGGGATCTTACCGGATCATGATCACGGTGGCCCTCTTGTGGAAACCACGTAGGACAAATCGCCCACATGCTTGTGTTTGATGATCATATTATGTAATATGATGCATGTATACACAATACTTTCGAGATCCTGTTTATGCGACCCTCGGTGGAACTTTAAGCATTTTCCACTTCTTCTTCAACACACGAAAGCTCGTTCCACATCTTTCTCGCTTCGTGCTTCCTCTTGTACAGTATTCTTTTTCATCACTAGTAGAAGATTTGAAATGGACTTAATAAGAAAGGCCATTACGGATATATCCGTCGAGTAAGATAATAATATCCCTTTTTGCTAAAACATCGTTAGCCTCGAATTCAAGTTCCGCCTCCCCATTTGATATCATTGAAATGGGGAACGATATAAAACCTTATATCGTTATTCATCCGGAGACACCAAAGAACGCATGCCAAATCCACAAATATTGGGAGGCGACCGCTTCCAATAAAATGAATGGATGTGACCCGTGATCACCCCTAGCATATTGACCTCTTAAACTATTTCAAGCAATTCTCCCACTCCCAACCTGTACAATCAATGCTTCCCATCATCCTTAAACCCGTGCTTATGCTCGTGATGGGCATATAATCTTTCAAGGTCGAATACGTGGTTTTCGCAAATACTCTCATAACTCATATAACCCATGATAACCGTGCAAAAGTTTCGGAGACAATCGCGTTGTTGCACCCACTTACAGATACTGGCCAAGAGAATCAGAAATCCATCACAGATCCCATTGACGAATTGCCTAAGCATTAACTTGACCAATGTGGAAATACCACTAAGTACTACAATCATAAGTTTGTTGAAAATAAGAGAATATTATTACCTCTTGCACAATTGGAGTGAATAGGTCTGGCATCCTGGAATCAGCCGACTAATGTTTTTTCGCATACAACTGCTCTTCTGGAGAAGTAAGCGAATCTAAACGATTATGAGCACCTTCACAATCCCTAGCGTAAGTTTCGTGAGCCTCGCGTGCTGACGCCGTAAGTTGTGTCCCAAGCATACGCGTAAATTCCATAAACTTCGTAAACTCTCATAACTTCCTCGCCGGAAGACGAAGAATTAAAAAATATCTCGTAAGACATAATTATCAAAATGTGTTTGAAAGTATGTAAGGACGTTGTGAAATTGTGTTTAAAATGTATTGGAGGTTGGATTTATAAAGTTTAAGAAAAGTTTTAAAGTTTTTTAATTTTTAATTTTTTTTAAAACCATTTGATTTTTGGATTTTCGTGGCTTTCACACCCGGTTGTCTCCTCAAACTAGTTCACTGGATCTTCTGAGAAGTTAGCGCAACAAAACCATTATGAGCACCTTCACAATCCATGCGTGCCAGTATTACAAAATTTTGGCAAGTGACGCTTGGTAAGTCCAAGCATACCTGCAGTAAATTCCATAAACTCGTGAAACTCGGCCATAACTTCTGCCTCGCTTCAAGACGAAGAATTAAAAAATATCTCGTAAGACATAATTATCAAAATGTGTTTAAAAGTGTTTATGAGAAGTTGTTTGAAATTGTGTGTTTAAAAATGTGTTTGAGGTTCAGATTTATAAAATCAAAAGCGTATAGTTTTTAATTTTTTTTTTTACAAACCGTTTGATTTTTTTGGATTTTCGTGGCTTTCACACTCGGTTGTCTCCTCAAACTAGTTCACGGATCATCTCCCCTCAACCGACTTCGACCGACCACCCCACAATGGGGCAACCGGCCTCAACCGACCCCCTCAACCGACCATTGCATCTAGCCTAAAAAGACCATCACAATTATAAGCTTATAGACATAAATAAGTATTCACAGCTCATGTGTACAAACAAGACTTAGTACATTTATGCGTGGTTGTATATACATGTCACAAAACCTCTGTCTAGCTTAGTTACATCCTTGTTCAAAAAGTAATTAGACGTATAATATACAGATACAATGATTTTTGTACAGATTAATACCACTTTGATAGCGTGTTTAATCATCTCGAAGCAGAACAAGAATGGAATTGGTTAGGTATCGCAAGAATCCTTTAGACAATTGATGCTTGCAGAATCAACAACGTTATAGTACAACGATGATAGTCTATTATCAAACTTGGAGACAACTTTATGGACAGATAATCCACAGTAGCGCTTCCCAATCCTTGCGATACACATGTCTATGATTTTTTTGAACATTCTATCTCCTTTAATTAAAGGTTGTTCGACAAACTCAATCAAAGGCATCCACTGCATTATCAACCAAAAACTCATTGCATTATGCTGGATCTTTATAAAATATCTAACTTTAGCCAAAATGAAATTGCTGTAAATTACTCCGTCCTAAAATAAGTGTCCAGTTTGACTTTTCAGAGTCAAACTTGTTTAACTTTGACCTTAAATATATATATTATTTTTATATAATACTTGATGAAAAATTATACCATTGAAAAATACACTTAAAACCCAATCCATTCATATATTTTTCATCAAATATTATATAACACCCACAAAAGTATTAAAGGTAAAAGTTGAACCAGTTTGACTCTTACACTTATTTTGGGACGGAGGTATTTCTCATGGGATGACTTTGGTAGTCATACATTGACAAGTTTAGTGTAGTATTTCACACTAGAATATAATTTTTCAGTCAACCCACAAATTTATTAGGATAGTGGATGCTTGTAGAGACATGTCAAGACTTTTTTTTTGGTTTTTTCTATTCTGATAAAACATGTTCAGCATAGAATTTGGCAAATTTACCTTGGCTGCTTGAACTTCAAGATCATCAATCTTAATTTCACTTGAAACTGGTCTCAGCATACATATGAAGAACAAATCTGATTTTTCAAAAGCCACATTGTGTGCATGCCTGTGTCGTGTTTACAAAGTCGATCAAATAACTTACAATGTACATATGAATATCTTTGTTCACCTTAATATTCTCGGCAGCATACCTGAAAGCTATAACTTCTAAAAATTCGGTCTCAATCTGCAAAATTTCAAGATTATGATGCAATTAATCCCAAGATGTTAAAGAGAATCACATGATTATTTTTTATGGTTATGTCTTATAAAATTACCCCCGTTTCCTCTTTTACTTCTCGTATAGCTCCTGTGAAGATCTCCTCCGACTGGTGAACATAAAAAAACAGACGAAATATAAGTTGGAGTATGTTATTAGGGTTATGCGAAAGCAAGTTGAAGTCGTTATAAGAATGCACAAATACTTACCTCAAGAATGAAGCCAGTTGGTAGCTTCCAAAGGCCAACAAGCTCAGGTGCACAATGTTTCTCTTGAACCACAAGAACCTGCACACACCCGACAAGCCTGTTTATTTCCCATATCTACCCGTAGAAGTTCTTTAATTAATTTGGAAGGATGAATACACCTCATTTTTGTCATTCAATACGAAACCCCCAACTCCTACTTGATGGGATGCATTGGCCGGTAGCATACATGGTTCATCAGGAATCCAATACGTCATCATAACATACCCTGCTTCTGCGTGATGGTACTGAAATCCTTCCTATAAGATACGCATATGAGAACATCATCACCTCAAACTACAGAATCTTGACATTTCAATAGATGGTAATTAATCTGTCGAGGCTATTAAACACGATAAAATTTATAAACAAATAAAATATCCAATCTAACAAGCTGCAAGAATAACCGGGAACATCCATAATTGGTGGAAGTAGCTAGAACGGCTAATCACCTTAACTGCGATAGGAACAAGATCACATTTTTCTAGCGGTAGCTTTAGCCATACTCCTTTCTTACCCTGCAAAGCAAGCAATTAAAACGAATAAGCATTATACCTAATTAGCCTCATTCTTTCGGGAATAAATCTTTTTCGGGTTTGAATGTGATCACCTGTGTCCTCCAAATAGAAATCGATGAATGGAGGACGGAAGCAAAGAGATTAGAGTCAAATGGTAGTTTCTCTGGATTTACGATAACTCCACCATACTCATCGTCAAAAGCGTCAAGAAGAAGTCTTTGATTTTCGGTAAACGGAATACTACCATTACTAATAGAACAGTTTGTGGCATTATCATATCTATACGGATATTTCGCCACAGCTTGGGCAATCACTTGTGAATTTCTACTACTTAAACTAGCAGCCTCAAGAGAACAAGCAGCTGTTATAACATAGACAGAAATAAATAAACATGAGGAATGCAGAAATAAACACTAAGATTAAAAAACTAATAATATTAAGAATACCTTTGTATAAAGAAAAAGAAGAGACTGTGAAGTTCTTAGCCTTTGGACCAATTAAATTTGAGACAACAATAACTGATTTCAAATCCATTTTACATGAACTATTATTATTACTCTAATCTAGTTCTACTTATAGCCACAAAGTCTACTTAATAAGACAACCTTGATCAAAACAAGAGAAACTCTTTGGGATTATCAATATCGGAGATAACTAAAGTACTAAACTTGCTTGCTTGCTTGCTATGGTTTAAACAACAATATCAGAACAAGAAAAATATTACTATTAGAATAAGAGTAAGAGCATATCCTATCAAGATTTTAAAGACAATCAAATTGCATGATTGAGATATGAAATATCGTGTATGTGTGGCTTAAAATTAAAATCCAACACACCATGATTGCTTTTTAGTTAAATTAGTAGATATTTTTTTATTATAAATATCAAGTTCCTTGTTCGCACATTAACCACGTGCTGTTCTCATCTCCTGTAATGGCGACTCGTCAAAACTTTCTCACCCAATGACATTATTCGCGTTTCTCTCACTCACATCCATAAATCATTTACTTATATAAAATATTTTATTTAAGTATATAAAATGCATACACAATGCAAAGCCGTATATGAGGATGTGCAATCACACATGGCGTCCAAATTATATAGGCCTCAAATTTTTTATATAATATGTATATCTGTTATTGACACTACCACATTTACCGCTTTCCCATCGCCGTTTCCCTACGACATAGTTGTCATTTTAATCATCACTAAACGACAAAATATATCCTACGACGAAGCCCTCGTAAAAAGTCACCTAAATTATAGCCACGTTTTCGACGTACGTCACGATACTACATTGCTATATTTTGACCAAAATTTCATCGTATGCACAACGTGCGGGAACTTTTCGCTACCTTTCCCTCAAATGACATTACGTCGCCCGATTCATTTGATTATTTAAAATATGTAATTAGTGATAATTTTATTAGTTTAAAATTTTATTTTAGATGTTTCAAATGGACATGTCACGATTCATTTGATTATTTAAAATATGGAATTAGTGTTAATTTGATTACTTTAAAATTTATTTTATGCGCTTTTCCTCAATACACGTGGGGATACCGTTGACTTCGTTTGACTTTATTAATAATAATAATAATAATAATAATAATAATAATAATAATAAGAATAATAATAATAATAATACGTATACTATAACATAACCACTCATCTGCTCAAAGTTTAATGTGAACCATAACATACCACTCATCCGTTGAACGCCTAATGTGTAACCATAACATGTCGACTCATCCGCTGAACGCCTAATGTCCAACCCTAACATATCGACTCATCCGTTGAACGTCTAATGTCCAACCCATAACATATCGACTTATCCGTTGAACGCCTAATGTGTAACCATAACATACCGACTCATCCGTTGAACGTCCAATGTGTAACCATAACATATCGACTCATCCGCTGAACGTCTAATGTGTAACCATAACATATCGACTCATCCGTTGAACGCCCAATGTGTAACCATAACATATCGACTCATCCGTTGAACGTCTAATGTGTAACCACAACATACCGACTAATTCGTTGAACGCCCAATGTAACCATAACATACCGACTCAACGGATGAACGTCTAATGTGTAACCATAACATACCGACTCATCCGTTGAACGTCTAATGTGTAACCATAACATACCGACTCATTCGTTGAACGCCTAATGTGTAACCATAACATATCGACTCAACGGATGAACGTCTAGTGTAACTATAACATACCGACTCATCCGCCTGAACGCCCAATGTAACCATAACATATCGACTCATCCGTTGAACGCCTAATGTGTAACCATAACATACCGACTCATCCGTTGAACGTCTAATGTGTAACCATAACATACCGACTCATCCGTTGAACGTCTAAATTGTAACCATAACATATCGACTCATCCGTTGAACGTCCAATGTGTAACCATAACATATCGACTCATCCGTTGAACGTTCAATGTGTAACCATAACATACCGACTCATTCGTTGAACGCCCAATGTAACCATAACATACCACTCATCCTTGAACGCCTAATGTAACCATAACATACCAACTCATCCGAACGCCTAATGTGTAACCATAACATACCGATTCGGATGTTGAACGCCTAATGTGTAACCATAACATATCGACTCATCCGTTGAACGTCTAATGTGTAACCATAACATACCGACTCATCCGTTGAACGCCTAATGTGTAACCATAACATATCGACTCATCCGTGAACGTCTAATGTCCAACCCTAACATATCGACTCATCCGGTTGTTGCGTCTAATGTCCAACCCATAACATATCGACTTATCCGTTGAACGTCAAATGTGTAACCATAACATACCGACTCATCCGTTGAACGTCCAATGTGTAACCATAACATATCGACTCATCCGTTGAACGTCTAATGTCCAACCCATAACATATCGACTTATCCGTTGAACGTCAAATGTGTAACCATAACATACCGACTCATCCGTTGAACGTCTAATGTGTAACCATAACATATCGACTCATCCGTTGAACGTCTAATGTAACCATAACATATCGACTCATCCGTTGAACGCCCAATGTGTAACCATAACATACCACTCATTCGTTGAACGCCCAATGTGTAACCATAACATGCCGACTCATCCGCTGAACGTCTAATGTAACCATAACATACCACTCGGATGTTGAACGCCTAATGCTGTAACCATAACATACCGACTCATCCGTTGAACGCCTAACGTGTAACATACAACCGACTCGGATGTTGAACGTCTAATGTGTAACCATAACATACCGACTCATCCGCTGAACGCCTAATGTGTAACCATAACATACCGACTCATCCGTTGAACGTCTAATGTGTAACCATAACATATCGACTCGGATGTTGAACGCCTAATGTGTAACCATAACATATCGACTCATCCGTTGAACGCCTAATGTGTAACCATAACATATCGACTCATCCGTTGAACGTCCAATGTGTAACCATAACATACCGACTCATTCGCTGAACGCCCAATGTGTAACCATAACATACCGACTCATCCGTTGAACGCCTAATGTGTAACCATAACATACCGACTCATCCGTTGAACGCCTAATGTGTAACCATAACATACCGACTCGGATGTTGAACGCCTAATTGTAACCATAACATATCGACTCATCCGTTGAACGCCTAATGTGTAACCATAACATACCACTCATCCTGAACGCGTCTAATGTGTAACCATAACATATCGACTCATCCGTTGAACGTCTAATGTCCAACCCTAACATATCGACTCATCCGTTGAACGTCTAATGTCCAACCCATAACATATCGACTTATCCGTTGAACGCCAAATGTAACCATAACATACCACTCATCCGTTGAACGTCCAATGTGTAACCATAACATATCGACTCATCCGTTGAACGCCTAATGTGTAACCATAACATATCACTCATCCGTGAACGCCCAATGTAACCATAACATACCGACTCATTCGTTGAACGCCCAATGTGTAACCATAACATACCGACTCATCCGTTGAACGTCTAATGTAACCATAACATATCGACTCATCCGTTGAACGTCTAATGTGTAACCATAACATACCGACTTTATGTTGAACGTCTAATGTAACCATAACATACCGACTCATCCGCTGGAACGTCTAATGTGTAACCATAACATACCGACTTCGGATGTTGAACGCCTAATGTGTAACCATAACATATCGACTCATCCGTTGAACGCCTAATGTGTAACCATAACATACCGACTCATCCGTTGAACGTCTAATGTGTAACCATAACATACCGACTCGGATGTTGAACGTCTAATGTGTAACCATAACATATCGACTCATCCGTTGAACGTCTAATGTGTAACCATAACATATCGACTCATCCGTTGAACGTTCAATGTGTAACCATAACATACCGACTAATTTTATTAATATCTCTTAGTTTTGAAAAGTTGATAGTCAACTTCCCACTAAAATTGTTTACACTCATTTCAAAATATACTAATTTAGAACAATTAGAAAGAGAAGGTGGAAGAACTCCGGTCAGTTCGTTACCCCATAACTGAAGGAACTCAAGATTTGGGAGTTGATTACCAATTTCTGAAGGAAGACTACCAGTGAGGTAATTAGCAGCTAAGGATAAATTGACTAGAGTGAGAGGTTGAAAATGGAATGAGGGATGCTTCCATATAAGTTGCAGCCACCTGAGTAAAATCTCGTCAAGCTTTTCCAATGACCCAAGGTATCCTGGAATGCTCCCACTGTGGGTTCTCTTTAGCAGAGAACACTTCCATTGATGTAATATTCCCCAAGAAAGGTGGTATTCCACCTGTTAACTTATTGTCGTAAATAAAAAGACTAGTAATTTTCGAGAGTAAACTCACCTCCTTGGGTATGCTTCCAGTTAGCTCATTTTCAGCGAGCCAAAGTTCTTCGAGGTTAGAACAGCCAGACAAATTTGTTGGAATGACTCCTCTGAATTTGTTTATACTAAGAGAAAGACCACGTAGCCTAGATAGACGACCAAGTTCATGAGGAATGGTTCCTTGAAAGCTGTTGTTCCCGAGATCAAGCGCACGGAGGAACACTACCACATTTACCAGTTTCCCCATCGCCGTTTTCCCCGGCGACAAGTGTCGCTGGGGAATCATCACTAAACGACAAAAATATATCCGACTCATCCGTTGAACGTCTAATGTGTAACCATAACATACCGACTCATCCGTTAAACGTCTAATGTGTAACCATAACATACCGACTCATCCGTTGAACGTCTAATGTATAACCATAATTATTCTTCGGTGAATCATAGATTTATAAAACACATTCAACTATGCATCGCTTGGCTTGATCCAATTAAATATTGCATGCAACATTTTGATGTAATATGTTCTTGTTCCTCTAGCCCGTTACTAGATTGTAAATCTAACTATCATATAAGAATATAAAGATGTCAATGGTAACTTTTGTTCCCAGTTTATATTAAAGTAAACAACATAAAGTAATTAAATTTTACCCAAAAAAAATATTTTTCCCCGACGATACGTCACGGGATTATAATAAAAAATTAAATAGCCTTCACGTCATTCGGGGATACGCACTCCACCAAAAATTTTCGTTATCGCGCCATTTACGCTAAACGACAAAAACTATATTTTTCAAATGACATGTCGGGGATTGTCGCCGGGAAAAACTTTATCATAAAGTAGATCGGATATCTTCTTTCATCGCAAAAAAAAAAAAACCTTATCCTCCTCCTTCCTCGGCGATTCTGCAGCAGAAAACCATCACCGATTCACCAACAATCATCAACCATCACCACCACCGCATCCACCATCACCACCAACGCATCCACCATCACCACCACCACACGTTACACGGTTTGTTTTACAAATTTTAAATGTTATTCAACTAAATTAGTTAATTATATTACGATTTTTGCAGATTATTATTGTTGTAAGTTGTTGTTATTTAAAAAAGTGAAGTTTTTTTTTGGCAAGAATTTTTTCCAGGAAATGACGAGGACCTGACGAGGAGCAAGAGCGAGGTATGTTATAATTTTGCGATTATTATTGTTGTAAGTTGTTAACTTGGAAAGTTAATTTTTTTTTTTTTGGCAAATGGGCTTACGAGGAGGCTAGACAAGGTATGTAATAATTTTTTTCTCCTTTGGTATCCCGGTGATATGTCATTGGGAATGTTTATTCATGTCACTGGGAATGTTTATTGTTTAAGTTTTGTTAGTTTATAGTTATTATTAGTTCAATTGCCTTGAAATGTGCTCGTTTATAATTATAATAATTAGTTGTTTAAATTTTGTTAGTTTATAGTTATTATTTGGTGAAAAAAGTGAAATGGCATGTATGTTAAAATAATGGTATGTATGTTAAAAAAGTGAAATGATATGTATGTTAAAAAAGTGAAATGGTATGTATGTTAAAATAATGGTATGCATGTTAAAAAAGTGAAATGATATGTAGTTTATAGTTATTATTTGTTGACATGCTTATATTTTTATTTTGTTAGTTTATAGTTATTATTTGTTGATATGAGCCGTTTATAGTTTATAATAATTAGTTGTTTTAGGATTTTAGTAATTAATTTTGGAAAACTCACTAAAATTAATCATCCTATGTTGAAGCCCTCATCAATGTTGATGATGATGGTGTTGAGAAAGTTTATTCTGAAGAAGAAGAAGATTGATCTTGAGTTGTAACTTGCAAAATACACTTATATATTTGAATGAATGAATGAAATTGTTGTGGATTGTTTAAATGTGTATATTTATTTGGATGTGTATGTATTTGGATGTGTACATGCTTATATTATTTTCTTCATGAATTTCTATATCTTATGCTAATTGTACTTGTACGTGATGTTCGACAGATGTTGCACGGTCCCATCGGCGGACGGTGGCGGGGAGGATCGCCCCTCCGCACCAAGCTGCATCCACGGTTGCCAAGCAAGCTTCATTAACAAAGGTAAGAATTTCCGGAGTATTGTAATACAAGCATAAATTTGATACATATTTATGACTTTTATCACTAACTTGATTTTGCAGGCAAAGGGAAACGAAAGCCCAATTTAAAGTGCGCAAAAGGTGTCAATACCCGCGACAAGACCCGGAACCTTCAACAAGGCAATCGCATCGAAAAGGTCCCTGTCGATCACTTTTGGTGGGTGACAAACAAACCTTAAACCCTCCCCCATATGCTGCAGAGCATTGGTCTAACTACATCGGGAGGTCGTTAGAAGGTGCCGTTTTACTACCCTTCGGGAGAAGGTCCCCGGAGTAGAAGGCGGAATCATTTCAGATATTGGGGTGAGTTATCCTTTTATGTTTATTTCATTATCGTGTTCATTTATTTAATTGTGTATATTTATCTAAATTCGCTTATTTATTTATATATCATATAAATAAATAAACAAATTTAAATAAATATATAAATTATATCTCTAACTCTCTTTTCGTTTTGTTGTATATGATTGCAGACCCTATTTGACCTCAGTCGCGACATCGACTCCTCCCGCCGCCCCGTGATCCGTAAGGCATAAACTCGCACTGCAAAAGCCTACAATACTAACAAGGTTTCTTTCAAGGCCAAACATTGGAAGGTAGACCCCACCACCGGGATTACGCATGGAGGCGATTAGGGGCACGCCCCGAGGAAATTACACGGGTGACGGGATGAGTACATTAAGTTTTGGAATGATCCCAAGAACATTTCGAGCCGCTACAAATCGGCCTTAACCAAGAAAAGAGCAAGGTCATATCTAGACAGGGATCCTGCCGCCGCCTCTCGCTCGAGATAATATGGTAATAAACATTATAATTATTTTACATGCATATATACACACACACACACACACACACATATATATATATATATATATATATATATCCGATTATACGCTTTGGTGTGTTGTGATTTGTCGTTTTTAAAATTATTCATCTTATATGCGCTGTATGTACAGATGCAGCATCGAGACTCATGAATACCCCGCCACTCATCGACACTTATTGGCTTAACACATACCGTTGATGGGGTATTCCTTAACGATGAGGACCGCATGATATATGTAAGTTTTGTTTCAAAACACACTTTAATGAATTATCGAGAAATAATGTAGCAACCCGACTAATATATTTACTATCTTGTGTTATTGTCACTACATAGGACGAGATGAAAAGCTTGAGGCCACGCGGGTCAATACACGGAGGATCAAATCAATGCGCTGGCAAAGAGGGGTAAGCTTCAGTGGGCATATTCCTGGGTCGCTGTGCCATCACAGCCACATCCAGGCCAGTATGCCCGCTTAGCCCGGTCACCAAAGATGTAGGCTTTATCATGAGTCTCCTGCAACGACGCATACGCGGATATGTTTAGGGAGTATGACTCCGGTGGTGCTAGCGAGTGGTGGGTGGTGATGACGAGGAGAATGGCGGTGATGAGGATAACAACGGCGAGAGGTAGTTGTGTATATATTATTAGTATGTTACATTGGTACTAGCTTTAGCTAGTTGTGTTATATATTATTAGTATGCTACATTGGTACTTTAGGTAGTTGTGTTATATATTATTAGGTTCATCTTGGCGCCATTTAAACACTTGTTTCCCTATCTATCAATGCACATATTGACTTTTGAGTCGTGTTTATGTAAAAGTTGTGATCTATTTGTATTGCGTTGATCCGTTATATGGTATTTGTGTTTTGGTACAAGGTGTGGCGAGTCTATACGTGTTTTGGTACAATAAAGTTTATTTGGTAGATTTTTCCGGAAAAATTCTAAAAATCTGAAATCGTGCAAGAAGCAGTGTCGCATTAAAAAATGCAGATTTCGTTACGTCGCCGGATAACACACTAAACGTTGACAAGTCAACGAAGAAAACTGTTTCTAGCGACATGTCGCCGATAGTAGGCTAACTCGTTGACTTGTCAACAAGTAACCATAGATATCCCATGTCGTCGGGGATACTCAATCAATATAATTAGTGTCTTAATTATTTTGCTTAATCGATTATTCCCCACGTAATACGTCGCTGGGATAATGTGCCAATGCTGGCAGACCGCTTCTTTGACTTAAATTTGAGTGGGACCCATGCCGTCACGGGATTGTCGCTGGGGATACAATCCCTTACGAGGCTTCCCTCAGCTTAATGACATGTCGCCGGGGTATCCCCAATGACATGTCGCTGGGAATCTCCGATATGTCATTGCGCCGGGTAGCTGAATGTTGTAGTGTGACTACAAATGAAAAATGTGCATTGAAAAATGTCGAACTGATTATTCCTGATTGTATCTCTTTAAAATATCACTTAACGTTTATTGTTAGGCCTCACTTTTGTTGTTATATAGAATATTACACGGGGCCTCCGTAAACCTAAGAACAACATTGACACAACCTACATTATACATTCTCAAACACACACTTTATCCTTCTTTTTTGTTAAGTCACCAACATACCCAAACCTTTGCAAAAAACACCCCTCACGCGTGAAATAAGGGTTTTTGTTAAATTTTGGGGTAATATTCTGTGGCAAACATATCATTCTATCAATTGCTAATGGCTTTCAAGTTATGTTCATCGCAGCTTATTACAGGGGTTAAACATGGACAAAGCATTAGTGGTTTAAAGTTCCAAGATTATCATTTCAATGCCAAGACTTTTCTGCTTCTCACGATGAGCATTTTATAGCCGTAGAGGGGTCTTAGTGTAACTTAATCTCCTATTTAATAAGTCCCTTATTCTAGGGTTAGTAACACTTGAGTGTGCGCCTTTGTATCACTCTCTTATCTTCTTTCTCGATCATTTCATCGATCTTGTCTTGTCTTTATATTTACATGATTATTGTCTTATTGATATTAATCTAATCTTGTAACATTTGGATACTATTGTAAACTCAATCTAAGCCGACTATCAGCTTAGATCTGAATAAAGGTTCTATTGTTTATCTTGTGTTGCCTATACTTTCGTACATGGTATCGTGAGCCAGAAATGCTCATTGATTCTCTTTGGCAACAAAGGTGTAGTTTGGGGTTATATTGCGTTGGCGTAATCACCGGTTATCTTCTGTTACAATTTGCCCTAGACTAAGTGAATCTAGGGTGATTGTGATTTGTTCTTCCGCTGCATATTTCTCTGTAAGTCTAAGTCTTATCTCTTCTTTAAACATACAAGATTTAAGTCTTTTGGGTGCAAACGGGTAGACTAACATCTTGATCTACCACTTTGAGTGGTAACGTAATACCGCTCTGGTTTACCCTAGTCCACAAGCTTGGTGCTTGTTGTTTCTTATTACAAAGTCTTATCTACTTGTCTATTTACTCTTATTATTATCTCTGTCTGTGACTCTTTGCTTGTCTTTTTATATCCACTCGCCTTATTGTTTATATTATGGTTGTTGGTGATGATAATGTTGGTGGTGGTGGTTCTTCCACCGAGAAAAGCTTATCCTTTGGTGATGCTTTGTATTTACACCCCAACAATACCAATGGTACTCCCATTATTTCTATTAAACTCACTGGAACTGAAAATTATAAAATATGGAATATGGCCATGACGTTTGCTTTAAGGAACCATAACAAGTTAAGGTTTATTGATGGTACTTGTATAAGAAATGTTTCAAACCCTAGTCTTGCTAATCAATGGGATACTTGTAACTCGTTTGGTTACTTGGATTCTCAACTCTCTCGAACTATTTGTTGGTGCTATTTATACTAAAATGCTTATGAAATGTGGAATGATCTTAAAGATACTTGTGATAAAGTTGATGGTTCAAATTATTTTAATTTGCATAAAAATATAAACTCCCTTAGTCAAAGTGGGTCCTCTCTTGCTGACTACTATAACAATCTTAACTCTTTATGGAAACAATTTGATTGTATGATTAGCTTGCCTCCCTGCACTTGTGAGGCTGCAAAACATTTTGAAAAACACAATCAGCTAATCAAGTTAATTCAATTTCTTATGGGTCTTGATGATTCCTATGTTCCCATCAGAAGCAATATTTTAACCAGATCCGTTACCTAATGTCACAATGCTTTCTCTGTCTCTGAGAAGAATCTCACAGAAATTTTTCATCCTGGGAATAGCTCGGCTAAACCAATGCTACGTTTTGCCGCAAAAACTTTTGATGGTGGAAAATTTTTGATAACAAAGAGGTTTTAACAACAAAGTTTCGGTTTTAATACTCGTAATGTAACTCTAATAGCAGAGGACCAAACATGAACCTCAAATGTACCAATTGCAAAAACCCGGTCATACTATTGATAGATGTTATGATCTTGTTGGCTATCCTACTGGATATGCTAAAAGAAATTTTAATGGTAAATCTTTCACAGAACAATGTTTCTGCTAAACTAATCGCCATGATAATAGTGTTAGCAACTCTCCGTGCTCCTTGTCTAATGGCTCAAGACTTATGAGTCTTCTCAATGACAACAATGTGTCATCCTGCTAATGCCAACTTAGCTTTAAGTAAAAAATTTTCGGAACCTTCTTTAATGGCAGTGTCAAGTTTAATGTAAACTTCAACAAGTTTTTAACAACAACACTAAATCCTTATCCGGAAACATCAGCCTTGGTTGGATTGTTGATTCTCGGTGCAAATCAAAGACATGACTGCTGAAAATTTCTTAATCAATGTTGTTAACATTTCAAATCTTGGCCTAACTGTTGGACATCCCAATGGTACTCATGCCTTAATTACTAAAATTGGTGATTTAAAGGTCAATAATGACCTAACTCTTTTTGATGTTCTTGTTGTTCCTGAGTACAATAAGATGTTTGTTGGGTTTAATGAATCTAATTGCTATATACAGGATTTACATCAAAAAGGATTGTGGGGATTGGTAAACAATACAATGGGTTATATATGTTTGATACATGTAAGATTACTTCTAATAACTGCATATTTGTTTGTCATGTTTCTAGAAATCTCTGGCATCAAAGACTTGGTCATCCTTCTGACCAAGTCCTACACATACTTAAACCCACTCTTAAATTTGATAGTACTTCTGAAACTGATCATCTCTGTGATACTTGTAATAAAGCTAAACAAACCGAGAACCATTCCCCTAAGTGAACATAAATCCACTAAAATTGGTCAACTTGTTCACCTTGATGTATGGGGACCATATAAAATCACTAGCAGAGATGGTTACAAATATTTTTTAACCATATTTGATGACTATTCCAGGGGCAAGGGTTTATATGCTTAGGGGAAGGATGATGTTTATGTTTCCATTGTTAACTTTACCCACATGCTATCAAATCAATTTGAACACAATGTCAAGGTTTTTAGAAGTGATAATGGGAATGAATTTGTCAATAATAAACTTCAACAATTTTATCATGAAAAAGGAATTCTACATCAAACCTCTTGTGTTTATACACCACAACAAAATGGTATTGCAGAAACGAAACATATGGATCTCCTTAATGTTGCTAGATCCTTTATGTTTCGTGGGAATTACCTCTATATCTTGGCCCTGAATGTGTTCTAACCTGCTGATATGTCATAAACAAAGTTACCCTCTTCATTCAGTCGGTAAGTCCCCTTCTTCCTTGTGTATGGGCATGACCCTTCACACTCTCTCCTTAGAGTCTTTGGTTGCTTATGCTATGCCACCATTCTCAACATCTCTGATAAATTTGGTAGTAGGTCTGAAAAAGTGTTCTTATTGGTTACTCAAATGAGAAAAAAGGCTATAAACTCTTGAGCCTAGAAACAAAAAATATCTTTTATTCCAGAGATGTCAAATTTTATGAAACTGTTTTTTCCTTCAAAATGAAAAATTCTTCGTCAAAACCTTTTGTTGAAACTTATGTGCCTAAATATTTAAATCACAAAAATTTCTTTGACTCACAAATAAGTCCCAATGATGAAGGGAGAGTGACATCCTATGATGATGGCACAGTGGTAAGTCATCCTACTAGGATTGATGAACCGGCTGCAACATCTATAGATGATAATACACACCCTGAGGGCATCATATCTCAAGAATCACATCCTCACGATGCATCTTCTCGATTCTCACGATACATCACCGATTCTACCGAACAAGAAAGAGGTTTGCCACCAATATCGCTAGAAGGTCAACCAGAGTTTCTAAGTTGCCCAATAATCTTAATGACTTTATTGTTGAAGGAAAAGTCAAATATGTTGTTGAAAAGGTTATAAATTACTCTAATCTTAACAAAGATAATTACTGCTTTGCTTCTAGTCTTAATAAAAGTATTGAACCTACTTGCTATGAAGAAGCTATCCTTGATAGTAATTGGGTTGATGCTATGAACTCTGAAATTGAGGCCTTAAATGAAAACCATGCTTGGGATATAACCGATCTACCTCATAATAGAACTCCTATTGGCTACAAATGGATCTTTAAAATTAAATATAAAGCCAATGGTGAAGTTGATAGATACAAGGCTAGATTAGTTGTTAAAGGCTACAACCAAAGGGAAGGGATAGACTATGATGAAACTTTTTCTCTCCTGTGAAAATGTCTAACTGTTAGATGTCTTATTGCCTTAGAATGTAAAAAATAAATGGCCTCTTTTCCAACTTGATGTTAACAATGCCTTCCTATATGGAGATCTTGATGAGGATATCTATATGACCATCCCAAGGGTTCTCAGAATGAAAACAATAAGAATAAAGTTTGTAAACTTGTCAAATCTATATATGGCCTAAAACAAGCTCCCGTGAAATGGAATGAAAAGCTTGTCGTTGTTTTAAAGGAAAATAACTTTGTCCAACTGTAATGATCACTCTTTGTTCACCAAAACAGAGAACAACAAGTTTATTGCTCGCTTGTTTATGGATGACATTGTTCTTACTGAAATCTGTATTGATGAGATAAATCCTTTTAAAGAATTTCTAAAATCCAAATTTCATATCAAAGACTTGGGAAATCTAAAATATTTTCTTGGCATTGAGGTTTTAAAACTGGGAATGACATTTGTCTCTCCCAAAGAAAATATTGTCTTGAACTTCTTAAAGAATTTGGTCTTCGGGTGCAAACCTGTCTACTCCTATGGAACCCACTCGCCCTTCCATACATTCCCAATCACGATGATCCCTTGCTTGACAACATCACCGGGTTATCCGGTTACTTGGGAAACTTATCTATCTCACCCATACAAGACACGACATCTCATACCATTGTCCGCTCAATACATGCACTCTCCCTTGAAATCTCATCTGAATGCCCCTCAATGTCCCTAGATATCTAAAAGGAGCTCCGTGAAAAGGTCTAAGGTACAATTTCAAAGAACTCAAAATCATCTTCAAGGATATAGTGATACTGATTGGGGCCAAATGCAAGAAAACCGAAAAATCATCACGTTATTGTGTTTTCTTTAATGACCTGCTTGATCTCATGGAAAAGTAAAAACAAACACTCTTTCAAAATCTTCCACGTAAGCAGTATATATCTATGTCTATCTGCTTGTGAAATCATCCGATTCAAAAATATTAAAAGATCTAAATGTTGATATTAATCTCCTGTTAATCTTTTCTCAGGATAACAACGCTTCTTACAACTTGTGTCAACCCTGCTTTCCATGAAAGATCAAAACACTTTGAAATTGATGTTCACTTCATCAGGGAGAAAATTGCAAGAGGTGTTATAAGTGCTAATAAGATTGGCTCTTCAAACCAAACCGCAACATTCTCACTAAAATCTCCCTCATTATCAAAGATAAATTTTTTGTGAAAATTGATATTGTTTGATATGTTTCTCATCGATTAAGGGGAATGTTAAATTTTGGGGTAATATTCCGTGGCAAACATATCATTCTATCAATTGCAATGGCTTTCAAGTTATGTTCATCAGTGCTTATTGCAGGTTAAACATGGACAAAGCATTAGTGGTTTAAAGTTCCAAGATTATCATTTCAAGACTTTTCTCGTCACGATGAGCATTTTATAGCAAGTAAAGGGGTCTTAGTGTAACTTAATATCCTATTTAATAAGTCCCTTATTCTAGGGTTAACAACACTGAAAGTGCGCTTTGTATCACTCTCTTCTTTTCCATCATTTCAATCGATCTTGTCTTGTCTTTATATTTACATGATTATTGTCTTATTGACATTAATCTAATCTTGTAACATTTGAATACTATTGTAAACTCAATCTAAGTCGACTCATCGCACCAGATCCGAATAGGTCTTATTGTTCATCATTGTGTCACTTTATACTTGACAAGCTTTGTATTGTTGCCATGCACCAAGAATGGTTGCTCACGCATGAGTTTGTCCTCCATTATTTATGGGTGTATGAGATTGTTTTCTTTTGAAAGAAACGTTGTCGTAGGAGAGAAAGAAATTAGAAATGGAAATTGGATTTATTTCATTGTTTGAGTAGAATTAAAAAAGTGAAGAATTTAAAGAAATAGAGAGAAATTGAGAGACCTGTAGCTGAATTTGACTAGCTTCATTTCCACTATTTTGGTGGAAAAATTGGAGAAATGGATTATTAAAGTGTTTTTTTTTCCAACTATAATAATGTTAAAAAATGTGTTTTGTTTTAAATACATTATTAAAAAATAATTTTTTTTTAAATATTTAAAAAAAAAATAAGTTTTTTTTTAAATAAATATATTTTCAAAAAATATTTTTTTTAAAAAAAGTTTTTTTTAATACATTTAAAAAAAATTAAAAATTAATTTTTTTTAAATAAGTTTTTTTAAATAAATACATTTTAAAAAATATTTAAAAAAAAACAATTTTTTTTTTAAATAAATACATTTTTAAAAAATAGTTTTTTTTTTAAAGAAAGTACATAAATTTTTAAAAAATAAATTTAAAAAAATATATATATATTTTAAAATAATTTAAATAATTTTTTTTTCATTTCTGTACAAGTCTCATTGTTACCAAATATTAGAATTGAACAAAATTCTCTCGATTTCTATTCTCGAGATTCTATTCTCTCGCTTCATTTCATTTCTTTGAAATTCTCTATTAAACGCCAGATACTACTAGATTTGAGAATAGAGCCCCTTTCATGTAGCCCTCTTTTAGTGAAAACGGGATCTATATGGATTCCGGCTCTAAAAAGGGAATAGAGCCATGTTTTCTCAAAAAACCGGACTTTATGTTAAAACCGATAGAGCCCAGCTTCTAAGAAACCGGGTCTATTCTCTTATAGAGCCATGTTCTCTACACAAAACCGGCTCTCTATGTTCTAAACCCTTAATGCCATGTTTCTACAAAACCGGCTCTAATCCTCCGCCTAACTAACGGACACTAACCAAATCAACAACACCAACGGTTGGCAAAGAATTGGCAGCACATTTTTTATTTTTTATTTTTTTTTAAATTGTGCATATTTATTATTATCATTTCTTCAAACTCTTAGGGTACTGGCAACCATGCCTAATACTTTTTTTCATGCCTAATCACTCACCAATAATATCCCTCCATCTCATCTCATACCAATCTCATACCTAACAATAAATTTTTAATGGCAACCATGCCTAACTCATACCTCATTTTTTATTTTATTTTTTATACAAGCATTTGTTCTTTGCAAGTTGTTTCACACACTGTATCTTTCTTCTCTTCACTGTCGCTAGTGGATTCTGACTTCATCTTCTCATCGCTTTCTTTATTTGAGCCTGACTTCATCTTCTTTCAATCAACAGTACTTTATATAACCAGAAAAACTTGAACAAGAAAGTTCAAAAATAGCCAAGTTCCTGAAACCAAAGATTGGTTATATTAGCATTGATTTATGCAGAAAAATAGCCAAGTTCCTGAAACCAACGTCTCTTTTTTGCCCATTCAATGCACCTCGACGTCTCTTTTTTGCCCATGTAGAATCGGGGAACTTTGCCGATTGTGAAGAGTCTTGTAAAGATTTCCATGCCGAATGGAGGCATTACATCGATGTGAACGGTTTGAAGCATGCCGATGCCCACCCCGGTTGCCAGTACCCTTATAACTCTTTTCTTTAAACTTTTATACCTCTTTTACTTCAAGCCTTCATTAAATGTTTTCCAAAGCTTTAATTGATCAAAGTTTGTTTAATTTCAAGTCATAAATAAAGGTATTTAAGACTTCTTATACTTACTTCTTGTCATATACTATTTTTCTTTTCATACATTTACATGTACATGAATTGCCATTAACTATAAATATGTTTAGATGTATGAATATTGTTTTGTTAAATTTGTAACTTCTTAATATTTAACCAGCTCAAATGGATTCAAAGTTGGTATGTATTACAATCAAGGGTCAATTGCATATATACCCACTTTATCAGATATTCAGATATATACCCAAAACATGCTTAAAATGATTGACATCATGCAAAAAAACTTGTATTATGGGGAAATATGCAAGTTTTTAAGTTTTAGTGGGTATATATGCAATTCCCCCTACAATGAAAACTACAAGGAACAAATTTGTATTTAACCAATCCCAAAAACCCCGAACATGCTATTTATGTTGATGAACAAGACTATCCATTAAATCTAACCAAATGAAGACCACCAAGAAGCAACTTTAACGAATCAGTGTGTTTGATAATGCTTGAAATTTTTATGCTTTTTGCAAATTTTAAGAATTCTTAGTTTTGCACAAGTTTAGTGGTTCTTGACTTTCTTGTTTTCTATAAAACCTTTTGCATTAAATTAAAGTGCTTGATTTGTTACTCTATGAATTTTTATTTGGTGTGACTTGGGCTTTAGAAAATTGATTGTGGTGGGGACGATGCCTCCCTTTTCATTTTATGGATTGGTAAAACAAAAAATTAAAAAGAAAGTTATTTTGTTAAATAACTTTATAGATACTTATTTACTTAAATAACTTTTGAGATTGTAGGACAGTCACCGGAAATCATTTGTCACACGTAGCATGCTACTAGTTTGATTGACTCGTGCAAGTAAGTTGTCTTTATATGAGTTTACGAACCACTAATTAATAACGTTGTTGTGACATTCATTTACTATACATAATTCTCTCTTAGTAAATTACTCGTCCGACATAAAATCTAATAGAGATTAAGTTTGGAGTGTCCCCATTTTAGGATTGCCTTTTAAATAATTGATCCCCTTTAGGATGTAAATGTTGTTAGCATATTGAGTATTTAAGGAAAAATCGATATGATTTTCTTACTCCTTTAAGTTATGCACATATTTAAGGATTTGAGGGAATGTACTAGATAGATTAAAATTCTAGATGGATCGAAGTAGATGGATGTACAAGATAGATCGAAATTCAGATGAATATTTGATCAGGCTGTCTGAATTTATTAGAATTGCCGAGGATGATCGGGAAAAAAAGGAAAATTAAAAACATCTTGTCTGTGTAAAGATTGTAACCATATACTCACGTGATATTGACCGGATGAGGAATTCTTAGTGGCCTGGCCATAGTTTAGCAATTGGTCTTATCATTTTTTGCTTATCCAATAGTTTTAAACATGTCTGGCCACCTTTTTATCCTATTAGTGGGGTATGTCTATAGTTTATGGGTAGGAATTTTGATATGGCCATGTGGGTGATAATATGGCTGGGTCGGTTATTCTTATTCTTTGAGTTTTATGTTTGTTGTAAGCCTGGGTAGTTTGTTTCCTTGGGTCCCGCTTTCTCTAATCGTCTTGATTATGAAAGTTGGATTTTTTGTATTGTTCGTGTTCCTTTTAATATATTGTTGTATTTCTATATATATATATATATATATATATATATATATATATATATATATATATATATATATATATATATATATATATATATATATATATATATATATATATATATATATATATATATTCACTTACGATTTTATTTTTATTTTTTTAGATGCTTTGGAATGACAAGAAGCCTTTTTACAAAGGAGTTGGATGACATTGTGAGCTATTGCATTTCGGTGTGTGGCATATGATCACCAATCATGGTAGTATTTAGGAAAGGTTGGCATGTACTCATGTCTTTTTGTATATCTCCTTTCCCTTAGCCCAATAAAACACTTGATTGTGAAACTGTGGTTGTCATGTTTAATTAGTGCTATTTAGTATGTTCGGTAGTCCATAGGACCCGTATTAGATTGTTGTAAAACTGATCTTGGATCTTAAATCCATTGGTTTTGGTATAGACCGTCAAGGTTATTATTTTGTTACAGTTTTGTTTTGTTGTTGTTTCTGCTGTGGAAATAAAATGTATATTTAACAAAATTTGAAAAAGAAAAAAAATCATAGAGCCAGGTTTTGTAAGGAAAAAAACAGGAGTCTATGCCTATTAAAAATGGTTTTTTTAATCATATAAAGCAACGTTTTCAACGAAAAAACCGGGCTCTATTAAAAATCATAAATCCCGTTTAAAAAACCGGGCTCTATGGCAATTTCTAATAGAGTCCCTCCCTCTTTGTGCTCTCACATGAAAACCGGGCTCTATTACTTTTCAACCTATGTCAATTTTTGTAGTAGTGGTACGTTATATATTAAACAACTTTTTTTTTTCTTCTTATTTATGTGGTTATTTTAGGTTGAAATAATCAGGTAATCAAAGACATTTTTATTTCAAAATGTGTGTTTGAGATGATAATAAATTACTTTTTCAACTTCATCAAATCTCAAATCTTTTAGAATTGAATTCCACAGAGTTTTCTTGTAAGGTACATGATCCACATTAAAATGATCGTTTAGATCATTATCTTTCTCATATCGATCAATATGAGTTGGAGTTGGCACAACCATCCCTTTCGATTGCAAATTCACAGCTCCTTTAGCTCATCATCCTGACCCCAAGCAGCAGCTTCTTCTTCTAATCTCCATGTTCTTTCCCCATAGAAACAAGTACAAACCTGCTACGATCACACTCATCCTAACAAACTGTCATCGCCATATATTCACATGTATTACAAATCATGAATAAAACTTAACCAAAAGCTGATGAATCCAACAACACGTACATACCTTCCGACATTCAAATCTTGTCCCAGAAAAAGAACATGGATGGATAGGTCTGACCCTTTTTCTCAACCGCCCACGATATCAAGCAGAGAGTTGCAGCCATTGCCAACACACCCTACATGCATGCAAAACTAACACCAGTTAACCGCTGTCATACGTGTTTATGTATTAATAAAATACTGAACATTGAATATATATTGTACCGAGTATTTAATGGTAGTCACTAGTCAGCTGCAGATTCCAACCTGATTTCCAAGAACTCCTTGATCGATCAATGCATAAGCCTATGATCATTTTGTATTGACGCGACAATGCATACCATTGTTGTACAAGAATACTTGTATGGAAATACTTTGTTCAGCTTTACCTAATTAAGTAATTGACCATACAATGTTACATACGCAAGTCAGACTCATCAAAATGTTTAAAAGTACGCGTTATTGATCACATACCTGCAAGATAAACCAAATACTATTGTAGGATAAAATGTTGGCGATGAGAAATAAAGTTCCTCGTAAGTCATAACCAATTTGATTTAGTTGTATTACTCACGATTTCAATAGGTTGCAATTGATGGTGATGGTGACGAGATGAAAGGAGTAAGTTTGCCCTTATAGAGACTCAAAACAAGTGCTCCAGCCAGGTATAACGTACAGTGCACCCGACCCGTGGTCCTCAATCTGTCGACTGTGGAGTGCAACTCCAGTTTCTCGATCCTTAGAAGAGTCAAGAAGATGAATGTCGTAATAGGAATCAAATTTCTCTTAAACACTTTCAGCTGAGAATGTTAAAAATTACAAAGTTTGGGGATGAAATCACAGTTCCAGATTGTAGTTCGTACTAATGAGAATTCAAATTTAAAAATCGAAGCTTTTAATATGAACAGCGATTTAAGCTTCCAATTTTCTACTATGGGTTAATTAGAACTCAATCTTAATTGGGTTTGTTCATAAATATGTTATTAGAGTTTTGAGCAGCTCAAAGCACCATATATGAGAACTCAAAAAAAATGGAGGAGTTCAAAATAATACTACCATTAATCATCGTAAGTTATGCTAAACAAAAACATACTCGTACGCTTTTTAACCTATCAAGTTTGAGTTTCATTTTTTATACTGTATGATTGTTGGGGATTGATTCTATCGGCTCCATGTGTATCTTGAGTTGGATGGGGGTTGTGATGTAGAAATGAAAGTGTGAAACACGAGCGCCTCTCTCTCATATCCCCAAATTTGAAACCCTAAAAAATCAGAATGTCAGACTATATACCCTTTGATATGCAATCTCAAATTTTGAAAAAACATCCGATAAAGTCGTTACTCAAATTCCGTTCCGTCTCGAAACCGTGGAAGTCACTAATCGACAGCACCAAATTCATTAAGAACTACCACCTCGATCACCCATACCCCCAACATAATATACTTGTAGGGTACCAGAAGTGCAAGCAGTTAGGTCATAACATAACTGTCCCAACTTATATCTCTATTATCGATAACGATGAATTCCCCACACAAAAGTTTCCCTTAACAGCCCCCGAGTCTCTTAGGTTACTAAAACAAACATTTACTGTGGGTTCTGTTAACGGTTTGTTGTGTTATTTCGGTTATAACAAAGACACTCCTATTCAAACGACTGATATTTGGAACCCATGTGTTGGGAAATCTGTTAACATTGTTATCCCTCAAATGCCTCATGACATTCGTAATCCTTGTGTTGGTTTTGGGTTTTGTCCTGTTACTAGTTCCCATGTGCTGGTTAAAGTTGACGTTGTTAAATTACTTAGTACATGGGTGGTTGAGGTTTTTTCGTTAAGTAGCTGTATTTGGAAGACTATATATATATGTGCTCCTTCTAAGAAGCGTTGTGAGTTTAGGTGGGAGCAGATTTCTATTGATGGTATTATTTATTGGGCTGCTTATGATGATTTTTTGTTGGATTGGGGGATTAGGTCTAATTTTATTATTTCACTTGATCTTAAGAGCTTCAAGTTTGGTGAACTCCCTCTTTCGGAGGGATTGATACATGCACCTTTTTTGTCTGCGTACAAATGGAATGAGTCACTTGTGTTGCTTAAGTACAACGATGATGGTTCTTCTTTATGGATGAGGATAGGTGGTGGGTTTACGAAGATGTATACCATTGAGAGTTTTGTATTTGGGTTTAGCAAGAATGGTCATGTTTTATGTGAATTGGAGTTGGAGCCTGAAGATTTTGAAGAGTCAGAAGTTGTAGCTTGTGATCCCTCTTCGTGCCAGGAAAAGATGGTTCGTTCCAAGGGGTTTCGTACATGGAAACACTACTATTGGTTGATGAGTCAAACTAACAAGGTTGGTGTTATTTTACAATTATTTTTTTATTGAGTTACTTTATGTTACATGTGTATTCTATGCTTATGATGAATTTCATATAATCTGTGCACACATAAATTTTTGACAGTAAGATGTATTTAGTTATTTGGATAAGTCAACGAAAGAGTAAGCTCGTCAATTTTGAGAGTAAGAGAACATATTTAGCTTAACAATTTGTTGATATAAACAGATTCTACAAAAGGTTACCTTGAAGGAGGACGTATATGGATACACAACAGGAGGAACTCAAGCCCTATAGACACTTACGCAAACAAAGTTAATTTTGTTAAACAACAATAAAACCAAGTAAATCTGTTTCTAAGTAACCAAACTTCAGGTTCATATCAATATATATAAAATATCAAAAATAACATAGTCGTGAAAAAGTAAACAGACCACAGAAGACAGAACAACACCTTACTTCATTGTATAGGTAAACTATGAGCAATCCCATACAGTAACTTATAAAATAAATTTAATCTAAAAAGTTGAAGCAATAGTAAAGCAGTCTTGCAGTTTAGTCAAGTGTACCGAAACCAGCCACTCTACATACTTATTGTTCACAATGTGCCTATAAAGGGTTTTTTGAAAATAAAGTGTAGTCTCACACCTTAAATTTGTTTAAAAGTGACATGATTACCCTTTTGTTTAAATTACCAAAATCCGCTATAGACCTCTCCTCTGATGATCCTAATTCATAAACACGGTCTCTTTCTTAACCCAACACACACAAAAACCCTTTATTTCAAATAATCGTCAAATATGTGTCTTTTGGGGCAAGTGTAAAAGAAGACGGTCTATAAAAATTAGGCTCGTCAGAGATAGATGTATATAGCGGCGATGGAATACTTAAAGAATGGGCAAAATAGTACGTTTTGTAGGTTACACAATAGAAACGACTTTGTAGGTTAGCCAAATTCATTGAAACATGCCACTCTCTCATACTTTTTGAACTTGTTAAAGTGACAGATTCACCCGTAATTTAAATTACCAAAACCCCTATAGACCTTTTGTTACTGTATTACGAAGTCCAAAACACTTGACATTATATCAATATATGCTTTTAATGGATATGGTAACATGGGTGGGGGCTGGTCAACTACTATAGTATCTCGAATTTAGATGTTCAATAAACATGCGGAGTGGCACTAATCCACTTGAGAGTGGCAATAATCCACTTGGCAATACTGAAGGTCAACTAACTAGTAGCTATATGTAGTCGGTGTTATAAGGCAGGCTCTTAATATGAGTGCAGTTGACTTATCCAAATAACTAAATACATCTCCTGTCAAAAATTTATGTGTGCACACATTATATGAAATTCATCATAAGCATGGAATACACATGTAACATAAAGTAACTCAATAAAAAAATAATTTTAAAATAACACCAACCTTGTTAGTTTGACTCATCAGCCAATAGTAGTGTTTCCATGTCCGAAACCCCTTGGAACGAACCATCTTTTCCTTTAATCCCAAGACTATTAGTACGCCCCGAAGAGGGATCACAAGCTACAACTACTAACTCATCAAAATCTTCAGGCTTCAATTCCAATTCACATAAAACATGACCATTCTTGCTAAACCCAAATACAAAACTCTCAATGGTATACATCTTCAGAACCCACCACCTATCCTCATCCATAAAGATGAACCGTCATCATTATACTCACGCAACACAAGCGATTCATTCCATTTGTACACAGACAAAAAAGTGCATGTATCAATCGGGAGTTCACCAAACTTGAAGCTCTTAAGATCAAATGAAATAATAAAATTAGACCTAATCCCCCAATCCAACAAAAAATCATCATAAGCAGCCCAATAAATAATACCATCAATAGAAACCTACTCCCACCTAAACTCACAACACTTCTTAAAAGGCGCACGTATATATATAGTTTTCCAAATACGGCTACTTAACAAAAAAACCTCAACCACCCATGTACTAAATAATTTAACAACGTCAACTTTAACCGGCACATGGGAACTAGTAACAGGACAAAACCCAAAACCAACACAAGGATTACGAATGTCATGAGGCATTTGAGGGATAACAATGCTAACAGATTTCCCAACACACGGGTTCCAAATAACAGCCGTTTGAATATGAGTGTCTTTGTTATAACCGAAATAACACAACAAACCGTTAACAGAACCCCAAGAATGTTTGTTTTAGTAACCTAAGGGACTCGGGGGCTGTTAAGGGAAACTTTGTGTGGGAATTCATCGTTATCGATAATAGAGATATAAGTTGGGACAATTATGTTATGACTTAACTGCTGCCAGACTGGTACCCTACAAGTATATTATGTTGGGGGTATGGGTGATCGAGGTGGTAGTTCTTAATGAATTTGTGTCATTGACAGTGACTTCCACGTTTTGAAACGGAACGGAATTTGAGTAACGACTTTACCGAAAGTTTTTTCAAAATTTGAGATTGGATATCAAAGGGTATATAGTCTGACATTCTGAATTTTTAGGGTTTCAAATTTGGGGACACGAGAGAGGCGCTGGTGTTTGATATATTTTAGAAAGTGAAAGGAAGTTTTGATGAAAGAGAAGATTTAAGTCAAATAATTTACTTAAATTTCCTGTATACTTCAATTCCTTCCATGTAAGCCTGAACACAGTGGTAACCTAGTTCATCCATGTCACTATCAGCTTTCTCTCTCCGACGACGACCTAGTTGCCACAGTGGTAACCTGACAATTTTTCTTTTTTACAAACCGTTGGATTTATAATGTGTTTGAGCTTGTGATACTCGGTTGTCTCCTCAACCCTTCTCTCCCCTGAACCGACCATCACCCTCCTCCCCGCAATGGCTCAACCGACCACAACCTTCCCCTCAACCGACCCCCACGACCTCCCATTGTATCCAGCCTATCAACTAGTCCCAGTCGACCTGCTCCGAGAAAAAGGCCATAAATTTATATTCAGCTCCGCCGTACCGGAAGTTCCCGGACCGGCGCCGGAACCGGTACCGGAAATTTTTCCTTGGTTTTTTTCTTCTTTTCTTTATCTTTTTGATCTGGGTTTTTCTTGAAAATGTCTTTCCATCAATGTGTAGCTTTTAAGTCGGATCTGTTAATATTCTCATCCGGGTCAGTTGGGTTTTTGGGTTCAAAGGTGTCATCTTTATGATCTTTTTGATCTGGGTTTTGTGTGTTTGTGGGTTCTTGATGATCTTTTTCATCTGGGTATGTGTGATGATGGTGGTGGAAGGGGAGGAGGATGCCGCCGGAGAAGAGCTGGTCGGCGGTGGGCTGGTGGAGTTGGGGCTGGGTTATCCAGAATTCGAATTCGGGTGAGTTTGAGGCACTGCTTCTTCTACTGTTACTGTTGATGATGATGGGACTTTCCATTGGGTTGAGTTGAGAAAATTGTAAAGTCAGTGTGTAAGTAAATATCATAAATATGGATCTATGGCATTTATTATGAACAACGATTTAAGTTTCCAATTTTCTAGTACGGGTTTATTAGAACTGAATCTTAATTGGGTTTGTCCGGAAATATGTCATTAGAGTTTTAAGTAGCCGAAAGCACCATTAATGGTGACTTATCACACACCACCTCAACTCAGGTTGTGTTTATTGCCATAAAATAAAATACATGGAGGTGTTTAAAATAATACCATTAATCATCATAAGTTATGCTAAACAGAAACATATACTCGTACGTTTTTTAACCTTTCAAGTTTCAGTTTCATTTTTTACACTGTATGATGTTGAAATGAAAGTGTGAAACTACTTAGAAAGTGAAAGGAAGTTTTGGTGAAGAGAAAATGAAGTCACATGAGTAAAGATAACAAGGGTATGATAGTCATTTTACTTAAACTTTCTGTGTACTATCAGTTATAAAAAAATATTATTGACTCACGCATGACTCAAAAAAACGTGAATCGTGGCAATACTGTCTACACACGCGCCGAATATCTCACCCCTGTAGATTCAAATTAAAACTCGCCTGAACCGGTTTACCAAAAGAAAAGGCCGGTTTATGTGTCCCACCTATCCCTATAAAGTTACACCCCATTCCTCATAGAAATCTCAATTTTCTGTGGCCTCGTTTTGACACCTTCACTCTCATACGAAGGCAAATCATTTAGTTTGGGTATGACTCCAACTAATGATATGATGAATAAGAACTTGTCTTTTGAACCTCCTTCAACTCCATTTTCCGGGGAGTCGAGATACCTAACGCCACTTTGGGTCTTTGGAAAACCTGATGAACTTTCTCAATCTACAACTACTGGTGGTATATCTTTCTTCCTAACTATAGAAACTTGTCCATGTTTCATTTTGCAACAAAAGGTTTATTAATATTGGTATATATGCATGCATGCTTCTGATTTGGTTCATTATTTTTCTAAAATATAGATTATGAGCTGATGGCTCCCAAAATCGACCCACATGATCAGATAGTAGAGGATAAGATCAAAGCTGTCCTAAAGTTGCTAACTTTCCGTGAGCAACGTGTTCTTGTTCAGTTTTGGTCACCTCGTGTCGTTGGGAAACACCACTTACTTACAACTATGGATCAACCGTTCGGTCTTGGTGTAAATCATGATGAAAGCCTTCTTTCCTATAGAAGGGTGTCTCAGCACAACCTTTGTGTTCCGGATAAGGATTATGAAGAAGAAGACCTTAGCCCTCCTGCTCGAGTATTTAGGCGAGGATTGCCAGAGTGGAGTTCAGATGTCACTAATTACTTGCCTAAATATTTCCCCCAACAAGAGTGTGCTATTCGTTGCAATCTCCATGGATATTTGGCTTTACCAGTGTTTGATTCAGTTACAAGGTCATGTGTTGGTGTGATTGAATTGTTGGCTTCTTCAAAGTATACGAGCTTTAACTACGAGGTTCAACAATTTGATACGGCACTGAAGGTTATAATCTTTATAACTCGGTTATTAATAAGGCATGTTTTCTGTTGTATCGTAATCTAGTTTACTCTTCCTTGCAAAGCTATTAATTTCCAGTGTTGTCAACTTCGCAGACACAAAAGTTGACATGCCTACAAGTATTGGATGATCCTGCTTCAAATGTAAGTTGTGCTTGGCTAATTTATTATCTGAAATTCTACTATCATGACTATTCTGAAAGAGTCGTTTTCGAAATCTTATCTTGTTTTTCTTCGTAATACTTATCTTGGAGATGTTAATTTACAGGTGAATGAATTGGAAAAAATATTCAATGTTATGAAAGTTGTGTGTAAAACTCACCAATTACCTCTTGCTCAGACATGGGCTTTGTCCCCATTCACTAGTGTTGCTTCCTATGAACAAGATTTAAAAAAGAGCTGTAATAGTTATGATACTAGATGCCTTGGGAAAGTCTGCATGTCAACATGTGCTCTACCATTTTATGTTCAAGACTTGAGCTTGTGGCCTTTTCGGGAAGAATGTAAAAAACGACACTTGGACAAGTCTCGTGGCTTTGTTAGCAGGGCCTTGTTATCCGCCGGTTCGTGCTTTTGTGAAGATGTAACCAAACTCAGTGAAGAAGTCTACCCTTTGGTCCACCATGCACGGATGAGTGGGTTAACTAGCTGCTTCGCAATCTATCTGCATGGCTTAGAAAGCAGCAACGACTATGTGTTAGAGTTTTTTCTCCCATCACACAAGAAAGAAAGCAAACACTTACTGGACTTGGTCCGAATGTTGAAGCAAAACGTTGTGGTTGCTTCGGGATTTGAACTAGGTGACAGGTCATCCATAGAAGTTGTTGGACCGGCTCTGGATCTCTGTGTAAACAAAGAACCAGATATTACTGAAGCATCGTCGTACATGATGGACACCTTTAGTAATGTACCAGCTATTGCTAGAACCGAGCTCGTTAATGTCCCAGACGAATGCTCAACGAGCAGCCCTTTAAAAAAAGGCACAAAGCGTAAAAGAGGCACAAAAGTGATAACGACTTATGGAGACAAAATCGAAAGGTTCCGATTTTGTATTTCACTAGGATTGTTGAAGCTGAAAAACAAAGTGGCGAAAAGGTTCAAGCTGGAGAGTCAATTAATTCGTCTAAAATACAAGGATGAAGACAATGATTTGATACTTCTTTGCGGTGACTACGATTTGCAGCCTGCTTTGGTTGCTTCGGGCAGTAATAAAAACACTATCAAGTTAATCTGCGAGCTATCATCTTAATTGATGATGTTTTTCATACATGCATATTGTTAAGAGGTTGTATCCCACCTTAATTATGTACATAGGTGGTGATTTTGGTTAAAGAAACAATGTAACATAAGTTCAAAAAAAAAAAAAAAAAAAAAACAATGTAACATAACTTTATGTATTTTTCTACCTCTAATGTATTGATTTTCCGTGAAATAATAAATTATATATGTTGTATATTTCCATCTCTTATCTTTTATATATTAAACACTAACAATATAATGCTAAAAGATTTGAAAATAACCGAATGTATGTATGCATGATACTACATATAATATAGTACGATATATTAGTTTCAATACATCATTTTAAATACATTTCGGTCGTGCATGATATTGAGTCACTTTCAAGTATTGTTAATCATTGTAACATATAGAACAATATATATTTGCTTGTGTCAAGAATCAACGATGTAGGTTGGCCAAATACTTATAACTAATCTTATCGGTTACGTTTGCTATCAACTAGGAAATTAAACACTCTTTCTGGTTCCCTTTATTTTAATTAAATATTTTATTTTCACTTTTTATTGTTTCATTTACATATCTTCGTCTTTCAGCCCTAAATATTATCATGTGTATTTTTTATGGTGTAATCCTACTGGTCCAGGTAGTATCATACAATGTATCCCAAGATAAAGAAATTATTGATGATCTTAGAGTGGTTGCCAAAATGCCAAGATGTGCTTACGGCTAATTAACAATGCCATTTGCATATTAATTAAGAATACAAAATTGAATTGACTTAAAGTTCTCGTATTACATGTTTCCAAAAGAACAAACGTAGATCAAATTGAGAATATTCATCTCTTATATCGCTTATACTTTGAATTTGGTAGTTAAATTTGTTGTCTTAGGTTCTTTTGGTAATATATTTGCCGTACTTCACTGTATTGTAGTTTTTTCTTGGTAATCAAATCGAGTTAAAAATGCTAACAAAATAGTAGTAATAGAAACGAGAAAGTGTTACTGAAAAGTGAAAGAGATAAAATGAGAAATTGTAGGAATTTTGAATTCTCTTATTAAGGGTATATTTGGAATTATATAAGCAGTTTGATGAAGCATTAAGATGGTGTTTGGGAGTGTTTGCAAGCAGATTATCAGCTTATTATGTTTTAAAACCCCAAAAATCTAGTTACAAGTGTTTCGATATGAAAAAAATGAAAATCACTTATATGCATTTTTACCCTATCAGAATGTCATTTAGAAAAGCAGTTGGATATTATAGCATTCTGGTGTCACCCGCATGGCTATAAAATATGCACAACGTCTGATCTTAACATAATCATTGATATACCCTAACCCTAAACACGTAAAAAGGGTGTTTACATAAGACTTACTTGATATCCTCCTTGCGTAAGCTCCTGGACAATCTGCTGCGCGAGTTCGCCTTCCTTCTTTGTGGATTGTCCAAGTCAGGGTTTTCGGGAGAAAACCTAACCTACGGGTTACGTCAGATATCAATTGATATTTCACAGGTAGAACAGGGCTCGAACCTAAGCAAGTTAGGCGAGATACGAAACACTTGGTAAACCATAAATTGACTTTGGGTCGACTTAGGATGTATGTGATAGGTTCAAAGGTTTGAGAACCTTTCGTCGGTAGATCGTGTATGGGAGACAGGAGAATGAAGATTTTAGGGTTAGTGTGAGATTCTTTAGGATCCTTCAAAGTTCATTTGTATTTATAAGGCACTTATGAAAGATCTAGAATACTTGTAGAACAAGTATTGGTGTTTGTTTAGGAAACTAACTGTAGGTTCCCCTATAATAATCAAACAATCACACATTAATGGAAAAGTAGAGGCGCGAGGATGAGAGGCGTAGAGAAAGAAAGAAATATGAAACTTTATTATACTTCTAACACTAAAAACACACACTTTCACCTACAAGCACACCCTCAAATGAGACCATTAAGGGTATTTTTACTTCTAATGGCACCTACATAATGGGCCTTGGATGGGCATTGGTTTGTCAGACTTGACTTACTACATTATAAGGCTTATATTACTTAACTTCTAGCCTATTAGATTAGCCAAGTTCATAAGTCCGATAACTAAATTGTTAAAAATACTATTTCACGTTACAAGGTTTTATTAATAGAATGACCATCACTTTTAGTAATGCTAACAATATCCCCTAAAGGGTGGTCATTCATGAAATGCTTCACCGTGATTAGGTCTTATGCAGTCTTGATATTGAACCTTGTGTGATGTCATATGATAATCATGATTCTTTGTTACTTCAGGCTTTGTGATCTTGAATTAAAGTCTCTTGATCTTTCTTGCATTCGATTAACATCTTCATATGTTTGTTGTTGCGTCATCTCCTACATACTCATACGATTTGAAAAGTATTTGATCTTCATATTTATGTCTTCCTCACTTAATACTTGAACTTGTTTTTGACTTTCTTGATTAGCTCTTGACTTTGACGTAATTCTTTGTCTTTAACTTGATAATTTTGTCTTGAACGTTCTTGATTTGAGCTTGTTGAGGATGAAACATATAAGTATGAGTATGTGGAGGTGAAGATGTTGATATACATGGTGGTGGTGCATCTGGAATGACTTATATCATCGGTACCTACATAATCAAGGTAGATAATAATTATGTTAGGCCAATCGATCATCGTGAATCTTTTCTTAAAAAATCCCGTTGTATGAATAGATGTTATATGAAATGTCTAACCAAAATATCACTATCATAATTATATGCCACTGTAGAATCTCATTACTATGAACGGGAACTCGTTTAGTATACATATATGGACAATTTTTTTTTTTTGTTTTTTTTTTTTTTTTTAAATAACTTTTTACACTAAACTACCTTGGTCCTCCCGTCATACCAAATTTAATGTGTCCATTCTTATTCTTTTTTCCTAAGGCTGGGCACACTCGTGACCCAGGTCACAAGGTGTCACATCAGATTTCTCTCCCGCTACTGACACGACCGGATGCCAATCGATGACCGATTTTTTTTAATTCAAACATTTTAAACAACAAATTTAAATTCACTAAAATTAAAAACATAATAGTACGAAATTCAAATAAACATTAAAAACGCACGTAACTTATTCAAATAACGTTAAAAACATTACAAAAAATCTTCATCGTCTTCCTCATCGTCATCGTCACTATCGACTTCATTCTTCTATCACACTGATCTCGACGATTTCTCCAAATGTTCGATCAAATCGATTTTAAGTTTTGATGAGTTGACGCCCATTAGCTTCTGAGTTACTACTAACGATTCTTCATGCGGTCTTAAGGGATCATGATCTTGGTGTCCCTCATTTTCGAACCATGTAAAACATATCGCTCGCTGCTTGTGTCGAACGATCATATTATGTAATATGATACATGTATGCATAATATCTTGGATATCCTTTTTATACAACCCTCGAGCAGGAACTTTAAGTATTTTCCACTTCTTCTACACACCAAAAGCCCGTTCCACATCTTTTCTTGCTGCTTCGTGCCTCCTCTTATACAATATTCTTTTATGATCACCCGTGAAAGGATTTGAAATGGACTTCATAAGAACGGACCATTGTAGATATATCCCGTCAGTAAGATAATATCCCCTTTTATAAGCCACATCAGCCTCAATTCAAGGTCTAGTGCTCTCCAAGATTTGATATCATTGAAATGTGGAACGACGAAACGCTTACGTCGTTATTCATTCCGGAGTCACCAAAGAACGCATGTCAAATCCATAAATCTTGGGAAGCGACCGCTTCCAATAAAATGAATGGATGTGGCCCGTGATGACCCCTAGCATATTGAGGTCTCGCACTATTTGGGCAATTCTCCCACTCCCAGCTTGTACAATCAATGCTTCCCATCATCCCAGGAAAGTCATGCTTATGCTCGTGATGAGCATATAATCTTTCAAGGTCAATACGCTGGCTTTTGCAAATACTCAACACCATATAACTCCATGATAACCTTGCAAAACTTACGGAGACATTCATGGGATGTTGTTGCATCCACCGCCGATTCTCGCAAGAGAATCGCGAATAAAATGCCAGATCTCAATCATGAATGGCGCAGCGATACTCGACCAACGGGCTAATACCGTATGCCCCTAGCATCAAGAGTTTGTTGAAAATAGTGAGAATGGTCGGTGACCTCTAAC
>OU343224.1:137221937-137399837 GCA_910596185.1 Chrysanthemum makinoi
GATCTCGAACATAACCAATCTATTCAACCCAATGGGCACCAGCTGAGAAATGTGAACCTTGAAGTATCGGATTACCCTCAAAAGAAATGTGGAAATGGGAATCCGGACTCCTGAAAACGCAAAGTACTGCTCGTAAAGTCCGATGGCATTGTTGGGAAGATTATTCATAGTAAACTGCGCCGGAGGTAAACGAGGGTGTAAATCGGCCGGTATACCATACTCGCTGATGATGTGCTCAGGTGATAAGGTTTTAAAATGTACCTTTTTGAGGGGTCATTTAAGCCCTTATTTGATCACTTTTGTATCCGTTATTACTTAATATCGTTCCTTTTCACTTTTTAGGTCTCTTGAAGGCAAATTTCTGTAATGGCACTTATTTGGACGAAAAGGTGCGAATATACGAAGAAAATGGCCAAAGTCAAGAATCGAGAAACTCAGGCTGCTGAAAACATAAGGTGACGGCGTCACTGCTAACTGAGGCCGTCCGGAGGATTTTGTGACGGGACAGAAACAAAAACTCTTATTTTCAAGTGACGACGTCAAGTTATAAAGAGTAGGCCGTCCAACTCGGAAGACCTAGATTCAATCCGCACGGGCGTCGGCCGAGGAGGACGGCGTCACAAGAATAAGGTGACGCCGTCGCAAGTCTAATGTGGCCAAGACGAAACCCTAATGACGGCCGGCGGTGTCACAATTCAAGGCGACACCCGTCAAGTGATCAAGTCACAACATGCGTGCGAAGTAGTTGATCTTGTTTTGGCCATAACTTTTGCATACTGAACTCGGTTTAGGTGATTCAAAAGCCCACGCGACCGGAGCGAAAATATAAATTTTGGTGAAAAATGGTCGTGATGCCGTCCTCTTTAGGTGTGTGCCGTCACCCTTTGCCGACAGAAAATATGCCTATAAATAGAACATTATAACTTCACTTTTTGTAAGCCCAAAACACTAAGTCCGATTCTGGGGTTTAGGTAGGTGTTTTCGAAACTTAAAGGGTTTCAAACACTCTAAAAACATCATGTAATGGTTTGTTTGATTATCCAATCCTATGGTATGTCTTCAATTATCATAATTGTTGCTTGCTCTTCATTAATTATGCTTGGCTAATTCATCTAGTGTTTGCTTATGATTGTATGAAACTTGTATATAATTAATTAGATCCTATTGACTTCTTAATGATGCTTGTGTCTATCTTCATCATTAGGGGTGTGACAATTTCAATGAGTCTAATTGGTTTAGTTTATAATTCTTGCATCCTACTGTCTCTTGTTTGATTGGTTGTCTCTTATCTTAATTGTAATTGGCTTAGGAGTGCGACTAGGCTATCGTTGTGTTTAATACTTGATAAATCTTGGATAGTTTATGAATGACTTAATGGATTTCGTTTACTAAACCTAAAGATAACCTCAAAGTTAGTTTATGAATGACTTAGTGGATTTCGTCTACTACACTTAAAGGTGACTTCAAAGAGTTAGGGAATGCACACCTTACGACCTTAGAAAACACAACGCGTTAAGAATAAGGACGTGACAATTCAACCATCAATAAGACGTGACAATTCAGTAGGTAGAATTGGATAACTAGCAAGGAGTAATACATCATAAGTAGAAACGCTTCACGTTCCTGGTAGACCCATAATTTAGTTAGTATCTTTTGGGATAGTTGACTAGCAACTAATTCCACCCTCCTCCAAAACAGATTCATAAAATATAAAAAATACAAAAATAATCATCCCTCACCTTTAGACTTAAATAGACATACACTTCAGCCTAACGACACTATTCCCCTAGAGAACGATATCAATACCCGTGGCTTACCCTAATACTACCCTAATACTACACTACAGCGATTAGGTTCACTGCCTAGGGTGTTATAAAACTTGCTCGACGAAAAGGAAGTTCCATTGACCCCGAACGACGCGTGTAGCGTTATCAAGTTTTTGGCGCCGCTGTCGGGGAATAGTTATTGTTTAGGCTTGATTTATATCTCGTTTAGGTTTACTCACAAGATTCCTATCAAGTGAGATTTTTTTTCTTTTATTAGCTTCCTTGTAGTCTATCCCCTTCTTTGTGCCTTTGTTCGTAAAACTTGTCCATTGACTCTTCCGTTCACCATTATGGAGAACGCGAATCCACTATATCCGCGATTAGGTTTTTTCATAAGAAATTATGATATTACTAAAGCGGATTATTCAAGATGGTGGGAAGAAAGTAACCAAGTCCATAAACCTTTTGAGGGTTTCACCATTCCGTCAAGCCCACAAAATACCTCATCTAGTGAAACCTATGCTTCGTTTGAGCCTTCACCTAGGATAGACTCTCGTGAACAACCTCCATGTTTAGAAACTATTTTTAGTGAGGCCCTTAGGAGAACTTACCAAATTTGTAAAAATATGATGGTAAGCAACCAAGCATTAAACCATAAGTTGGATCAATTACTAGATTTGGTTTCATCACGGCCTAAGGAAATAATACATGACGAGCATATAGATGATGTAGATGTGATTGAGGATAAGGTGAAAAGTATAGACCCACAAGGAATCCCACAAGTCCCACCATCATTTAAGGCATACACACCGCACGTGACTTACCCGGAAGTAGTAGAAGAGACTTTAGGAATCCCAATGGAGGTAGAACATTTGAACCAAACACAACTAGAGAATACAGGTTTGAATACTTGTAGTCTCAGTCTTACTCTTAGTTCTAGGGAATTTCCTAGTATTGATGAACCGGAACCTCAATCTTTACTTCCATCCTTAGATAAGCGAGGAACCACCACCCATCAACCAATTTAGTCCGGGTAGTTTTAGGATGAAGGAAGCCATTCACACATCCCCTTCACCTCACGTGGCATATTTCCACCCTAAGGGTGTGTATCGCTACTATCACCCGCACTTAAACTTTAGTGTAGGAAAACTTCCCTTTATCTCGTTAAATAAGGGTAGAGTCGGGCTCGACTCGAACAAAACAAGCGCTTCTTGGGAGGCAACCCATGTGTATTTGTTTTTCATTTTTATTGGTGTGTCGTATATCTTTTATTGATAGTTTATTCTCATGTTTGAATTTGTAAAAATGCTTTATTTTGTCTTTAACCTCGTCTTAATTACATATAAAGGTATTTTACATAAGGGATAAGTGTAGGGAGGATTACACACGTTTTCAAAAGAAACGTGAACATGAGAATTTCAATTATTTAAAAGATATACATGTGTCTTTGTTCGAGTCAAATGCTTGTATCGAGTCATAATGAATGTTTTGCGGAAATGTTTCCGATTTTAAAGATAAAAATTTTCCGAATTTTTTCCGAAAATCGAGACCGATTCTGTCATGATAACTGACGGGTCGGTGGGTCATAACTGACGGCGTCAAGAGGAGTAGAAACAACTTCTAACTTTTCTCGTTTTCTGCTACCTATAAATTTTGGAATTTTCAGTCTTAATTTTCTAAGAAAATCTGCAAACATCCATTCCACAAGCATTATATCTTATTTAAGTCCGGAATTACATCTTGTTGTGATTTTTCTTTGTTCGGTTTGATGCGTTGGGTTGTTTGTTTTCTTCAAGTGTGCGGGTTTTATTTATCAAGAAGAAGATACATAAGATTGGAAGGAGCTTTTCACGCATACATTCTTCTTGGAAAGGATTTAACCACTACTTCACATACGGATTCTACCGAGCTAATCAGGGGAGTATTAGTTTCTTTGGTTTTTAATTACCTTCCATTATCATAACTTTGATACTTTCGGGGAACATTGGGGACAATGTTCAGTTTAAGTGTAGGGAGGGAAAATAAAACGGGAACTTTGAAACTATGCTTATCCTTGATTATTTGCTTTGTCCAAGTGTATTTGTGTAATAAACCATGAGAAAATGTCGGTTAGGGTAATTTTGGCACCAAATTTTTAATTTTTCATGACATATAGGAGTGGGTCATTAGTCTTAACAAAAGCGTCTCACGGATAGGAAGTTGCATGACTAGCACAAAAACCATTTACCACCTAAATTCCACCAAAAATGTGAGGATCGCCCTTAGATTAGTAGGAATTAAAGCATTCATCTTTAATGCTTAGAGTGTGAACCGGTAGTATATTAGATTCTAGAACTTGTTTTGTGATGCATTCCGAGATCGCTAGTAAGACTACACTTGTGTAGTTAGGAATAACTAAATGATAAGAGGCATTAGGATAACCCTTGTTTGATACCCGTAATATAATTACTTCTTCCACATCGGTTGAGTAATTCCCCCACCCCCTTTGCGTTGTACTCATCTTTAGTACACGATACCCCTAGTTAACCCCTCAAAGCCTATCCTTTTCGCGGTTCTCGTGATGTTTCGGTTTTCGGAATATCAATGAAGAGCATTGTTTACAATCCACCCCAAATATACACCCAAATCGCCTTAGCCTACCTTGTATGCACTCACTTTTAGTGCATTATTGTTATCACCCTAAACCCTTAGTTCAATTATCTGGTTGCTTGCATGAGTTGCTAAGTCGAGTCATATCCTTTGTACACAGTTTTGGGACGATTGGGACTCATGGTAAAAAGTTAAAGTTTATAAAATGATTGAAAGGGAACGTTAAATTCCCTTATTTGCGTAATAACATACCCCAAGTGTTTTTATCTTTTCAATTCGGGTCAAATTAGTGTTAGAGTAATAAAACTCAAGTGTAGGGATGTGCCTATAAATCCCTATCATTTTGATGTTACCGTAGAGGAGGGTAGAGAAAAAGTTTATGAAAAAAAATCGAAAAAAAAGAGAAAAAGAAAAGAAAAAAAATAGAGTGTAAAAAAAACAAAAAAAACAAAAAAACAAAAAACATACGGGCTACCATCCTACATCTATCCTTTAAATTTATGTTTGTTTGTTTCAGTTAGCTAAAGTCTAGAGTGTCGAGTCTTGGCTTAGCAACGCCATTCTTCGTATGCATTTAACATAGAGATTTTGACTTGCCACCACTAAATAGCCTATCCCACCAAACCCTTTGTTTCCCTACCGTAAGCCTAACGTTACAACCCTTTAAAGACCTCTTTGATAGTCTTTCCTAGGTGCTTACGTCAAAGCGATGGAGGTTTGATCTATTCTCAAGCCTATGGTAATCTATGTACTAGGACCGGTTAATGAGTGTTTATCTTCCATTTCCAACTTGTTATATTTCATATACACCCGAGAGAGATGTGAGTATCCAAACACCCCATGTGAGGTGCTAGTATGTAATTTCCGTGCTTGTTATGACTTTTCGGGGCTTATATGTGTTGTGGACTGTTTTAAACCAATGCTTCATGACCCCTAACTTATATATTAATTGGCTAAAAGCACATTTGCTTGAGCACAAGCAAATACCAAGTGTAGAGATATTTGATAAGGTTTTAAAATGTACCTTTTTGAGGGGTCATTTAAGCCCTTATTTGATCACTTTTGTATCCGTTATTACTTAATATCGTTCATTTTCACTTTTTAGGTCTCTTGAAGGCAAATTGCTGTAATGGCACTTATTTGGACGAAAAGGTGCGAATATACGAAGAAAATGGCCAAAGTCAAGAATCGAGACACTCAGGCTGCTGAAAACATAAGTTGGCGGCGTCCTTTGCTTAATCTGCGGCATGCCGGAGGATTTTGTGACGGGACGAAGCCAAAACTCTTATTTTCAAGTGGCGGCGTCAAGTTATAAAGAGTTGGCCGTCGCGACTTCAGACGCCCTAGATTCAATCGGGACGGCGTCGAGAAGGCGAGGAGGACGGCGTCACAAGCACAAGGTGACGCCGTCTCAAGACTAACGTGGCCAAGACGAAACCCTAATGACGGCGACCCGGCGGTGTCACAATTCAAGGTGACCCGCCCAGTCACAAGTCTGATCAAGTCACAACATGCGCGCGAAGTAGTTGATACTATTTTGGCCATAACTTTTGCATACGAACTCGGATTTAGGTGATTCAAAAGCCCACGCGACCGGAACGAGAAAATCTATATTTTGGTGAAAAAATGGTCGTGATGCCGTCACTCTTTAGGTGTGACGCCGTCACCCTTTGCCGACAGAAAATATGCCTATAAATAGAACATTATAACTTCACTTTTTGTAAGCCCAAAACCCTAAGTCCGATTCTGGGGTTTAGGTAGGTGTTTTTCCAGAAACTTAAAGGGTTTCAAACACTCTAGAAACATCGTGTAATGGTTTGTTTGATTATCCAATCCTATGGTATGTCTTCAATTATCATAATTGTTGCTTGCTCTTCATTAATTATGCTTGGCTAATTCATCTAGTGTTTGCTTATGATTGTATGAAACTTGTATATAATTAATTAGATCTTATTGACTTCTTAATGATGCTTGTGTCTATCTTCATCATTAGGGGTGTGACAATTTCAACGAGTCTAATTGGTTTAGTTTATAATTCTTGCATCCTACTGTCTCTTGTTTGATTGGTTGTCTCTTATCTTAATTGTAATTGGCTTAGGAGTGCGACTAGGCTATCGTTGTGTTTAATACTTGATAAATCTTGGATAGTTTATGAATGACTTAATGGATTTCGTTTACTAAACCTAAAGATAACCTCAAAGTTAGTTTATGAATGACTTAGTGGATTTCGTCTACTACACTTAAAGGTGACTTCAAAGAGTTAGGGAATGCACACCTTACGACCTTAGAAAACACAGCGCGTTAAGAATAAGGACGTGACAATTCAACCATCAATAGGGCGTGACAATTCAGTAGGTAGAATTGGATAGCTAGCAAGGAGTAATACATCATAAGTAGATACGCTTCACGTTCTGGTAGACCCATAATTTAGTTAGTATCTTTTGGGATAGTTGACTAGCAACTAATTCCTACCCTCCCTCCAAAACCGAGATTCATAAAATATAAAAATACAAAAATAATCATCCCTCACCTTTAGACTTAAATAGACATACACTTCAGCCTAACGACACTATTCCCCTAGAGAACGATATCAATACCCGTGGCTTACCCTAATACTACACTACAGCGATTAGGTTCACTGCCTAGGGTGTTATAAAACTTGCTCGACGAAAAGGAAGTTCCTTTGACCCCGAACTACTCGTGTAGCGTTATCATCAAGCTCCCCTTCGGATAGCAAAGAAGAGTATACATGCATATCGGTTTTGGGGGCGGTGTCGCCGGCAGGAACCACGGAACTAGAAGCCTTTGGATATTGACAAGAAGGTGCAACGTAAACAACGAAGGTATAGTGGGATAAAACTCACCTGAACTTGCCGAAGGATTTGCCAAGCAGAGGACGAAGGAATCAAAAGTAAAAGTAGAAATTACAAATGGGGTTAAAACATCTTATATAGGCCAAGAGGGTGGGGACACGAAACGTCCCATCGTGTCAGAAAACGACGCGGGCGAATCTGAACCGTCCACCACGACGTGTCTGCCACGTGGCAAAATCCCACAGTTTGCGGTAAAAATATTTTAACCTTTTCACTCGATGGGCTTTGGCCCATTGTTTGGGGAATGGCACGCGAAGCTAGAGCAAGTCCAATAAATCCGAATGGATCCGACGGACAACCAGACTAAGTATCACGTCACTTGTCAAAAACAAATAACATGATACTGGGGGGACATAACGACGTATATGGTCCATCGGTCAAATGACCGAAGGACTCAAGGCTCTACCGAAAGGGCTCAAGGCTCTACCGAAAGGACTCAAGGTTCTACCGAAAGACATACCGGCAGGCTACCGTCCGAAGGGCTCGCTGACCTGACAGTACTTTTGGCATCTAGCGTGATACAATTCGTCTCATTCTCCTGAATGTCAGAAAGTACGCCAGAGACAGTGTCAGGGGCAGTGTCAGCCCTGACAACACCAAAGGTCCCATAAGTCTGGCGGTCTCGGGGACCCGGATAGTGACATCGGTTAGTATAAATCGCATCTGATAATTGGGAATAAGGTATCATTTTTTCTCACACATTTTATACTATACCTTTCGGTAAAACACATACTCATTCTCACGCCGGAGTCGGGTCCTAGGATAACACCTGAGGCGAGACTAATGCGTCGTTCATCTTAGCAGGTATTTAGAAGGCTTATCTCCAAGACTGAAAGATAACTGCAACAACCCAAAAAAAATACTTCGACTTTAATTGATCCCACCTTTCCCTATATAGTTTGATACTTCGACTTTAATTAAATACTTCGACTTTAATTGATCCCACCTTTCCCTATATAGTTTGATACTTCGACTTTAATTGATCCCACCTTTCCCTATATAGTTTGACCCCATTCCTCATAGAAATCTCAATTTTCTGTGGCCTTGCTTTCTCTCACCTTCACTCTCTAGAAATCATTTGATTGGGTATGACTCCAACTAATGATATGATGAATAAGAACTTGTCTTTTGAACCTCCTTCAACTCCATTTTCCGGGGAGTCGAGATACCTGACGCCACTTTGGGTCTTTGGAAAACCTGATGAACTTTCTCAATCTACAACTACTGGTGGTATATCTTTCTTCCTAACTATAGAAACTTGTTCATGTTTCATTTTGCAAACAAAAAGGTTAATACCTTGTAACATTTGTGTTATTTAATATTGGTATATATGCATATGCATGCTTCTGATTTGGTTCATTATTTTTCTAAAATATAGATTATGAGCTGATGGCTGCCAAAATCGACCCACATGATCGGATAGTAGAGGATAAGATCAAAGCTGTCCTAAAGTTGCTAACTTTCCGTGAGCAACGTGTTCTTGTTCAGTTTTGGTCACATAGCGTCGTTGGGAAACACCACTTACTTACAACTATAGATCAACCGTTCGGACTTGGTGTAAATCATGATGAAAGCCTTCTTTCCTATAGAAGGGTGTCTCAGCACAACCTTTATGTTGTGGATAAAGATTATGAAGAAGAAGACCTTAGCCCTCCTGCTCGAGTATTTAGGCGAGGATTGCCAGAGTGGAGTTCAGATGTCACTAATTACTTGCCTAAATATTTCCCCCAACAAGAGTGTGCTATTCGTTGCAATCTCCATGGATATTTGGCTTTACCAGTGTTTGATTCAGTTACAAGGTCATGTGTTGGTGTGATTGAATTGTTGGCTTCTTCAAAGTATACGAGTTTTAACTACGAGGTTCAACAATTTGATACGGCACTGAAGGTTATAATCTTTATAACTCGGTTATTAATAAGTCATGTTTTCTGTTGTATTGTAATCTAGTTTACTCTTCCTTGCAAAGCTATTAATTTCCAGTGTTGTCAACTTCGCAGACACAAAAGTTGACATGCCTACAAGTGTTGGATGATCCTGCTTCAAATGTAAGTTGTGCATGGCTAAGTTATTACTACTATTTTGAAAGAGTCGTTTTTGAAATCTTGTTTTTCTTCGTAATACTTATCTTGGAGATGTCCTGTAAATAATCTACAGGTGAATGAACTGGAAAAAATATTCAATATTATGAAAGATGTGTGTAAAACTCACCAATTACCTCTTGCTCAGACATGGGGTCTGTCCCCATTCACTAGTGTTGCTTCCTATGAACAAGATTTAAAAAAGAGCTGTAATAGTTATGATACTAGATGCCTTGGGAAAGTCTGCATGTCAACATGTGCTCTACCATTTTATGTTCAAGACTTGGGCTTGTGGCCTTTTCGGGAAGAATGTAAAAAACGACACTTGGACAAGTCTCGTGGCTTTGTTAGCAGGGCCTTGTCATCCGGCGGTTCCTGTTTTTGTGAGGATGTAACCAAACTCAGTGAAGATGCCTACCCTTTGGTCCGCTATGCACGGATGAGTGGGTTAACTAGCTGCGTCGCAGTCTATCTGCATGGTTTAGAAAGCAACAACGACTATGTGTTAGAGTTTTTTCTCCCATCGCACATGAAAGAAAGCAAACACTTATTGGACTTGGTCCAAATGTTGAAGCAAAACATTGAGGTTGCTTCCGGATTTGAACTAGGTGACAAGTCATCCCTAGAAGTTGTTGGACCGGCTCTGGATCTCAGTGTAAACAAAGAACCAGATAGCATTGAAACATCGTCGTACATGATGGACACCTCTAACGTAAGTTCTACCTTTACTAATGCTAGAGGAACGAGCAACCCTTTAAAAAAGGGCACAAAGCGTAAAAGAGGCACAAAAGTGATAACGACTTACGGAGACAAAATCAAAAGGTTCCGATTTTGTATTTCACTAGGATTGTTGAACCTGAAAAACAAAGTGGCGAAAAAGTTCAAGTTGGAGAGTCGATCAATTCGTCTAAAATACAAGGATGAAGACAATGATTTGATACTTCTTTGCGACGACTACGATTTGCAGCCTGCTTTGGTTGCTTCGGGCAGTAATAAAAACACTATCGATTTAATTTGCGAGCTATCGGCTTAATTGATGATAGTGTTCGTACATAACGTTGAGAGGTTCTATCCCACCTATCACCTATGTATGCATGACGCTAAAAATAACCGAATGTAGTACGACATACTACGTAACAATTTTAATATATATTTATGAATACATTCTGGTCGTGCATGTGTCAGTTTAAGACTGTATATATTCAGGTTGGCTCGATTTGTTTGGAGTACTAAACAACGATATTTAATGGGTCCTACTTACCATTTCGAAAAATTTTAGAGGTGTATAGTTCTACTCCAGAAATCTGCTTCGGTTCCTCACTGACACCTTTTTCACACATGATCCAATCACCACAAATTAAGTATTTGACATGTTTTTGTTTTATTAGGTCACCGATCTTTGTTTTGTTTTATTATTTTATTTAATTGTGTAATATTTATTTATGTTGTATATTTAATTCCTTTACAACACGCATACATACTCTTTTAGAAAAATTTTAGGTGTGGTAGTTTCCTCTCTCCTCCAATAATCATGCTCGTTCCCCTAATGACACTTTTCTATGATCCAATCACCACAAATTAAGTATTTGACATGTTTTTTGTTTTACATTAGGTCATGGCCCATTGTGATTTTTGTTTTGTTTTATTATTTTATTTAATTGTGTAATATTTATTTATGTTGTATATTTAATTCCTACTACCATTGCACCCCCTAGAAAAATTTTAGGGGGTGTGGTAGTTTTCTCTCTCCTCCAATAATCATGCTCGGTTCCCTCACTGACACCTTTTTCACACATGATCCAATCACCACAAATTAAGTATTTGACATGTTTTTTTTTTTTTGTTTTTATTAGGCCATGGCCTCGGCCATTGTGGTGATGCTTTTTTGTTTTGTTTTTTGTTTTATTATTTTATTTAATTGTGTAATATTTATTTATGTGGTATATTTAATTTGTATAATGTTTTTATATGTATAATGTATTTATTTTATTTAATTGTGTAGTGTTTATTTGTGTGGTATATTTAATTTGTGTAGTGTTTTTATATGTATAGTATATTTATTTGTGTAATGTTTTTATATGGTATTTATTTTACGTTACTTTTTATAAACTTTTTATAAATTTTTATAAACCTTTTATAAAAAAGTTTATAAAAATTTATAAAAAATTTATAAAAAGTTTATAAAAAATTTATAAAAAGTTCATAAAAAGTTTATAAATTTTTATAAAAAAGGTTTATAAAAAAGTTTAAATACATTTTATTTATTTTTTATTTTTAAATATTTTAAAATAAGTTTTTTTTAAATAAATACATTTAAAAAAAATAAATTTAAAAAATACATTGTTGAAGGCAAATACACAATTAAAAAATAGCGTAAAATAAATATCATATAAAAAGCACTACACAATTAAATACATATTATACATATAAAAAAGCATTACAAATAAATATACTTTATGCATATCCTAAACATTACACAATTAAATAAAAAAACAATACATAAACAAAAAACAAAAAAAAAACGAACGTCATTGGCCCATATTGGTCTATTGTGGAGGATTTAAGGTAAGAGATTAGATCACCCCTATTTAATTACTTACGCATGGGGCCATGGGTCAAGAATGGAAACTTTGGGTGAGCCAAGATTTTTTAGTGGATAAACTATTTTTTAGTGGGTCACATATGTTTGAAAACCATATGTGATGTCGACTAATGACTTAGACTCTCAATTATATACATGAGTAATGCTAGGGAGACCTAACTCACATGACTAAATTTATGCCTAAACAATTCATCATGTGACATGTGGAGTGTATATTTTCTCTTTCATAATCTTCACCATTAATCTTGCCATATGTCATCATCTTAGAGTTAGGCATATCTTTAGGCATGAAGTTTAGTCATGCAAATCATTTTCCTATATATATATTACTAGTATTATATTTGCTTTTGTCAAGAATCAACTATCTAGATTGGCCAAGATATTTATAGTGGAGAAAATAAATGATAATTAAGTAATTAACGTTAATTGCAGAAAAAGTTAGCGGGCTTACTAATCTTATAGGTTACATTTGCTATTATCTAGGAAATTAAATGGATTCTTTCTAGTTCTTTCCCATATAACTCTTTATTTTAATTATATATTTTATTTTCCTTTTTTATTGATCAGTCATTATCTTGGCGTGTTTGTTTTAAAAGGTTCTTAACATCCTCGAATCAACGTTGGAGGCGTGGTGATTTTGGCGTTGAGAGTTTGTTTTTTTTGATAGTTGGAGGTTAGAAGGCAGTAAGATCTTAATGGTCTAGACTTAAGATGTGTGTCTTAATGTCTCTTGTTGACACAAAAATAACCAAAAATTTTTTTAGTATGAGCATGCAAATGTGCGGTTCAAACATGAGTTTTTTTCGTTCTCGATCGGTCGGTCAGCATTCGCTTGATTCGTGATTCGGACGTGCGGTTCAGATTCAGATTCACAGTCTCTTAAAAAACAAATACCATCTTAGTCTTCCAACCCTAAATCTTATACCAACTTACCACCGACTCCCGCATAAGTCATTACCAAAACTCATGCAGTGATGCAGGCATGCCATAATATTATCATGTTTATTTTTTATGTTATATAATCCTACTGGTCCAAGTAGTGATAGAATGGAGTGATACAATCATAAAATGTAAATAACTCTTGCAACCGGTCAACTTCTGAATGATTATATATATAAAAAAAAAGGAACAATTTGTTAGCGGCGAAAAATTAAAAGTAAAAAGAACTTTTGATTGACGTGGTGGAGGATGATTTGTCAACTTCTGCATGATTATTTATAAAAATGAAACGATTTGTTGTGGAATTTTGGTTATGGTAAGTAGACGAAAAAATAATAATAATTAGGCTTATAACTTTATAATTATTCTAGAAACAACAAAATATCGGCGAAGACCTTAAAATATAACGTCTAAATAGTACTCCGTAATAGTTTAACGCTAAACAGTATGTCCATTATATTCGATATTAAGGCACTTTGATCCTAGTTTCTATGTGGTTAACCAACTTTTTTATAACAACATCGGGCGTTTTAAATGGCGAGTGAAAGTGGGAGAAATAAATCAACTATAGACAAAAAGCATAGATTGTTTCAAGTTGTAAAAATAACTTATAGTAGATATAGTAAAATAAATTATCAAGCAGAAAAGTATAACATGCAGTCGCAAGTAAGTAGACAGCAAGTAAAGTGGCAAGCAAGACAGGCAGTCAAATGGCGGTCATAAGATAATGTTTTTGTAAAAGTAGTTATAATTTAGGGTTTATATGTATCTAGTTCTCTATAACTTAGGATCTAATGCCAATCTGTAACACACCCAAATCTGGTTCAACGGAAGCAATCGGGTCATGGGGTGCAACTAAATTGGAAATCACAACACAAGTAATAAAGAACGGAATACATACTCCGTTAAAATACATTAAACTATTTTACCAAAGTTTACAATAAAGTTCAAGTGCAGAAAATAAGGCCCATAAATTTTGTTGTCCCATAGAATAGGTCATAGTTATGTCCAAAAAACACTTCAGTAGATAGCTACGACCTTTGTCATGCCAATACCTTCATACAATCAAGCAGACTAAACACCTGAGAAAAATATGCTAAAAAGTCAGCAAAAAACTGGTAAGCTCATAGTTTACAATTAAATAGTATAGTTGGACCACAATAAAAGCATATGCACATTACAACGAATATAATGCCATATAAAAAGAGTGACTATTATGATAGCACTAAGTTCATGCAACCGAAGCTACGATAGTGGTGTATACAAAATGTAGTCATACTAATAGGGCCCATTGTGAGTGCTTGCCCCGTTACACTCGGTTCCGATATGATATATGTTTCGCATTGGCCCATGTATGGCCAACCGAACAAGGGTCACCCATAACAATCGCACTTCCCGCAAAAATTTACGGTTCATGAAAATGGGCATATATATGGGATTCAGGGCTTAGGCTTTCCACGTAATAGTATTCAAGAATAGTTTTGGTCCATAAAAAATTTTCATAATTTTTTCACCCCAAAGTTTGCAAAATAAGTATAAAGATTAAAAGTGGAGCTATAAACTCGCCTCAGCAAATAGTAGTCTGATAGTGAAAAGTCAAAGAGTGATGTGTGACCGCACTGACACGCGACCTAGATAAGTAGGATAAGTTTAGTTCATAGTTCTAGTTCATGACTCAGCGAAGTTTAGTTCATAGTTCTAGTTCATGGCAGCATTTAAGTTTGAAACAGTTTTCTGAACGTTTGCAAGTATTGGCTCTTAGGAGTGCATAAATATATAATAGGAAAGTATCAAAGACAAATGAGTTTTCGGTTTGATGGCAACCAAAAATGGTGTACGAAAAATAATCACACGTAATATTATATCTGAATGGATTATGCAAATATTATTACCAAATGTACATATATGTACATCTTTATACATTACATTTATTAGTTTAATTAAAAGTATTCAAAAAGTTTAAGTATAAGCTTTATTTAATAATTTTGTAGTTAGATAGTTTGATGGGTGAAAGTTATGGAATAAAACTTCTCTTTGTTAGTTTTTATATAAAAATATCATAAACTAAAAATATATATTTTGTTAAAAATCGGGCATGACTCGTGTATATGTTTCTATTTGTCCGAGGTGACTAATGTCAAAGTCTATAATAAAATAAATTTTACCAAGTTTAAATAATCGAATTAAGAATTGTAAGTCAATGACTAAAAGTTTATATTTTTAACAATTTGGTTTAGAGGTATGAAAATATTCAACTTTAGTTATAAACGAGTGTGGAAACCCGCGCGATGCAGCGGGATTAGCTTAAAAGGACTTACTTTGTAACGATACTTGCATTTAATGTTTGGACTTACTACATAATAGCAAATTTTGGTTTTCCTTAAATAATGACACGTATAGAAATAAACTTTAGGAATTTGTTTTCCACAGTTGCTTGTGGGCTGTGGCCCAAACCAAAACTGTTGGAAACTTTGTATTTATTTTGTGGATGTTGGACTTACTTAGCTCTATAAATAGCTTCTCCTATATTTAAACCTCGGGACTGTTTTGCCAAGTTGTGAAACTTTGCATTTAATGTTTGACTTATTTTGCGCCACTAAACCAGGGGACCATTCTTGCCAAGTTGAGAAAGTTTGCAATAAATGCTTGAGCAAGCACTGTTCAACGGCTTTTAGTATATATAGATAATGATACAAAAATATCCGTGTATATTTTATAAGTAAAACTCATTTTATTTAAACAAACTTGTTTTCAAATTTGCTTAACGCTTATATTTTCATTGATTGTTTCGTGACTTGAGTTTTTATAGTTTCGACGATATGAAGTAACAAATGCAAGATGCGTCGCGAACATATAAGAGGTCACAAACCTGGATGATACCAAGCCGAGCAGTAGAAAGGCAGCGACAATTTGCGTTTCCTGCGATAGAGATTGGTCTTTGGCAGATTGAGCAAGAGGTATGACGACCTTTGTGATACATAATAGTTAGAAAGATCAAATTGGCGGCTTGATTTTCCTTAAATAATGTCACGTCGTGGATTTAGAAATAAACATGCAATGTTATTATGATTCAAAATAAACACATCCCTTTGGCATCGCCAGTGGGCTTCAGCCCTGCAATAAACCAAAACTGATAAAAAACACCCCTTTTGTTCAAGTGGGCTTTGGCCCTATTAGTGAAACAACAACGCAACACATGTTTATTTTTATTTTTTTATGTCTTGATAGAACAACAACGCAACACTTTTTATTTTGTGGACCTTTGTTTTTCCCAATAATCAAATAATACGGAGTAGTAGTATTAAAGAAAGAACCGGGCACCTTCTTTTTTTTTTCTTACTTTTTTTTCCCTTTCAAACCAACAGCTCTATAAATAGCTTCTCCTTAAAAATTTAAACAACTCAGCGGGAAGCACAGTCCAAATTACTCTGTTTCTGTAAGTTCATAATCCTGTATGCTTTTTATTTATTTAGTTATTTGCATGTCTTTGCATGCCTGATGTATATAGTTTTCATTGTATTACTCATTTCTCACTGTTAGTACACAATGCTGATATAAACAATCAACTTACATCAATGCTGAACCATTTACACATTTACACGTTAGAAGCATAATAGATGCTCCAACCCTCTTCCGCTAGCTCGAATGTAGATGTTAATCATGCCTAGCATGTTAAAGTCAACTTAAATGTGCTTGGTATTGAACTCAGGGACTGAACCAGGGGTGTCCCGGGACACCCATAATTTTTGTCTCGTAGTGTTAATTTTGTTAAAAAACCTCTAAATTTTTATGAATGCACCCGGTCCTAAAAGGTTGTGCATGGAGTCTTATTTAATTTCTAATAAATGCACCCGGTGACTTTGTTTTCTGGTTCCGGTCCCTGTTATTTGAACTAATTGTGTAATTTACAAGTTACTATTTAGTGGTGTTTGATATGGTCATCACTAATTATTTATAGGAATTTTATCAGAGTCTTCTTTTAATGAAAGTCATATGAAATTTTAAAAGTCAATCATACTTTTCTAATACGAGTAGTATTTTCTTTCTGTTCGGCTACATTTGATACTTACTTATATAAATGATATCAGACAGGCACTAGCTGTAACCGTTTATATATAATTGAAAGCTGCCAACTATGGATTACTTTGGGCGATGTCATAGTGTTGATTCGGAAGAAAGAGACACATCATTATGTTCGGGCTCACTTTCTGTCTTGTCCAAGGATCAGATAACTGAATTTCTGTGGATCAAGGTATCTTTAGAACGACCAACAATTTCATTTTCTGGAGAGTTGAGATACTTAGCACCCCTTTGGGTTTCTAGAAATGAAGAGCCCCCGGATGAACTCTATAGAGCTGAAAACATCGTCCCACGTCATCAGAAATTAAAGGAAAAGATAAGAGCTGCACTAAAGCTGTTAACTTTCCGTGAAGAGCGTGTTCTCGTTCAGTTTTGGTCACCTCTTGATGTTGGGAAACACCTACTACTTACAACAATAGATCGACCGTTTGGTCTTGGTGTAGTTGACGAAGGACTCTGTTCTTATAGGAGGGACTCTGAGCGGAATGTATTTCTTGTGGATAAGGATCATGCAGAAGAAGACATTAGCCCTCCTGCTCGAGTATTTAGGCGAGGATTACCAGAGTGGACTTCTGATCTACAAAATTACTTGCCAAAAGATTTTCCACAACAAGAGTGTGCTATTCGTTGCAATCTTCATGGATATTTGGCTTTACCAGTTTTTTATTCTACCACAAACTTATGTGTTGGTGTCATCGAGCTCTTGATGTCTTCCAAGACCACGGATTATGCTTTTGAGGTTCAACAAGTTCACAAGGCGCTAAAGGTTTTCTTCTTTTACCTTTCAAATATAATAAACCTTGTTCTAAGAATCATGCTTTTTGTTGTACTATCATTTAAGCCTCCTTTGAAGATTCCTCATCTTTAACTTGTCATCTTGCAGAAACAAAGTCTAACAAGCCAACAAGTATTTGATTTCGCTACACCAAATGTAAGTTGGGTCTCACTCATTTATACGAAATTCGTTCAATATTTTTTCGCTGCGATATTCTTATGCAACAGATGTCTTCTATCAGGTTTCCAATGAACAAAGGCAAATTGAGTTGGACATGCTCTATGGTATTCTGAGAAGTGTGTGTGACAGCCATAACTTACCTATTGCTCAGGCATGGGCTGTTTCCCCACCCACAGCTAGCTTTGTTTCACATGATAATATTATAGACAAGACTTGTAGCAGTTTTGACACGAAATGCATCGGAAAAGTCTGCATGTCCACAAATGCTCTACCGTTTTATGTTCGAGACATGAGAATGTGGCCTTTCAGGGAAACATGTAAAGAGCAACACTTGGATATGTCCCGTAGCTTTGTTGGGAAGGCATTGTTAGCTCGTGGGTCAAGTTATTGTCAAGATGTAACTGAGCTTTGTGAAGAAGAGTATCCTTTGGTCCACAATGCACGCATGAGTGGCTTAACTAGTTGCGTTGCTGTCTTCTTGCATAGTATTGCAGGTGATGATGACTATGTCTTAGAGTTTTTTCAACCGTTGGATAACAAAGATGGCAGACATGTACTGGACTTGATGCAAACATTGGAGCATAAAGTTGAAGTTGCTTCTGCATTTGAATTGGGTTCCCCTAAAGAACGGGCTAAAGTGGAGGCAACTTTGGGAAGGTCTTTTATAAAAATACGATCTCCAACTCCATTTGAATTTTTAACACTGAGAAAGGAAGTGGTACGAAGGTTCAACTTAGAGGGTAAAAGGCTTCGTATAAAATACAAGGATGAAGATAATGATTGGATACTTATTACTTGTGATGTTGACTTGGCGTTAGCTTTCGAAACTTCAGACAGGAAGAGTATTAGCATACATTGTGAAGCAGATTAATCAGCTGAATTCTTGATCAATCTTTTTTTAATTTTTAAGAGTTTGTGTATTACGGAGTATGTCTTATAATTTCACATTGACGAACTTTTTATACTCCGGTATATGGTATTTGTCTATAGGGTGACAATCCTCAGAGTATTTCTGTAATAAGCTGCAGCATATGTTATTGCTGATGTTAAAGATAAAGTACTACTGATGCTGGTGTAAAGCTATCCCCTGCGATCGCTATACTTCGCTTGCAGTTGCGTTTTTTAAGCTTAATAGTACGAGTATTATATAGGAAACGCTAACCACAACACTCATTGTTGTCAATTGTCATGGTTAAAAAGACTTATTAAAACTGAAAAAGATAAAATGAATAAATAACAATTAGTGTATAATCACCTTTCGGAGGTGGGGCTGATTTTCAAGTCTTGTAGGTTGTAACAGCACAACACGGTCGCATGAGTCTCGTGTTGATGCAAAATTGTGAAGTAACTTATAACAGTACAATTATTACAATTGATTTCGTAAAACAAATAGAACTTTTGTTTTGTTTTTTCCAGTTATGTGAAGTAAGGCCTAAATTGTGAATCAGAAAAGTTAAATGCTCTTTGTAACTTTATACACCGTTTTAACTAATAAAGTCGGTCCTATAGAACACACAATAGCCCAAAAATAGATGGTATGAGACTGGCCTATTTTCAATATCACTCACTATCTAGTAATCCACGAGTCCACAACCACAAAACCCAAGTATAAAAGTACTACTAAATATACTAAATACCAGTTCAATACGGTGCCGTTTTATGGCGGGCTTTTCCCGCCAAAAATCTTGGGCTCTTGTGGTCCGGCGTTGTCTTAGCCCAAAAATTGTCCAATCCACTTTCCTTTTCTCACCGATTTATATGGTTATCTGTCAAAACATTCCAGCGTCTTCCGGAATATACGTTTACACACGGTAAAATCAGTATATGAAAACGGGGGTGTTAAGGTTTGATAGTCAGAGGTTTTCTTTGTGCTTTGAGATTCAGTAGCGGTTTATCGAGGGTAAAAAGTTATGGGTTTGACTTTTCGATGTATTCGGTGGCGGAAGATTCCAGAGAGATTTGTGTATCAAAAAGGTATATAGGTGTTGATGCAGGTTTTACTGACCAGGTTTTAATATTTATAGTTACTCGTTATACCTATGGTCTACCCTAGTGCACTAACGGGCAGTGTACCCGGTCGTGTGTAGTGTAGTATCGGTAAAGCAGAATTGGTCGTCCCAAGAGCTATGTGGATCGGAAATTAACTTAAGTCTATGTCACGATTTTAATTGCTTTTAAGATTGAAATAATAAATAAACTAATAAGACAAGAAAGGAGATAAAGGCAAGAGATGTGATCAATGAAGGAGAGTGGTGATAACCTAGTTATTCCTCCTAGCTAGCAATGTCTACGTCTACTTACTTCCAATTACTTCAGGTGGGGTCAAAGTCGAGAGGACAACATTTGGTCAATTCGCCCTAACCTATCAGCAAAGATGCCACCACAAGAGAAATCAGGCGCACCGTCATAAGTTCCGTTGTTCCTGGTCCCCTAAGCCGAGTCATTAAGTACCGCTACATGCAAGATTCTAAATTGTGAGTGCCCGACCGTTAGGAACTTAGACACTACACCCCCCAATTCTTAAGTTCATCCAAACGATAGATGATCAGTTTGTCAAATCGCACAAGTAGAAAGGGTCGTTAGTTGGTCATATCTTACCCTTCCCGTCTCAGTCCGCTCACCTAGGGTCAGTTGGTCATATCTCCTAGGCAATTGGCCTCTACCGCCATTCAAAACTACCGAATCAAGGGTGACTACCAAAGAACTATGCATGCATACACTTAGAATTAATTATACGGAAGTAAAGTGAACATAGACAAAACAATTAAGGAATCATAACTAGGCCAGCACCAAGAGGTGCTTAGCCAAACATATAGAAAATTAATCCAACAATAATGAATAAAACATGAATAGAATTAAACATAATGTTTGATACAAATTACTTGATGAAAAGCTAATGATGATGACGATAGCAGGTGAATTCTTCCTTCGGCGGCTTTGGACTGCTGGAAAATGCCACAGGTGGTGCCCTAATCGACCCACGGGAGAGGGGTGAAGAGAGATTTGAAAAATGCAGATTTAGGGCTGTATTTATAGGCCCCGACATGGTTACGGCGTAATTAAATAAATTAATTACGTCGTAACTAAAGTTACACCGTAACTAAAATAAATAGTTACGTCGTAACTAAGTTACGCCGTAACTACTTATAGAAATCTCAACTTTGTACATTCTAATGTCATCCAAATATCATGAAACTATTTTGCTCTTGTTGACACTATTGGCCCCTCATCGCACTTGTTACTTTTATAACAAGTCCTTGAACTTAATAAACTTCGAATTAACTTGTCACTTTTAATCCCTGGACCTCGAAACTTTGCGCCCAAGTAATTAATACGGTAACTAATTATCCGAGTTACGCTGTAATCCTTCTTCATCTCATACTTATCCCTCCGAAATAATCTCTACGGCGTAACTAAATTGCCATGTTACGCCGTAACCTTCAAGATAATAATTACGACGTAACCAAAATAATTGGTTACGCAAAATCCTTCAAAGCTCATATTTAAGCCGTAACGTTATTAGCTAGTTACGGCGTAATCTTTATATAAAATTCAAAGGCCCTCGTAAATCAATCTTCAGCGCATATACTTGGCCTTTTATCACTTCTTTTCCGCTCCAACGCCTCATTTATCCTGAAATGCAAATATGAAAGAATATGAAAGAATATGAAAGAATTAAGTACCATATTAATGCAAATGAGGCCATAAACACGGGAAATTGTTATATAAAAGATCAGGCTAATTTGATGTTATCAAATATCCCCCCACTTGAATTCTACTTGTCCTCAAGTAGACCCTATAAATAATTCTTAAAAAGATATCTCACAAGATTAATTGGAAGATATGAGTCTAAAAATCACCTAGCTAGAAAATTCCAAACCGAGCACCTCACAAAAAGGGAATTGAAATCACACTCTCTCTAATAATTCACGTGTTTATTTTAGGGGTGATCACTCGACTGCTCAGTCATGGCGAGTATTCTATCATAGGCTTGGCAAAGATACTAATCTCCACCACTAGAGTCTATAGATGCAGCTATTCTAAAAGGCAATGGGTTGACACACACAGGCTTATGGGGTTATTTTGTCATTACTAACGAGCTACGACGAAAGGTACAAAACCAATGATACATGACCAAATCCATGGCCAAGATACCAATGATTGCTCGCTTCCTCACCTAAGCTCGATTCATGACTAAGGGTAGGATAAGGCATGGGAAAATTTTAATGGGTGTAAACAAAACGACACGAAACAAATAGATTCCTACGTCCATAGTCGCCCCACCACTAGTCGCATTCAATCCCATAGCAAAAATCGATGGTCAAGAGTCAAGGGGTCTTCAATAATCCAATACACGAGTTAATGCATAAGAAATGTAATACGGTGCCTCATAAACTCCATAATCTAGGCAAATAAGATGCATTAACTCGGCCTTCATCATGAATGAAAAAAGAATGTGCTATATAAAAGATTTTAAAATTTGGGTCAATTTAGCACATATTTCTATCAAAATTAACCATTTCTATCTCCCATCCCCCCACTTGAAATGTACAATGTCCCCATTGTACGAATATTAAAATTTGAAATGCGAGATAGAAATGTTCGAGTTTCTAATTTTATCCGTAAGACAAAACGGATATGTAAAAATTTGCGCCAGTTGAACAAGGCGAAAACACTAATTATAGATAAAACACTTGCTTGCATGTTTTTTTTTTTTTTGATGCAAGACAAGGTATACATGGATAAACGCTACGAACATAAAAAGCATCCCCCCACTTGAGATCAACTATCATCTAAACCCGATTTTCTTCCAAAACCCTTTATTCAAAACCCGCGACTTTCACCAGTGGAACCAAAATTAACCAACGGTGCGGGACCATGGACATATGGAAACTACAGGGTAGGCTAGGCGATAGGTGTAACGAAACAACATATATTGGGAGATCAAAATGAAAGGAAAGGCTCTGAAGGGTGTATCTAGGGGTATCTTGCACTAATGATGAGTGCAACAAACAGGGTTTAATATGGGGATTGACTAATCGATGTGAAAAGTCAATATACACAATACATACGTGGACTATTTGGGTTTAATCATAAAATTGCCTTAAATCCTAGCTGCACCGATCACACCAAGTTTCCTCAGTGTAATGCTCATTATTGTGGTCTCGAAAAGATATACAAGGCCAAGTTCTAAAGTCTACTACAGCCACCGGCACACTCATTTTTATGGTACTATGTATAAGGGGAAAACGGAAAGGCTTATCCTCACACAATGGAAATATAGGGCAGGTGTGCTCAGTCTAGATTAATCCAGTTAAGTAATGAAAAACATGTCAAAATATTAATGAAACACTTTTCATCAAAAACTAGAAAAATAAGGGCAAGTAAAATCAGGCGGGTGTCTATGTCTAATCCCTTCCCCCCACTTGGGTCATACTTAAGAATATAAATGAAAGATAAGAAGGGTTAGAATTGGAACAGAAAACTCCTCTGGATTTGCTCGGCATGATCGAAGACTCACGAGTAAACGTGTCCCGCTTTGAGATTTATGAGCAAACTTTAATAACCTGAATTCACTCAAGACAACCAAACGCATCATACTAGAAAAACAACAAACAATAAAAAGAAAATAAAAAACCTAACTCACTTTCGTAGGAATCACGGTTGCATTTAGCGAATGCAACAAGCCATTTAAACCACTTGGTGTCCTAAGTCGACGAGTGAAGTCTCGTGAGGGTTTACAGGGAACACACCCACAAAGTTCATTTAAAATACTAATACAAGGTTATTGTGTTTTAAAATGAAAGAATTAAAGCAGAGGAAGGTTACGTCGTAACTCTTATTAGGGAGTTACGCCGTAACTAGCAAAACCTGACATAAGCTGCAAAGCGAGTGGTTACGGCGTAACCACAGAGATGGTATTACGCCGTAATTATTAATCCGTCAAGAATTATGCTGCTAAAAATTTGGTTATGACGTAATCAAAAAGATGAGTTACGCCGTAACTCTGGTCAGATTAGCAAACTGCAGCAGCAATTACTTCCTCGTTTCCTGCAAAAATGGTTAGAAAACACAAAACCCAACTATACTAATAAAATGGAAAAGAACAGATAGGCATGGGGTGCCTCCCACGAAGCGCTTGTTTTTGTTCGAGTCACGAGCTTGATTCCACCCTTATTTACTAAGTAAAAGGGTGTTTATCCCCTCACTTAAAATCAAGTGTGGGTGAAAATAGCAATAAACACCAAGAGGGTGTGAATTTGCTATGGAATGGGGAAATGATGAATTATAGTCATACCTTATAGGAGAAGTCATTTCCCTACTTACCGGACCCATGTTCATTGACGGATTGGAGGATTGGCTTGTTCCATGTTGCTGTTGACTAACTTTCTTCAAAACCATATTCGTTTCATCAACTGCCAGATGTGCCCTTTCGTCCGTAGAAAATGATGAAGGATCTTTATAAAGCGGTTCCTCGAGCTCCTTCATATCTTTAGCAGGGTCGCATTCGGCTTCTTCATCAACCACGGAAATATTCAAAATCTCATCTCCGAATTCCTTTATAAGCTCTTTCAACACTGGGTTGGTAGTTGGTGCTACTGAAACAGCGATCATTGGCGAGGTGTGATAGGTGATGTCAAGGGATGCATTACCGGCTCTAGGATAGGTTCATTACGCATGGGAGGTGTTAGAATTTGCCCAAGCCTTTCAACATCCTCTACTGTGATATCCCACATGTCATAAAAATTCCATTCATCACATTCCTCCTCGGCTTCCTCTTCCTCCTTTGTAACGTCGAAATTGACATTATCTGCATCCTGTTCACAAACACTAGCAAAAATATTAGTAATAGGAGAAATAGGAAAGTTAAGAAGGTCCTCACTTCCAAGGTTCACATCCTTAATAGACTCAACATGAGTCTCCTCTTGTTCCATGCGTTGAAGATTTTCAGGCACCAATTACGAACAAATCCTCTAACGCTCTTTCAATCATCAACTTCGCTATCATCGGGTTGGGATCGAGTGTTATATGAATAATCGCTAAAGCTGTTCATCTTCCGACATCGGTTGGCTGTATATAATTCATATTCATAAATGGTCATGTTATCCATGTCCAACTCATCATACTCTTGAGGAGATACATAATCACCATAGGTGTATGGTTGAAAGAAATGCTATAGGGAAGGCGATCTCGTAGAAGTTCTCCAAGATTGACGATTCCTCAAAACTTTTCTTTCCATTTCGCTCGTACTCGGTATTCTTCCAATGTCATATTATCAAAATCGGGTCCATTTCCATGATTACGAAGCGTACTCAAGAAACAAAGAAAGCAGCAGAATAGAAAGAAAAGAAAAACTTAAATTAAAATCCTAAAATAGCTCCCGGCGGCGCCAAAAACTTGATGCATGTTTTCTTGACCGGTTTTAATATTTATAGTTACTCGTTATACCTATGGTCTACCCTAGTGCACGAACGGGCAGTGTACCCGGTCGTGTGTAGTGTAGTAATCGGTAAAGCCGAGGTCGTCCCAAGAGCTACGAGGATCATAAATTAACTTAAGTCGATGTCACGATTTTAATTGCTTTTAAGATTGAAATAATAAATTAACTAATAAGACAAGAAAGCAGATAAAGGCAAGAGATGTGATCAATGAAGGAGAGTGGTGCTAACCTAGTTATTCCTCCTAGCTAGCAATGTCTACGTCTACTTACTTCCAATTACTTCAGGTGAGGTCAAAGTCGAGAGGACAGCATTTGGTCAATTCGCCCTAACCTATCAGCAAAGATGCCACCATAGGAGAAATAAGGCGCACCGTCATAAGTCCTATTGTTCCTGGTCCCCTAAACCGAGTCATTAAGTACCGCTACATGCTAGATTCTAAATAGTGAGTTCCCGGCCGTAAGGAACTTAGACACTACACCCCCAATTCTTAAGTTCATCCAAACGATAGGTGATCAGTTTGTCAAATCGCACAAGTAGAAAGGGTCGTCAGTTGGTCATATCTTACCCTTCCCGTCTCAGTCCGCTCACCTAGGGTCAGTTGGTCATATCTCCTAGGTAATTGGCCTCTACCGCCATTCAAAACTACCGAATCAAGGGTGACTACCAAAGAACTATGCATGCATACACTTAGAATTAATTATACGGAAGTAAAGTGAACATAGACAAAACAATTAAGGAATCATAACTAGGCCAGCACCAAGAGGTGCTTAGCCAAACATATAGTAAATTAATCCAACAATAATGAATAAAACATGAATAGAATTAAACATAATGTTTGATACAAATTACTTGATGAAAAGCTAATGATGATGACGATAGCAGGTGAATTCTTCCTTCGAAACTGGCTTTGGACTGCTGGAAAATGCCCTGGAGTGGTGCCCTAATCGACCCCTGGGAGAGGGGTGAAGAGAGATCTTGAAAATGCAGATTTAGTGCTGTATTTATAGGCCCCGACATGGTTACGGCGTAATTAAATAAATTAATTACGTCGTAACTAAAGTTACGCCGTAACTAAAATAAATAGTTACGTCGTAACTAAGTTACGCCGTAACTACTTATAGAAATCTCAACTTCGTACTTTCTAATGTCATCCAAATATCATGAAACTATTTTGCTCTTGTTGACACTATTGGCCCCTCATCGCACTTGTTACTTTTATAACAAGTCCTTGAACTTAATAAACTTCGAATTAACTTGTCACTTTTAATCCCTGGACCTCGAAACTTTGCGCCCAAGTAATTAATTACGGCATAACTAATTATTCGAGTTACGCCGTAATCCTTCTTCATCTCATACTTATCCCTCCGAAATAATCTCTACGGCGTAACTAAATTGCCATGTTACGCCGTAACCTTCAAGATAATAATTACGACGTAACCAAAAGAATGGTTACGCCATATCCTTCAAAGCTCATATTTAAGCCGTAACGTTATTAGCTAGTTATGGCGTAATCTTTATATAAAATTCAAAGGCCCTCATAAATCAATCTTCAGAACATATACTTGGCCTTTTATCACTTCTTTTCCACTCCAACGCCTCATTTATCCTGAAATGCAAATATGAAAGAATATGAAAGAATTAAGTACCATATTATTGCAAATGAGGCCATAAACACGGGAATTTGATATATAAAAGATCAGGCTAATTTGATGTTATCAGGTGTTTATGGTTGTATTTGTTTATTTTGATTTGGTTATTATGAGTGTTTGGATTGTTAATTTTTGGGGGAATGTATGTGAAGGCCACCAAAGTATTAAGTTTCTAACATATAGGTTGCTCGTTTATTAAAACTAATTATAGGTCGTTCAACTATGTGTTTGTTTTCATTTATACCAATTCTGGCCAAAGTTGTGTCCGAAAATTGTAATGCATAATTGAATAACCAAATATAACTTATTAAAGCAATACGAATGACAAGTTTGGCGTGAAGTACCAATTATAGCATTGTTTTATGTGTTACTATATATTATAAAAAGTGATTTTGATGGATTAAAATGAAATTTTGAGACAAGTTTTTTGTTCGTATAATATTAATATATTAGCGTTAGGTTCATTCTTATCGTTTAATAATTATCCGGATTAAATTTGATTGAAGTTAACGTAAATGAAAACAAACGTATAGTTTGGGGGCCTTTAGGGCCCGTTTGGTTGGTACCTATGGGAATGAGACTATGACTTTCAAAGTCATAGTGGGTGTTTGGTTTGTGGGCATGATAATGAAATGAGTATATCGTAGTCATAGATTCATTACACATCAATTTGGTGTCTATGAAATCCATTCCCGCGGGCTCCTCTTTTTTCCACTACAAAATTCAAATATCTATACACTTTTTCATACCATATTTTATCAACCAAACATAAACAATCGTAATGATACATTTTTTCATATCTTTTGTCATTCTACCCCATACCAAATCCGATACCCATTGTCATTTCTAGCAACAAACCAAACGTGCCCTTAATTTAGTTTCAATAAGCAAACGGCCTATTTATTAAAACCTTACTATTTGGATGGCCTCCTTATATATTTTCCCTTTATTTTTTATGCATATATGTTTTAGGATGACGAATTCCAGTGTTTATATGTTTTGTGAGCATAATATACCAACGCTGATACTTTGGCGGGGTAACCTAATCCGGACTATTGTTGCAGCAAAGACTGTCGGTGTCTTGGCAAGGCAACTTGACCCGGGTTACGATTGCAGCCAAAAATGGTGTTTGGTTTTGCTTGTATTTTGATGTGTGGTTCGGCGTCGAAAGACTTCCTTTCCGAAGAGCAAGCTTTACAACCCACTAGGCACTGTATATAATCGTTGCAGTGTAGTATTGGTAAGCCCAGGGAGTTGATCTTTCTCTTGAGGAATAGAGATGCTAGGAGAGATGATGACGAAAAGGTAAAGTGAGGGAGGTTCTTTTTAGTCTTTTAAAGCAAGTAAAATCTCGGGGTTTGACGAGTGGGGGTTTGGTAATTTACCAATTAAACTACTTAACAAATTAAATTAAAACTAATTAAACTAAATAAAAGTAAAAGCTATGGATTGTAGGAGTGTGTTCTTATAATAATTAAAATCGTGTTTACTTAGATTTTCTTACTCCCTAGTTATATTTTATTGGTCGGTTGAATTGTCACATCCTTGCCTAATTGATGCATTGTATTCCATGTTCTAGTCATAGGGCGGTGCCTAATTCCCCAATTCTATGAATTGTAACTTTCCTCTAGAACACCCGGGATCGCCAAGTACCGAGGTACCTCCCCCGAATATCCTATTATCCTTAAGCTACAACTCATGCATTACACATAATGGGAGCCTATAGTGCACTCCAAGGCTTTATGCTATTTAGGACGTTCTCGTAACAATGAAAGAAGAAGCCAGTTTTCCTTACTCTAGCATCTACCAATTAGAACAAAAGACAACCTAACAATAATCAATAACTAGGTTTCATTGGATCTAAGCAAACACTAATTAATTTAGTTACGCATGATAGATAAGCAAGAACACAAACAAACAATCAAACATAGATGAAACATGGTGATAGATTGGATAAACAAACTTATCTTGAAGTGTAGAAGAGGGTTTGGAACCCTAAAATACTGTCCAAGTCGGACCTAAAAGGAAATAGGGTTTGCTCTCCAAAATAATACACACATAATGCAGAAAATTCGAGGTTTATATATAGAGTTTACAACTGCGACGGCGTCGCCTATTAATAGTGACGCCGTCTGATCGCCGTCATTAGGTTTTTGTCTTTGCCAAGTCATCACTGGGACGACGTCGGGTAGAAAGTAGTGACACCGTCTGGGTTGCTCTGTACGTCGTCTTGGGAAAACCTTGGTCGTCTAGTGTGGAATGAAATAGTGACGGCCTAATGAAATTAGTCGTGACGCCATCACTTTTTAGGACCAAAATATATTCTGAGCCATCACTTGAGAATATTTGGAATACCATGTAAGAGACGGTGTCACCCTTGATGTTGGGACACCGTCCGGTCTTCTGAATTTGCCTTGTTTTCTTAACTTTGTCATTTTCTTCATGTTTTCGCTCATTTTCGTCCAAATATGCTTCATTCTAGCATTTTGCTTCCAAAAGACCTAAAATATGAAAATGAACGATTTTAAGCAATAATTGATATAAAATGTAACGACTTAGGGCTTAAATGACCCCCTAAAAACATATGTTTTAAATCCTTATCAAATGTCCTTACACTTGGATTTTGTTTGTCCTAAGCAAATATGCTTTTTGCTAATCAATTTATGAGTTAGGGGTCATTTAGTATTTCTTTAAAACAATCTACAACAAGTACAAGTGCTACAATAGTCAAAACAAGCACGGAAATTATACACTAGCACCTAATAATTGGTGTTTGGATTCTCTCATTTCTCGGGTGTATATTAAATATAGCATGTAAGGAAATAAAATTTAAACACTCTCTACCTGTCATAGCACATAGATTACCATAGGCTTGAGAATAGATCAAACCTCCACCGCTTTGGCGTAAGCACCTAGGAATAACTATCAAAGAGGTCTTTACAAAGGGTTATAATGTTATGCTTCGGGTGGGGAATAAAACAGCTTTGTTGGATGTATGGAATTTTTAGTGGTGGCAAGTCAAAAATCTAAGTTATATGCATGTAAAATGCGGCGTTGCTAAGCCAAGACTCGACTCACTAATACTAAATAACAACTTGAAATAAAATAAAACATAAACATAAAAATTAGATGTAGGATGGTAGTTGGTATATATTTTATTTTATTTTATTTTATTTTATTTTTTTAACTTTTTTCTTTTTTTTTCTTTTTTTCATACATTCTTACCTTACCATCCTCTAAGATAACATCAATATAAAGAGATTTATAAGAGCATCTCTACATTTGAGTTTTTATTTCACTAACACTATTGACCCAAATTAAAAGATCAAATCACTTGGAGTACTTAATTACGTAAACAAAAGGTAATTTGTTCCTTCCCGTTATTCTATAAAATACTACTTTAACCCATGACTCCCAATCGTCCCAAAACTGAGTACAAAATATATGACTCGACTCAGTAACCATGAAAATAACTAGATAATTGAACTAAGGGTTTAACAATAGTTACAATAATGCACTAAAGATGAATGCATATAAGTTGGGCTAAGGCGATTTGGGTGTAACATTTAGGGTTGGATTGTAAACAATGCTCTTCATTGATATTTCAAAAACCGGAACATCACGAGAACTGCAAAAAGATAGGCTCCGAGGGGGTATCGTGTACTAAAGATGAGTAAATCACAAGGGTGTGGGGAAAATTACTCAACCGATGAGGTTGACGTAGTTAAATTATAGGTTTAAAATAAAGGTTATCCTAATGCCTCTTATCATTTAGTTAATCCTAACTACACAAATGTAGTGATAAGGATTTAAAACGTACGCTTTTAGGGGTCATTTAAGCCCTATTTCGACACATTTTATATCCGTTACTGCTTAATTTCGTTCCTTTTCACTTTTTAGGTCCTTTGGAAGCAAAATCTTTGGAATGAAGCATATTTGGATGAAAAGGTGCAAATACATGAAGAAAATGGAAAAGTTAAGATCGAAGACACTCAAGGCTGATCAACAGAACCTGACGGCATCCCATCCAAAGGGCGACGCTGTTCCTCTATGAAGACTTGATCAAAAAATGCACGCGACGGCTCAGTAGAATTTCTGGTCCTAAAGCCTGACGGCGCCACGCCTTAATTCTGGAAGACGTCACTCACAAAATCTACACAAGACGCTGAAGATCAAAGACTCAGACGACGTCGCTACTAAAGACTGACGGCGTCACACATCTCAACTGACGCCGTCACAAGCTGATCAAGACTATTACAACATGCGCCCGAAGTAGTTGATATTGTTTTGGCCATAACTTTTGCATACGAACTAGGATTTAGGTGATTCAAAAGCTCACACGACCGAAACGAGAAAATCTACAATTTGGTGAAAAAAAGTCTTTGTGACGCCGTCACTCTATCGAGATGACGCCGTCACCCTTTGCCGACAGAAAATATGCATATAAATATAGCATTATAACTTCACATTAGGCTCTAAACCCTAAATCCGATTTTAGGGTTTAGATAGGTGTTTTTCCAGCAACTTAGAAGGTTTCAATCACTCCAAAAACATCTTGTAATGGTTTGTTGATTATATCTTAATCCATATCTTCAATTTATCATTATGTCTATCCCATGTTCAATTGATTGTGTGTATGATTGCTTGTCTATCATGTCTAGCTAAATTACTTGTGTGTTTTCTTAGATCTATGAAACCTAGTTATTGATTATTGTTAGGTTGTTTCTTATCTTAATTGAAATTGGCTTAGGAGTGCAACTAGGCATCTTCGTTGTATTTAATACTTGAGTATGCTTTATGATGATATGGTCTATGAATGAAATAGCCTAGGCTTGCCGATTCCGTAGGTTGTATACGAGAGATAACCTCAAAGAACTAGGGACTACGCATTCCTTACGACCTTTAGGAATACAACGCGTTAAGATAAGGACGTGATAACTCAACCGACCACTAAAAGATAACTAGGGAGTAATAGTATCTAGGTGAACATATTTTTAATCATCATACGAGCACACCTCAATTAGACATAAGCTACCCAAAGTAATTAGATAACTAGAAAGTTACACTTCTATGAATTGTAACTTTCCTCTAGAACACCCGGGATCGCCAAGTACCGAGGTACCTCCCCCGAATATCCTATTATCCTTAAGCTACAACTCATAAACTACACATAATGGGAGCCTATAGTGCACTCCAAGGCTTTATGCTATTTAGGACGTTCTCGTAACAATGAAAGAAGAAGCCAGTTTTCCTTACTCTAGCATCTACCAATTAGAACAAAAGACAACCTAACAATAATCAATAACTAGGTTTCATTGGATCTAAGCAAACACTAATTAATTTAGTTACGCATGATAGATAAGCAAGAACACAAACAAACAATCAAACATAGATGAAACATGGTGATAGATTGGATAAACAAACTTATCTTGAAGTGTAGAAGAGGGTTTGGAACCCTAAAATACTGTCCAAGTCGGACCTAAAAGGAAATAGGGTTTGCTCTCCAAAATAATACACACATAATGCAGAAAATTCGAGGTTTATATATAGAGTTTACAACTGCGACGGCGTCGCCTATTAATAGTGACGCCGTCTGATCGCCGTCATTAGGTTTTTGTCTTTGCCAAGTCATGACTGGGACGGCGTCGGGTAGAAAGTAGTGACGCCGTCTGGGTTGCTCTGTACGTCGTCTTGGGAAAACCTTGGTCGTCTAGTGTGGAATGAAAGAGTGACGGCCTAATGAAATTAGTCGTGACGCCATCACTTTTTAGGACCAAAATATATTCTGAGCCATCACTTGAGAATATTTGGAATACCATGTAAGAGACGGTGTCACCCTTGATGTTGGGACGCCGTTCGGTCTTCTGAATTTGCCTTGTTTTCTTAACTTTGTCATTTTCTTCATGTTTTCGCTAATTTTCGTCCAAATATGTTTCATTCTAGCATTTTGCTTCCAATAAAATATGAAAATGAACGATTTTAAGCAATAATGGATATAAAATGTAACGACTTAGGGCTTAAATGACCCCCTAAAAACATATGTTTTAAATCCTTATCAAATGTCTTTACACTTGGATTTTGTTTTTCCTAAGCAAATATGCTTTTTGCTAATCAATTTATGAGTTAGGGGTCATTTAGCATTTCTTTAAAACAATCTACAACAAGTACAAGTGCTACAATAGTCAAAACAAGCACGGAAATTATACACTAGCACCTAATAATTGGTGTTTGGATTCTCTCATTTCTCGGGTGTATATTAAATATAGCATTTAAGGAAATAAAAGTTAAACACTCTCTACCTGTCATAGCACATAGATTACCATAGGCTTGAGAATAGATCAAACCTCAACCGCTTTGGCGTAAGCACCTAGGAATAACTATCAAAGAGGTCTTTACAAAGGGTTATAATGTTATGCTTCGGGTGGGGAATAAAACAGCTTTGTTGGATATATGGAATTTTTAGTGGTGGCAAGTCAAAAATCTAAGTTATATGCATGTAAAATGCGGCGTTGCTAAGCCAAGACTCGACTCACTAACACTAAATAACAACTTGAAATAAAATAAAACATAAACATAAAAATTAGATGTAGGATGGTTGTCGGTATATATTTTAATTTATTTTATTTTATTTTATTTTTTTTAACTTTTTTCTTTTTTTTTTCTTTTTTTCATACATTCTTACCTTACCATCCTCTAAGATAACATCAATATAAAGAGATTTATAAGAGCATCTCTACATTTGAGTTTTTATTTCACTAACACTATTGACCCAAATTAAAAGATCAAATCACTTGGAGTACTTAATTACGTAAACAAAAGGTAATTTGTTCCTTCCCGTTACTCTATAAAATACTACTTTAACCCATGACTCCCAATCGTCCCAAAACGGAGTACAAAATATATGACTCGACTCAGTAACCATGAAAATAACTAGATAATTGAACTAAGGGTTTAACAATAGTTACAATAATGCACTAAAGATGAATGCATATAAGTTGGGCTAAGGCGATTTGGGTGTAACATTTAGGGTTGGATTGTAAACAATGCTCTTTATTGATATTTCAAAAACCGGAACATCACGAGAACTGCAAAAAGATAGGCTCCGAGGGGGTATCGTGTACTAAAGATGAGTAAATCACAAGGGTGTGGGGAAAATTACTCAACCGATGAGGTTGACGTAGTTAAATTACAGGTTTAAAATAAAGGTTATCCTAATGCCTCTTATCATTTAGTTAATCCTAACTACACAAATGTAGTGATAAGGATTTAAAACGTACGCTTTTAGGGGTCATTTAAGCCCTATTTCGACACATTTTATATCCGTTACTGCTTAATTTCGTTCCTTCTCACTTTTTAGGTCATTTGGAAGCAAAATCTTTGGAATGAAGCATATTTGGAAGAAAAGGTGCAAATACATGAAGAAAATGGAAAAGTTAAGATCGAAGACACTCAAGGCTGATCAACAGAACCTGACGGCATCCCATCCAAAGGGCGACGCTGTTCCTCTATGAAGACTTGATCAAAAAATGCACGCGACGGCTCAGTAGAATTTCTGGTCCTAAAGCCTGACGGCGTCACGCCTTAATTCTGGAAGACGTCACTCACAAAATCTACACAAGACGCCGAAGATCAAAGACTCAGACGACGTCGCTACTAAAGACTGACGGCGTCACACATCTCAACTGACGCCGTCACAAGCTGATCAAGACTATCACAACATGCGCCCGAAGTAGTTGATATTGTTTTGGCCATAACTTTTGCATACGAACTAGGATTTAGGTGATTCAAAAGCTCACACGACCGAAACGAGAAAATCTACAATTTGGTGAAAAAAAGTCTTTGTGACGCCGTCACTCTATCGAGATGACGCCGTCACCCTTTGCCGACAGAAAATCTGCATATAAATATAGCATTATAACTTCACATTAGGCTCTAAACCCTAAGTCCGATTTTAGGGTTTAGATAGGTGTTTTTCCAGCAACTTAGAAGGTTTCAATCACTCTAAAAATATCTTGTAATGGTTTGTTGATTATATCTTAATCCATATCTTCAATTTATCATTATGTCTATCCCATGTTCAATTGATTGTGTGTATGATTGCTTGTCTATCATGTCTAGCTAAATTACTTGTGTGTTTTTTTAGATCTATGAAACCTAGTTATTGATTATTGTTAGGTTGTTTCTTATCTTAATTGAAATTGGCTTAGGAGTGCAACTAGGCATCTTCGTTGTATTTAATACTTGAGTATGCTTTATGATGATATGGTCTATGAATGAAATAGCCTAGGCTTGCCGATTCCGTAGGTTGTATACGAGAGATAACCTCAAAGAACTAGGGACTACGCATTCCCTACGACCTTTAGGAATACAACGCGTTAAGATAAGGACGTGATAACTCAACCGACCACTAAAAGATAACTAGGGAGTAATAGTATCTAGGTGAACATATTTTTAATCATCATACGAGCACACCTCAATTAGACATAAGCTACCCAAAGTAATTAGATAACTAGATTAGTAGAGTAATCGGTAGAAGTACCACCCCCAAACAATTGCCCCGAGATTTTACCTTAGCTTTCTAAAAAACCATAAAAAGATGATAACATCAAATTATTCTGAATATTAAGTGTCAATTTCCCTCGATAATGCTTGTAATTTATATCATTTATATGGATTTAGGCTTGTTTTCCATTATATTTCACTTTCAGGTAAATTACGAGCATTGGAGCTAAAGAGACGCGAATTTGGAGAGTTTATTGAAGATTTATCATAGTATGCTCACTTTGAAGAAGTTACGGCGTAACTCCTCTCTCACATTACGCCGTAACTAAAGCGTGGCTCAGAAAACCAACTTAACAGAAGATTACGGCGTAATTCTATCCAAGATTACGACGTAACCATATTAGGTCAAATGAGGTTCCGTGCCGCTATTAATTATGCCATAACTCATGCTACAACTACGACGTAACCAATAATTATTGAAGATACGGCGTAACTCCTTCTAGAGGTTACGCCGTAACCAGCATTTTAGTGAAAAATACCAAGAATTGGTTGTTACGGCGTAACTCTTATAATTAGTTACGCCATAACCAGATCTGGCCTCTAAATACCCCACGATTTCCAGCATTTCAAATCATCCCATTTCACACACAACATTCAAAGAACGTAAGAAGAAGTCGAAGGCAGATCTAGAGGAGCATACAGAGCTATCTCCAAGGGAGAAATCACTCCCCTACGATAAGCATTAGCTTTTTATCTTTTCTTTACTTTCAATTCATGTATTTCGTAACATTAAACATTGAATTGATTGTTATAGTTAATATGAGCAGCTAAGCACCTCTACGTGCTGGCCTAGTTATGATTCCTTAATTGTTTTGTTTGCATTTACATTGCTTACGTATAATTATTTCTAAGTGTATGCATGCATAGTTTGTTGGTAGCTACCCTTGTTTCGGTAGTTTTGAATTGCGATAGAGGCTAGTTACTTAGGAGATATGACCAACTGATCCTAAGTGAGTAGACTAAGACGGGATGGGTAAGATATGACCAACTGACGACCCTTTATGCTTGTGCGATTTGACCAACTGATCACCTACCGTTTGGATGAACTTAAGAAGTCGGGGGTGAGTTTTTAAGATGCTAGTGCTCGGGCACTCCTTTGTTATGAATCTAGCATGTAGCGGTACTTAATGACTTGGATTAGGGGACCAGGAATAACTGGACTTATGACGGGGCACCCGATTTCTCCAGCGGGACCCTTTGCTGATAGGTTAGGACGAACTGACCAAATTCTGTCCTAGCGACTTTGACCCCACCTGAAGTAATTGGAAGTAATTAGACGTGAGCATTACTAATTAGGATAATTAACTAGGTTAGCACCCCTCTCCTCTATTGATCACAACTCTCGCCTTTATTTGCTTTATTTGTTAATTATATCAAAATCATATTAATATCTGTGACACCTATACTTAGTTTAAAATCCGCACACATAGCTCTTGGGATGACCTCGGTTTTAGCGAATACTACACTACACATGATCGGGTACACTGCCCATTAGTGCATTAGGGTAGACCAAAGGTATAACGAGTAATTATAAATATTAAAACCTGGTCAGTAAAACCTGCATCAAGTTTTTGGCGCCGCTGCTGGGGAGTTATATTAGGATTTCTATTAAGTCCTTTATTTTTGTTTTGTTTTGAAATTTTCTCAAATTCTGACGATCTCTTTTCAAGTTTCAGGTATCATGGAAGTTGTTAACATTGATGACCTCACTCTCGAGGAATATTGGCGTTCACAAGAGAAGAACAAGGACCAGGGATTGTTAGGCCGGCCATCGCAGAAGATGCTCAATTCGAAATCAAACCTCAATTTGTGAGGGAGTTGCTTGCAAACCCTTTCTCTGGAAGCATTACCGATGATGCTCATGAACATATAGACAACGTGGAATACATTGTTAGCCTATTCATAATTCCTAGTCTAAAATTTTGCTGTCATGTTACGTGTGTTCCCTATTTCTCTCACTGGAGCTGCTAAAAGATGGGTTGATCGATTACCTGCCAGAACAGTCAACACCTGGCCTCTCCTAAAAAAATATTTCATTCAGAGATACTATCCTCCATCCAGGACTGCTAAACAATTAGAAGAAATCCATAACTTCAAGAAGGAGGGTGATGAAACATTGTACCAAGCATGGGAAAGGTACAACGAATTATTATACAAGTGCCCCACCCACGACCTCAACAGCCAGCAAAAGGTGAACGTCTTTTACCAAGGTCTGAACATCTCCTCAAGACAAATGATCGATTCTCAGGGACCAATACCTGGAATGACTCCAACATTGGCTCTTGAAACTATTCAGAAGATGGCTGACCACTCTCACAAATGGCACAATGGAGGAAGCAATCAAAGTAAGAGTGGAAATATGGAAGGCCTTGCAGTGATAAACAACAAATTTGAAAGTCTTGGAAGAGACATGAAAAAGCTCAAGGATAATGTGCATTCCATACAAGTTGAACGAAATGAACACAATGGAGCTCTCCCTACTAAGGAATGCTCCTCCAACGAGGAAGTTAAAAGGATTGAAGAAGTAAAATATGGAGGTGGAAGTCCCTTCAACGGATACAATGGTAACGGGGCCAGATACCGATAAAAATCCCCAGGGTTCTATAAAAGAGTCAACAACAATCCTCCTAGACCAAGCCTTGAAGAAATAATGCATAAACATATCGAGGAATCTACAAAGAAAAGCGATAGACTCGAAGAATGGATGGTCAAGGTAAAAGAAGACACCAACATGAACTTGCGGAACCAAGATGCGGCAATTAAAAACCTCGAAACCCAAATTGGGCAGTTAGCTAAAAACCTTGAGACTAGTAATGATAAGGCCATTGCCTGCAAAGCCATATTTGCACAATACAAACCGAAGAAGGAACAGTGCACCTCTTCTGTCACCAATGATCTATCCGGGATTAACTACCTAAAAGAAGATGATAAATCGGAAGACGACGAGGACCTGCCAAGCCAACTTCATGAGAAACAACACTATCAGGAAAGTTTTCTTCTTCCATGCACTATCGGTAATCTAAAAATTCCCGCATTAGCTAATTTGGGGGTTGGGGTAAACCTTATTTCTACCACTTTCTTTGATAAAATAAAACTTACCAATTTAAAAGAAACAACAATGATGATTGAAATGGCTGATTCCTCTAAAGCTGTACCTAGGGGAGTGGTTAATAATGTCCTCCTTAAAATTGGAAAGTTCCTTTTTCCCACTGATTTTGTGGTTATTGATATGGGAAAACAGGAGACTTACAACTTAATTGTTGGAAGACCTTTTCTTGCCACTTGTCAAGCACATATTAAGGTCTTTGAAAAACAAATTTCTTTGGGAACTGAAAATGAACGAATAACTTTCAGCATGAAAGAGCAATTAAACCCAAAATTAGAAGTTTCAAATAAAGTTGATGTTGTCAATACTCCATCGCTCGACCCACCTATGTGTTATAATGTTAGTACTAACAATCGTGGAGAGAATGTTGATAGATGTGAACAGGAACAGGGAGAGATTGTCCAGATTGAGGGTATTAAGGAAACTCCGGATCCTAACAAACATTACTGAAACCCTATATTAACAGAAGATAACGAATCAATGAAAGCATGACCCTCGTGTAACCCTTTTCGTGAATTTTGTGATGGAAGGGCGGATGAATAGACGTGCCCTCACGAGATTGAGGGACATGATATAAAATTCGGAAAATTATCCTTTGAAGATTGGTACAAGGTAAGATTTGGAGACTCGAAAATCAATACGAGATTGGTAAAACAACTAAAATGCAATTACGATAACTATCACCTTATTGATGCAATGACCAATGATGAAAGATCAAACATAAGTACAACAATTGGTCCTATAGCATAAAGTGACGACTGCGGGAAGTCATGTTTATCGTTTAATGAATGGCACTCACAAAAATTTGGAACATGTAGCATCGGGAACACATCGAGAAATAAAGCTTTTATCGAATGGATGAATGATTGCCGCCAATTAGTGGAGGAAGTTGGCCAAGTCCAAAGGCCACCATAAGGCCCCAAGGCTCTGAGTCTAGCTTAAAGACTTGTAAATAAATAAAAGTGCTCTTTCGGGACACAACCCGAATTATCCCTTTCTTTTGTCTTATTTCCATTTCTGTTGGGTTTTGTGTTTTTAACCATTTTTGCGAGGAACGAAGAAAAGTTCTGCTACTGACATCTTTGATCCGACCAGAGTTACGGCGTAACTCATTCTCATAGTTACGCTGTAACAGGCCCTTTTGCAACAGAACTTCAGAAGCATTACCAATTACGGCGTAATCCCATTCAGTGGTTACGCCGTAGCTACACTTTTGCAGCGAATGCCAGGTTTTGCCTAGTTACGGCATAACTCCTTCTGGAGTTACGACGTAACTATCCTCTGCATTAATTCTTTCATTTTAAACACAATAACCTTGTATTAGTCTTTTAAATGAACTTTGTAGGTATGTTCCCTGTAAGCCCTCACGAGACTACACTCGTCCACTTGGACACCAAGTGGTTTGTTAATACAAATAAACCGTAAAAAGTAAAAACATTTATTAATATTTTGCGATCTCTTTGTGTTTTTTTGATAACAAATATAATGTTATCTTAAGTATAATTATAAGGATACATGTTATTTTTATAAAGCATTTACATATAGCCATTTAAATACAAAAATGTAAATATTAAGCATTTGTTGTAATAGTTTATTAGGATGGGTAAAAACCATAACCCATGGACCATAACCCATGGACCATAACCTATGGACCATAACCCATGGACCATAACCCATGGATCATAACCCATACCCAAGTTGGCTAGATACAATGTATACTTAGATACATTGAATCTAAAGAAAACCCATGGACCAACCCATAACCCATGACCCATAACCAAAAAACCCATGGGCAAAGAGGAGCCTACCACAGATCCCTAGGATTACACTAGACGGATCCTAAGTGGTAGGGATCCGTGGGATCCGTGGAACAGAGGAGAAATTTGCCTATAAATAGAGAGCCATTTCTCCATTCTAACTCACCCCTCTTCTTACTAAATCTCTCAAACACTCTCATTCTCTTCTAACATATAGATCACTTGATCTAGAGAGTTGTTCTTCTTTCTTTCTATTGTGATCCTCATATAGGTCCTTCTCTAAAGGCGAGATCACGAGCATTCTACAAGTCATCCAAGCAAGGGGTCCTTGATTGATTTGTCACTCCGCAAGATTTCTGTAGCGAAGATCTTGTATTTGATATTTCACATATTTGTTGTGTAATAGTCGTGTTGGTTTGGTCCACCGTGCTACGGACTCGGTATCTAGCTTTGTACCGGAAAAAGTGTAAGCAACGTTGTGAAGGCTTCTCCGCCAAGTGAAGGAGTTTGTTGACATAGTGCTTGAACTCTCGAGTAGGTGACTCGGGGAGTGGAGTAGGGCAAAGAAGGTGTCCTTGTAGCCGAACCACTATACACCAATTGTGTCTTTTCGTTCCCTACGCTTTACTTTATTTACTTGCTTTATCATTAGATCTATACTTTCTCTACATCCATAAGATCTCACATATTAACGAATATAAAGTTTTTGAAACTAACTTAAAATCGGCAAAACTATTCAACCCCCCCTTCTAGTGTTCCACATGGTTAAAAAGGCTTGTTGCATGCGCTAAATGCAACCGTGATCCTACGAAACTGAGTTAGATTTCTTTTTCATTTTTCTTTTTTTTAGAATTATGCTTGTCGGTAGTGTGATTTCAGGGATTGAAGTTTGCTCGTAGATGCTTATGCGAAGGTACGACTTTCTTTCGTGGGTCTTCTTTCTTTTTGGAGCAAATTTTAGGGAAGTTCTCACTCTAATTCTACTTTTCTCTTCACCTTTATTTAACGCTTAGTACAAAAGGGACTTTGTACAATTCAAGTGGGGGGACGGGAGTAGAATTGTCTCTTGAACTTTATTTTGCCCTCGATTTTCTAGTTTATTTTGAAAAATTATGCCATTTTTAAAATTTTGACATGTTTTTCTTAACCTAACTAGATTAGACCTTAGCCGAGCACATATAACCCTTGATATTATATGGTTAGATTAGCCTTATCCGTTTCCAAATTTTTACCCTAAATCCACCAAATTATGAGTGTGCCGATAGCTTGTAAACTTTAGAACTTGGCCTTTACATCATTTCGAGACCATAGACGAGGTATGTTGAGTTAGCTCGGTGTATTTGGACTTTTCAGTTTAAGAAGGCAGTATTATAGGATTATCACCCAAATAGCCTACCATTGTGTGTCTATCGATTAGTCACCTCGACTTCTCGACCCCCATGTGAAACACTTTTGTTGCACTCACCTTTAGTGCAAGGTACCCCTACATACACCCATGTGAGCCATTCCTTTCATTTTGTTAATCCAATATATTGTTTCGTTACACCTATACACCTTAGCCTACTCTGTATTCTTTATTTGTGAAGTCATCATTTGCCTAAGTTTAAGGTTCAAGTGGAAAGGTTCGGGAATCACGCTTTCATCACCCCCCAAATTCCCATTGTTCATCTCAAGTAGGGGGATGTTATGTTTATGTTTAAAAAAAAATGTGATTCCAAAAAAAAAATAGTTGTGCATTTATTATTCAATTGATTGTAAAGTGCGATGTTATAAGCACTATGTTATGAGCTTAATATAGATTTAGTATCGAGGAGGCCACCTCGGTCACATTTGAAGATTGGAGTTGGTAATTGCGCCAACAGTTGGAGAAAAGCTAGTGTGCCCATCATGACGCCCCCTAATGACACATCTACCTAGTATATGATGATCCGGTTTTTTAACTTTGAAACTTGAACTTTGGGCGGACGGTAAGTGGTGATGACTTTGTTATAGATTTAGACTATTTGCTTGATTTTTATTTTACACTATTTATATATCCCATGTCTTATCCTACCCTGTAGTCATGAAGCGTGTCTAGGTGATGCAACGAGCAATCTTTGGTGTCTTGGCCATGGATTTGGTCATGTACCATTTGTTTTGTCCACTTCGTTGTGACATGTTAGTAATGACGAGTCACCCTTAACCTTTGTCGTGTCTACCCATATTGCCTTAGAGAATTGTTTTAGCCCTTAACTCTAGTGAAAAAAAAGTCACTCTATCGAGCTTGGTGAAAAAAAAGCTCACGCGACCGAAACGAGAAAATCTACAGTTTGGTAAAAAAATAAGTGTTTGTGACGCCGTCACTCTATCGAGCTGACGCCGTCACCCTTTGCCGACAGAAAATCTGCCTATAAATATAACATTATAACTTCACTTTAGGCTCTAAACCCTAAGTCAAATTTTAGGGTTTAGATAGGTGTTTTTCCAGCAACTTAGAAGGTTTTAATCACTCCAAAAACATCTTGTAATAGTTTGTTGATTATATCTTAATCCATATCTTCAATTTATCATTATGTCTATCCCATGTTCAATTGATTGTGTGTATGATTTCTTGTCTATCATGTCTAGCTAAATTACTTGTGTGTTTTCTTAGATCTATGAAACCTAGTTATTGATTATTGTTAGGTTGTTTATTAATTAAATTGAAATTGGCTTAGGAGTGCAACTAGGCATCTTCATTGTATTTAATGCTTGAGTATGATTTATGATGATATGGTCTATGAATGAAATAGCCTAGGCTTGCCGATTCCGTAGGTTGTATACGAGAGATAACCTCAAAGAACTAGGGACTACGCATTCTCTACGACTTTTAGGAATACAACGCGTTAAGATAAGGATGTGATAACTCAACCGACCAATAAAAGATAACTAGGGAGTAATAGTATCTAGGTGAACACATTTTTAATCATCATACGAGCACACCTCAATTAGACATAAGCTACCCGTAGTAATTAGATAACTAGATAAGTAGAGTAATCGGTAGAAGTACCACCCCCAACCAATTGCCCCGAGATTTTACCTTAGCTTTCTAAACAACCATAAAAAGATGATAACATCAAATTATCCTGAATATTAAGTGTCAATTTCCCCCGATAATGCTTGTAATTTATATCATTTATATGGATTTACGCTTGTTTTCCATTATATTTCACTATCAGGTAAATTACGAGCATTGAAGCTAAAGAGACGCGGATTTGGAGAGTTTATTGAAGATTTATCATAGTATGCTCACTTTGAAGAAGTTACGGCGTAACTCCTCTCTCACATTACGCCGTAACTAAAGCGTGGCTCAGAAAACCAACTTAACAGAAGATTACGGCGTAACCATATTAGGTCAAATGATGTTCCGCGCAGCTACTAATCACGCCATAACTCATGCTACAACTATGGCGTAACCAAGATTTATTGAAGATACGGCGTAACTCCTTCCAAAGGTTACGCCGTAACCAGCATTTTAGTGGAAAATACCAAGAATTGGTTGTTACGGCGTAAATCTTATAATTAGTTACGCCGTAACCAGATTTGGCCTATAAATACCCCACGATTTCCAGCATTTCAAATCATCCCATTTCACACACAACATTCAAAGAACGTAAGAAGAAGTCGAAGGCAGATCTAGAGGAGCATACGGAGCTATCTCCAAGGGAGAAATCACTCCCCTACGATAAGCATTAGCTTTTTATCTTTTCTTTACTTTCAATTCATGTATTTCGTAACATTAAACATTGAATTGATTGTTATAGTTAATATGAGCGGCTAAGCACCTCTACGTGCTGGCCTAGTTATGATTCCTTAATTGTTTTGTTTGCATTTACATTGCTTCCGTATAATTATTTCTAAGTGTATGCATGCATAGTTCGTTGGTAGCTACCCTTGTTTCGGTAGTTTTGAATTGCGGTAGAGGCTAGTTACTTAGGAGATATGACCAACTGACCCTAAGTGAGTAGACTAAGACAGGATGGGTAAGATATGACCAACTGACGACCCTTTATGCTTGTGCGATTTGACCAACTGATCACCTACCGTTTGGATGAACTTAAGAAGTCGGGGGTGAGTTTTTAAGATGCTAGTGCTCGGGCACTCTCTGTTTTGAATCTAGCATGTAGCGGTACTTAATGACTTGGCTTAGGGGACCAGGAACAACTGGACTTATGACGGGGTACATGATTTCTCTAGTGGGACCCTTTGCTGATAGGTTAGGACGAACCGACCAAATGCTGTCCTAGCGACTTTGACCCCACCTAAAGTAATTGGAAGTAATTAGACGTGAACATTACTAATTAGGATCATTAACTAGGTTAGCACCCCTCTCCTCTATTGATCACAACCCTCGCCTTTATTTGCTTTAGTAGTTAATTATATCAAAATCATATTAAAATCTGTGACACCTAGACTTAGTTAAAAATCCGCACACCTAGCTCTTGGGATGACCTCGGTTTTACCGAATACTATAATACACACGACCGGGTACACTGCCCATTAGTGCATTAGGGTAGACCATAGGTATAACGAGTAATTATAAATATAAAAATCTGGTCAGTAAAACCTGCATCAAAAGATTAAAAAAAATCATCATCAACCCGACCTTCTCGTCATACATTTTTTACTAGCATTCCTATTCTCCTAGAGAACGATATCAATCCCCGAGGCTTACCCAATACTACACTACAACGATTATGTTCACTGCCTAGGAGGTTGAAAAACTTGCTCGACGAAAAGGAAGTTTCCTTCATCCCGAACGCGCCTTCCGCGTGCATCATGTAGTCTCACTAGCGATCTCGAAATGTATCACAAAACAAGTTCTAGAATCTATTATACTACCGATACACTCACTAAGCATTAAATATGAATACTTATATTCCTAAAGATCTAGGGGCGAACCTCATATTTTTGGGGTGGAATTTGAGTGGTATACGGTTTTTGTGTTAGTCATATAACTCCTATCCATGAGACGCTTTATTAACAATAAATTTTTACTCGTAAGTGCCATAAAAAAATTTAAATTTAGTGCTAAAATTAGCCTAACAAATATTTCTCATACTTTATTACACAATTTACTAAGGACAAGGCAAAAATCAAGTGAGTGAATAGTTTCTAAGTTCCCGCTTTATTCTTCCTCCCTAGACTTAAACTGAAAATTGTCCCGAATGTTCCTCGAAAGTATTAAAGTAATGATAGAGAAAGGTAAAATAAAAAAGAAAAACTAATACTCCTCTGATTTGCTTGGTAGGATATGTGTAAAATCGCGGTTAAATCCTCCTCCAAGAAGAATGAGTAAATAATAAGTGTTACTTCCATCATGCACTTCATCTTCTTGTCTAATAGAACCTGCACACTTTATAAGAAAACGAAGACGAAACCTCGCGTAAAATCGACGGTAAAAACTATAAAAAAACTAAACTAGAAAGCAAGTAATATATAATGCTTATGAAATAAATGTTGCGATTTCTGGAAAATTAAGAATTCTGGAAATTTCCAAAAATTATAATTAGACAGAAAACGAAAATTTGGAAACTGTTTCTACATTACCTGACGTCGTCGAGTGTTAATTCTGACGTCGTCAGGAAGTCCTGACAGAATGAGTCAGATGCGTTTTCCGAAAAAATTCTGGAAAAATTACTTCTTTAAAGACCTGAAAAAATTGCCGCAAAACATCCATTGTGACTCGAAACAAGCATTTGACTCTAACAAACACACACATATATGTATAAAATTTCAAATATTGTTAATCTCATGTTCATAATAGTTCTAAAAATACATGTGATCTTTCCTACACTTATCTTTTTGTAAAATACCTTTATATGCAATTAAAACGAAGTTAAAAACAAAATAAAGCATTTTCACAAAATAATGAAAGCATGAGAATTAAGCAATAACGAAAAAGATATATAAAATACCAAAAAAAAAAAAAAAAAAAAAAAACATGGGTTGCCTCCCTAGAAGTGGTTTTCTTTATTTATGAGTCTTGTAGCTAGACTCGAATCCATACTACCACGTCATCTCATGCACGCTCACGTGCCCATATCTAAGCCAATCTATTGTTCTTTCATCTTTCTTATAATTATCTCCTAACTCTAGGCATTTTTTATAATATCTCTTATTTTTCTCATGAGAATGCCTATGTCGATTTTGCTTGTCTCTTTAACTAAATAATGAAATAGGGGCCATTTGATTACATGCTTTGATATCTTTGTGTTTAAACCTAGGGTGTGTACGGGGCATTTGATAGACAAAATCCTCAACTTCATCAGAGAATGTAATTAAACCATCAACTATTTGTTCATTCAACTTAGTCATTTTCTTAAAGGGTTTTCCAAATATCAACTGAGTGAGGTTTCCATCAATGAACTCTCCTAAGTCCTCTAAGACCATGAACTCTACCAAATAAGCAAAACTTCTAACAAACACGTGCAAATAAGTAACCTCATTAACAACATTGTTCCTTTGATAGGCTAACTCGTTTACCTTAATTTTATTGTATAAATTCCCGGATATTAAGTTTAAAGGTAAGACCGATTTCAAGTAAGCATCAAAACTTTCAAATCCTATTTTACAAGGGAATTACATGTTAAAGGGACTATCTTTCTCAATTCTACACATAGGGTCAAAATCTTGAGAGAGATCTTCTTCCATCTCAACCCTAACTTCATCTATGACTTCCTCGCCATTAAGTGCCTCCCCATCATCAAATTCCTCATCGGAATCTGAATCATAAAAAGGACGATTATGGTGCCAATTTATTTAATTATACCCTAGGAGATTACCAAAGTGATGAACGGGTGAGAGATTGGGTGGATTCGCATTCTCCATAGCGGGAATCAGAGCAAGTAGTGTAAAGTTCTTACGGCAAAATATGTGAGTCATGGAAGGTGATGGGACCTACGAACAAAAACACAAAGAAGGAAGATAGAGTGAACCTAATCGAGATAGAAACCTAACTAGCTATTCTATTCACCGGTAGGGTCGCCAAAAACTTGATGCGTGGTTCGGGGTAAAACAAACGTAACTTGCCCTAATTTTATTATTTACAGCAGGCTAAAAGTTTATTTTGCAATTCCTTTTTCTAAAATTCAAAAGCTTAAATAAGAAAGTTTATCAATCATAGCAATGATCTTTTACAAAGAAAATGACTATAAATAATTAAAGAGAATGTCTAACCAATGCCCTAAGGGCATTGGTTAAGATTTGTCATTTTGTGGTTTTTAGTTACACAAATGGTCCTTATATTTAACACATAATTATATATTTGGGCGGAGGACCCACATAAATAGTTATTATAAACCACAAAATGACAAATCTTAACCAATGCCCTTAGGGCATTGGTTAGACATTCCCATAATTAAATAATCCCAAAATAAAACATGAATTAATGACGAAAACTGGAATATGACAAGTTGTTGACAACTGTCAAAGTCGCTTTTCTCCATATATGGACTATATTCCAATTCCATATATGATATTCCTAAATTCTCTCTTAAATGTTTATATTTTAACTAATCTTTGTTTTATCTTAAAAAAGCATACCGCATACATTGGTGGTAAATCTTTCTTTTCAAGGGTAAAACTACCTCTTGCTCTAAGCCTTATTTAACATTTGTTGCTAACAGTAACTTCTAATTTGGTTTTGGATTGGGCTAATTTGGTTTAGCTGATTTTGAGACGGGGTTAATACTTAATAATCCTGCTGTGTAGATACATCAGTATCATGATCTCATTAATCTAGTTTGTGATTTTTAAAACAGATGTTTGGTCAAATACTCTAACTTAAACTACGTAACTACCATGTCATTATCAGTCCAAACTGTCACCATTTCCGAAAAGGTCAAATTAGAGGCTGATATTGAAAGCACATTAAATCCAAAAAGATCAAGACAAAGTGCCGTGTTTTTTCTTTGAGGGTCACATTTATGGCACATCCATGCATGTATGCATACATGCAACATGACATGCAGGCATACATACATGCATGTGTATACATACATAATACACCCGATAAGCTCACCAACTATAAGATATAAGAGCATCTCCAATGTTAACATTAAAAATTTGCATTGAAATAGTGTAAAAATAACATCTTTGTAGCATATACTTGCAACAAATAAAAGTTGCTTCAATGTATATCATTAAATTTTTGCACTAAACATTTTTAACTATTATAAAATACAAGTCGATACTACGAATAAAAAATGTAGTTGAAATAACATATATCAATATTGGGCTCATCATAAACGTATCGACGTAAGACTTATAAAAATATAGTTTGTATAAATTAGATTTTATTTTTTTAGTTAAGTATAAAAGGTTTAACAAATATGTAGAGTTTAAATAAGATGAATAGTATTAGTATGAAATATAGTATGACACTATATTTAGTGTTTTACTATTCATAGCACTAAGTTAGTGTCAAGTATAGTGCTAACATTGAAGAAGGGTTTTGGTATATTTTGGCACTAAATTAGTGCAAAAAGCACATTTAGTGCCAACATTAGAGATGCTCAAAAACACATCTGATCCATCGTTATTATATCTATAAATAAAATACGTAGTCTATCTGATACAGTATATGTTTTAAAGGCAAATCGGTACATAAAGAAACAAATTCCGCTAAAGTACTTGATGACGATCCTTTCATTTCCACAAAGAGCGTGATATTCGGACTCCCTTAGGGAGGGTTTTCATTCATTTGATGCATCGCAGGGTTGTACGACATGCATTGCGATGTTGTACTGTTTATATCGCGGGTTGTACGGTTGACCCATAGGGAGGGTCCCTATAACACATCCTTTCCACAATTATCTGATGGGCTATGTTATAAAAAAACAAATTACCAAAACAAACCATATCAATACCCACTTTACGAAAATTAATCAAAAAATTTTAGTTTACCAAAATTAATCAAAAAATTATATTTTACTTTCTCTCTCAATGGATGAGATTCATTTTCTTATCAACCTCATTCCTTATCACTCCATTTAAACCACACCATCTTTCTTTTCTTCATCATCATCACTTGTTCTTCCATCATCATCAATGGACTCTTTCTCCTACTAAAAAATCAAAGATCATCTACGTCTTCTCATTCAGAATGAAATATAGAACCAAATGGTAATAATCGCAACTCCCTTCTTGGTCTTTGTTGATTACCATATTCTAAACCCAATGTCGCAGCTTCGAATGTCGCTTTTTTTGTAGTCGCTTGTGTAGTCGCGATTTGTGCCAAACTTGGGTAGTCGCGATTTGTGAATGGGTCGCGTTCATTGGGTCGCGATTAGTGTATGGGTCGCGTTTTACTTTGTTATGCTAAATAAATTTGGGTCGAGTTTTGTTGGGGGGTCGCGTTTTTGTATTTGGTCGAGTTAAGTTGGGTCGCATTTTACATGTTTTGACTTTAAATGTTGGTCGCGTTTTTAACACGTATAGGGTTAGAAATTTGTTTTGAAATGAATCTAATGGATGAGAATGAAAGGTTCATTTTCGTAAAAAATGTATGTGACAACTAGTTTCTTAAAGAGATACTCGCTACAGGTCGTTTAATAAATTTTATCTTATAAAAACCCTCATAAAACACCATTTGTACCTTCTGCTTTTTTTATTTATTTTTTATTTTTTTAATTCTCAATTACTATAAAATTATATAAAATTTAACACGTCAAAAGAATTAAACTGACCAAAAATACCAAAAAAAACTGAGAAAAAACTATGTTTTACTCTTAACAGATAAGTCAAAGGGGGAATGTTTTGTATTTTTTTTTTGTACTCCTTCCATCCCAAAAAGAGAATCCACAAACAAAAAATCGGCAAATTTTGATATATGTAATTAATGCTAGTTTTGATTGATGAAAAGTTATTTTTACTTTCATTGTCAATGTAGAAATTAGAATTGAGTAATTAATGCATGTTTTGATTATAAGGCTAAAGTAGAAAAGTAAGTCATTATTACTATCCAAAAATAGAATATAAACACTTTTTTGAGACAAACACAAATAGTATAGTGGACACTTTTTTTGTAATAGAGAGAATACTTTTTAATGGGGAGGGGTAATAATAGTAGTACTCTTATTTATTATCTGTTATATGTTTGAAAGGCAAAAACTAGTTTTTAATTTCATTCCTAAGGCAGATATAAAAAAAATGCGAGCATAAAAAGCTTGAAAATCATCTTCTCTACAATCTTTGCAATTTTGAAAGAAGAGGGAAGAGATTTTTCTAATCTTTCTTTTTCATTTTTTTTCTTTCTTCATATAAGAACTTGTAAATGGAATGTTATAAACTAAGAGCATCCGGTGTGGTCATCTTCGTCCCTCGCCGTGGCTGAGCTGGAGGCTCGCCGTGCCCCGCCGCCACACCGGAGTGGCTCGCCGTGCTCTGTCGTGGGAGTTGAGATCGTGGGGACGACGAAGCAAAGGTTGTACTTTTTTTTTAAAGATAATGATATGTAAAGTTTTTATAATAAGGTGAAGGTGAAGTGTTATTGATTTCGAAAGGTTCGTAGAGGTACTGAGCTTCTCGTGGTTAAACATAAAAAACTGAAACTTGAAAGATTAACTAAAAACATGAAATACATAATAAGCTTAAACATTAAAACTACAGAGGGATCCCTAAAAATAACATAAAAACATGAAATACATAATAAAACTACTAAAAACTTAAAAAAACGAGTCATCCGAGTCCCAACCATCATCAGTTGTTGGCGGAGAATAAAACTCCCCATTCATGTATCGACTCTCCATTATGTCGAAATAGTTGTCTTGGAGGTACTGAGCCTCCCGTGCTTCTTGCTCACGGCGGCCCTCTTCACGTCTGCTCTTCCATATCTCCCGGACGTTTTCTTCATCTTGTTCCAGGAGAAGCCTCACTTAACCCGCTTGGGTGGTTTTGAAAATCCACTTGTGGACTGTTCACAGGTGGACTTGGAACAATTGGGAGGTATGGGATGTTTTCAAACCCCACCGGAAAGACATTTTCCGGTGGTGTTGAGTAAACTTCAAACTCTGGCAGAGTTGGAAAGTTGGTTTCCGGCAAGTGATTTGGGGACGGAAAGCTGGTTTCCGGCAACTTCTCTGGTCGGGAACTGCTGAGAAAAGTCTTTCGTGACATTTTTGTTGTGTGTGAATTGTGTTATCGTGTGTGAAACTAATCTTGGTAGGATACTATATATATAAAACTAAACCGTTTGAATTTGAATTTAAAATTTAAAATTTGAATTTGAATTACCCCAACAGTATTCCCGGTTTTAAATTTGAATTTAAAATTTGAATTTGAATTACCCCATACCAACAAGGTTTTGAATTTGAATTTAAAATTTGAATTTGAATTACCCCTACCATTTTTTGAATTTGAATTTGAAAACCACCCTTATAAATAACATCTTATAACCACCATTTTTTCACATCTACATCAATTCAAAAAAAACACACAAATGTCTCAAAATTTGAAGTGGAATAAGTCACGAAGAAATCTTGCTTGCGCAAGTTTGGATAAAAATTTCGCAAGCTATGGATATGCAAAATAACCGTTCCGAAAATATTTTTTGGAACGACGTTATGCATATGTTCAATAATCAGACAACCGATGACCATCGTACAAAAATTTCAATCACGGGTAAATGGGCGAGAGGATTAACGTCGATTGCAAAAGGTTCAACGCTATTTACAAACATTCAGGCGTCGAAGTGCTCAAAATGACCACACTCATCTCGAAAATGCGAAACTAAGCTTCCAACAACAATTTGGTAGAAAAGAGTTCAAATATGTTCACGTTTGAAAGATTTTGAAAAATTGGCCAAAGTGGGATGTCGAAGATTAAATCCAGTAGTATGTGTTGTTTTTTTCCCGTATCGTGTTGTTTTTTTATTATTGTGTTATGTATTGTATTTTTAATTTGAATGAAATGAATTTATTTAGTTTTTATTTGGAAATGAAAATTGAATAAAAAAAATAAAGTGGTAGTGGTGGGCCCAAATGAAGAGGTTGAAGTTTGTTATGAGTGAGGAGGGGGTTTGTTGTGGTTAGTTGTGGAAAAATGAGATGCTGATGTGACACTAAAGTGCCACGACGACGAAGATACCCTTCGTTATGACACCTGATGCTCTAAGGATTGTCTAACAAATATTCTAAGGCATAAGCTAAAGTACATTAATTTAACTTGAACTTTCTTTTTAAATAAAAAAATACATTTATTAAACAATGATTAAACTTATAACTTTTTTTAGTTAATTATGATTTTTAATTTAATAAATAAAAGATTTCTTTATTTAATCATCTAAACGAATGTCTTAAAAGCATTGATTAAACAAAACCCCTATAATCAATTTTTAGTAAGTTTTATAGTTTTTTGTCTTTTCTTTGTAGTCATCTTTTTATTTGTGGCTCCCATTCTCTTTTAATCATCTTTTTAATTTAGTGAAACACCTTATATAGTACTACCTCCGTCTCATATTTATAGTCCATCTTTCCTTTTCCGGTCGTCCTAAAAAAATTGTCCACTTCCATAAATAGATAGGGAATATATATCAAGTTTACCATATTACCCTTAGTTGAGGTTATAATTACAAATTTTAAAGAAGTTAGAAATTAAATAGTTAAGGGTAAAACTGTCTTTGTGCAAAAAGTAAGAAAGAGAAAGTTGTAATGATGATGTTTTTTTAAAACTGTGTGTTTTTTGTCTGTGGACAATAATTTTGGGACGGAGGTAGTATTGTAGTTTTTTTTGCGAGGTTTTTAATAATATGTTTACTTTTTGAAACAACGAACCTATTCATTATTATCACTAGTTATAATACTTGTACACGCACGGGGTTTTTTCTGAATTTTTTTGTTTATTTATGAGTACCAATTAAAAAAAAAATAAAAAAAATAAAGTTTAGTAAATAGTTTTATTTTCCGGATTTAAGATAGAAAATCTTATGTATATATATTATAATCTATTTATTGTTTTTAGCTAATAATCTTGGATTGAAAATTATCTTTCATTATTCAAGTAAAATATCATGGAATAACTTTTCTAGTTGTGTTGTAATTGGTATATACAAAGAGTCTTCACTAATATTACAAAGATGATACTTGACATGCATGAAAAGTCATTAGTTTGTATTTTTGTTTTATACGTTTCGTCAACAAATTTGAAACGGTACATGAGACACCAATTTTTTAACAAACAAAGGTAAATCTAACCGTATCCATATAAAAATTTACCCCTTTCGACCCACTACATAACCTACTCATTTTTGTTACCTCATATACCCGGCTAGAAAATAAAACATGATTAGCTATTTATAATTTTTATACAGTTGCGTAATGCATTTTCAGCAAGCCCTTTTGATAATTTTCAGATAAACTTTGTTTCTGACAATTGTTTGATAACGAATGTGTCACTTTTGATAACCACACTCTTGTTACCTCCTGTTTCTTTCACTTTTCGAAAGAACAAAATTGAGATTCAAGGTTTAATAAAAGATCACAAATTAGCACAAACATAATTAAATTGAATAGATGAAATCGATTTGATGACACAACTCATATAGTCTATGATTATCGATGAAAAATCAAAGATTATTGATGAAAAATCACATAATTGAGTTCCAAGATTTTAAGTGACATGCTCTTGCTTTGGTTTTTAAGATTTTAATTATATGTTATTTCTCCTCAAAATACAAAAAAATTAAACTGTTTTGCTTGTTGTATAAAATAAAATAAAATACTCCATCCGTCCCAAATTATAAGTCCATTATGACTTTTTTAAAGTCTTTTTATTTCAGTTTTGACCTTAAATATTTTTTTTTCGTGTTATATAATGCTTGATGCAAAATATATAAATGGACTTGTGTTTTAAATGCATTTTTATTGTTATACTTTTCATCAAGTATTATATAACACGAAAGATAATATTTAAAGTCAAAGTTGAAATAAAAAGACTTTTAAAAAGTTAAAATGTACTTATAATTTGGGACGGAGAAAGTAATACTGTACATATGTTGTTATTTATTTATTAGCCACATATGCAAGATATTCGTTTCCTACTTTAAATCAATTTTCTAGATAAGTTAGGATCATTTTATTTTATGATTTCTTTATAGTTACTTGATAGTTATAATTAGGACTGAGCGTCGGTTCAAAACCGACCCGAACTGACAAAATCAAAAACCGAAATCCATAAAAAACCTAAACCAAAACTAATACATAAACCAAATTGAAGTGGTTAATTTGGATTGTGAACCATTAAAAAAAGATTTTTTTTTTTTTTTTTTTTTTTTTTTTCGGCAGCTTTCTCATTTTCATCTCAGGTTTTTTGGTTTTGGTTTGGGCTTGTTAGGGTTAATACTTAATAATGCTGAGTAGATACATAGTATCATGATCTCATTAATCTAGTTTATGATTTTTTAAAACAGATGTTTGGTCCAACACTCAAACTTATATAACTACCAACCATGTCATTATCAGTCAAAACTGTCACCATTTCCTAAAAGGTCAAATTAAATTAGAGGTTGATATTGAAAGCACATCGATCAAATCCATTAAGATCGAGACAAAGTGGCCTGTATTTTTTTCTTTGAGGGTCACATGCAACATGACATGCAGGCATATACATACATGCATGGCCATGGTAAGCCTGTATGCATACACAATACACCCCATAAGCTAGTTATAAATATCAGCCAAATTAGTTTCCATCTACCATCACTTTTCAGTTTTCTCCAACTCTGAGTGCTTCTTTTGCTTCTTCGCGATTGATCTAAGGTTAGAATTTTCATTTACATACTACTCCATCTACTGTATTTTCTACGCACTTTGTATTCTTCTTAATTAAGTTATTCTATGTTGATTTTCTGCTTCTTATTCTCTCCACGTACGATGAACTGACACTACTGTACGGCCATCCATGTTCCTCGATGTTCTGCTTCTTGTTCTGTTTGCACATATATGCTAGTATTAGATTTTTGCCTGGTTGGGTCCGACCATCCATGTTCCTCGAATTCAATTGTTGATCTTATTTTAGTACTTCTGTTTAATTTAGAGGAAGAGAAATTTACATATATACTCAAAAGAAACTTCATATTCTATATTTACTGAAATGATAAGTTTTTAATGCATAAGTACAAAGCTTTTAAAACATTGTGGAAATATAAAATTATGATGTTTGTTTTAGATATATATATGGAGCCCTGAGGAAGGGAAAATTTTTGAACCATTAAATTGATTTTGTTAATTTTCCCGTACATTTTTAATATTGGGAACTTATATTAGGTTATGTTTAGGTTTCGGTTACTATTTATATTTTTGAAGAATTAGAGTGATTTTCCATTTCAGTGTAATAAATATAAAGCCTAATTTCAATTTTGAAAGTCATAGACTAGATAAAATTAGTCAAGTAGGATGTTTAGAACACACAAGCTGTGTGTGAAAACTATATACCCTTCAAATTATAGTTTGAACTTGAATGACCTTCACCTAAGCTTTGTCGACCTATCCATATTGACCAAAGCATTGTAGTCAAAAACTTTATTAAGTTGTGAACTTTATTCATCGACCCATGATAAATTTTTGGAAGTTTGCTTTACTTTTCGTACAATAAAGAGGTATTCTCAAGACTATGAGAAAAAGTCTCGTTCCAGCTGGTTGTATGGACTGGTCCATCGCTAGATGTTAGTTGTTTTTTTTATTATTTATGATGTAGTTGTTGAAATATATTCAAAGCATTCTTTTGGGATATCTGCTTATTTTTTACTCTCTTGTAATTTTTAGTTATTAATAATATTTGTTGGATATGGATCTCTTTCGTTGATAAGGCTTAAGATGATAGAACATGTAAATTCGTGCACATGATTTACAATTTAATTTATGTCATGAAAATAGTAAAATTTTAGCTTTTATTAGAATCAAATGATTGTAATTAAATTTTCGCAATTTCTTTTTCAATTTAACTATCTGAATTGATTCTGTAGGATGTAAATTATTTTAATACATTTATGTGGTTATAATTATAGAGAGCATATATATATATTTTACTATATAACAAAAAGTATGATAGGTACGTTTTGTGCCTAAAAGAAAAAGAGGTGCCAAAAGTCCAAAACGTGTCCTCACAAACAAACAAAATAAATTGGTGCAGATTTTTTTTTCTCACAACTAAAGTAGGAGGTGATAAAATTCGTTGAAAAAAGTTTTTATGTGATGAAGAAAATGTATAATGATTTTTCGTATGTAGATCACATTTTTTGTTAACTAGTTATAATACCTGTGCAGGGGTTTTGACAAAAAAAAAATTACTTTGTATCAATGCTGAATACTGTGTCTTTAAAAGTAATTACATATAATTATATACTTATGCACGAGTTTTTCATTATCCATTAATATCTATTAGAATTTTGTATAATCAAATTTTGTAAAAAACAAAATTGTTAGATAACTCAAGATTCAACTATATTTAGCTTATATAGATGTTGATGTTCCTATTTAAATTTCACTATTGATATTATGATGTACAAAAAATGCGAGTTTAGTTGCACATAATAAACGTTGACGAAGTTAAAATATGCTCCTTAAAGTTTTTTAAAAATGTTTTTCTACATATCTTTATATAAATAAATAAAAATTAAATGAGTAGTTGTTATAAGTACAATCATTTTTTTCCATATTACAGTATCTCGTACTTACAATTTGATAATTATATTCCCGTTTTCAATAATTTAGCCGTATTTAATATTCAAATTCGTGTCCATATTTGTGATACTTTTAATATAAAATAAATGAGTTCTTATTAAACATATATAGTAAAAAAAATTATATTTATAATCTTATGTATATTTATATGTTGGAGTTTCAAAATAACATATATATTGTATTTTTAATTTATAAAGTATAGGGGTATAAAGTATAAAGGGGTATTTGTTTAATTTTCAAAGTTATTAAAAAATATGGAAACTTGTGATATTACACTTAACTCTATAAAATTTTTAAAAATTTAACCACTAAAGTTTTATAAATTACCCCCTATTTTTTTAAGTTTTTGTTTTCACAAATTTGACACGTATATTTTTATGTCTTTTTCTTCTCAACCAAATTTCTCAACCAAATTAATTAAAGGTTGACCAAAATCAATTTAATTTTGACTTTTATTAACCAATCACATCACACGATTTTGCTTACGTGGCAAAATCAAGCTCTCCTATTGGCCCAATTGTTTTTTCAATAAGAATGAATTGACAAAACAACTCTGAAATGATGTAATTCCTTTATTATATAAAAGATTATATTTTCATGTGTTCCTCAACTTTATTTTTCATCACAAATTTTGCTCTTAATAAATAGCTTAAATTGTTAAGTGATTTTTATATACAACCACTCATTTGATGTCGTTTATTTTTCGAATACATTCTGGAAAATAAATTTGACGAACACAAAATTGTGATAAACACAACACAAGAGATCAGAGATGTGATGAAAAAAAAGGTATTAACAGTTTTCTATTGTCAGAATCTAAATTTTTTAACTTTTTTGCAATTACTTTGTTGTGAAAAGTTTTCAGACATTTTTTAGATAGTATTTTAGTTAGGATGGGGTTATTGGGATGGTGGCTATATTTTTATATTGACCCCCCTTATTTTTTTTTGTTTTTGTTTTATTTATTTTTTATTTTTTTTTATTTTTATAATTTTGTTTATATCAAAAAGCTATAAACCTGAAAATGCGGAACAGTAAATATAAAATTTAATAAGCCAAACGTTTAAAACTGTCAGAAATACAGAACAAAAACTGATAAAAAACTGTGTTGTACTAAAAAAAAGTAAGAGACAAAAGAAATATTCCCTTCATTTATACAAGACTGGTGTCACCCTACTTTTATTCTTACCCTTTGTGGTAAAACTGTGAAACACTCAAAAAGGAATTTAAAAATGACAAAAATAAAATAATGAAATTTAAGAAAGATTCGATTTCCTATAAAAAGTGTACTTCTCAACAATTACCGCCCGCCATCCCTTCCATCAAAATCAGTCATCAATCTAGCTAGGGTTACTCTGACGGTCTGGCCTTATTGCTTTTAGGTTTTCTGTGAGTATCATCTTACATTTCTAACAAGGACTACTATTTATAGATATACATACATTTGCTATGTTTTTGTACGACCCAAAAAATATACTTTTTGAAATAATACTTGTATCTCTTTTGGATCGAGGATAGTCTGAACTTTAGAAGTTAAGTTAGTTGGTTTTTAACTTTTTATGGAACTTTTTTTGGATTGAGGGTAATGAAATGGAAAAGTTAGTTGATTTATATAGTCTTGGGATCTTTACCAATTACTTTATCCCAAAAAAAAAAAAAAAAAGGTGTAGGATTAAGGGGAACACCCTGACCTCGGGTGTCTTTTGACGCCAACCATTATTCACCCCAAAAGGAATAGCTCCGGGCAACTCTACTGGCCTAGTGGGGCACCAACTACCAACTGGAGTGAAATTCAACTTTCAAAAAAAAAAAAAAAAAAAACTAGCTAGGGCTTTCCCTGACGGTCTGGCCTTATTGTTTTTAGGTTTTCTGTGAGTATATATCATCTTACATTTCTAACAAGAACTACTATTTATAGATATACATTTGCTCTGTTTCTGTACGACCCAAACAATATACTTTTTGAAATAATATTTCATTTAGATTGAGGATAGTGTGGAGTTACTGATAAGTTAGTTGGTTTTTTATCAAACTTTTTAATGAAAAGTTAGTTGATTTATACAATCTTGAGATCTTTACCTGTTACTCTATATTAGAGCACACGGTGCCCTGCGTTATTTGCAAGACGACACACCGACTTGCGCCGTGCTCACCCGCCCACACGATCCGTCTTTTTCTTCTTTCTTTTATTTTTGGTCGGTTTTGTGGTTATGTAATTTGTGTTTATGTTTTTATGTGTTGTGTAATCTAAATGTGTTGTTTTATTTGAATAAAAAAAAAAAAAAAAAAAAAAAATTAAAACCATGGGTCTATGGGTGTCCATAACTTGAGTGAGGAAGAAAAGCTGTTTTTTAGTTACGTTATAGTAGGGGTGGCAATTTTTGACCCGACACGAAACCCGACCTAAAACCGACACGAAAAATAACAGGTTCGGGTTGAGTCTAAATAGATTTCGGTCGGTTTGGGTTGACCCATCGACCGTTTATTAAACATGTCAGGTTCGGGTTGGGAAAAAATTAAACAGGTCGACCCGCCAACCCGTTTAAGATTTTTTCTTAAATTAAAATTATTTATATTTTTATATACGGGTTAAATAGGTTAAGCGGGTCGACCCACAAAACTGTTTAACTTCGCGTAATGTGCCAACTTTTATAAATAAAACGGGTTAAACGGGTCAACCCGAAACCCGTTTAACCTATTCAAATCAGGTAACATATTTAACCCGCCAACCCAAGTATATATACGGGTTAAATGGGTTAGGTTCGGGTTATGTGTAAACAGGTTAGGGTTGACATTGCTGACCCGATGATTTAAATAGGTCAGGTTTGGGTTGAGGTTTTCTGACCCGCCAACCTGTTAACCCGAACCCGCCAACCCAAACCTGACCTGAATTGCCACCCCTACGTTATAGGTTATGAGTTACATGAAAAAAAAAATGTAGTTGAGTTATAGGTTCCGAGTAATATAATGCCGCGACAACCCTTTTTCCTGTAACACGATCCGTATGGCTCTAGTGCACCTTGTGTTCTTACTATAATCACTGTTGGTTTGAACTTTTATGCTTAATTTTCAACAAACGTTTTTGGGCAATATCTAGTGCGATGGTTGAAAATGACTTGTAAATGGGTTAATGCGCTGGAGCAAAAGGTTGATAAGAAGTTATTGGGCCAACAGGTTGAGGAAGAATGAACTATTGTAATTTGATGATATGTGTGTAACTAAATGTTAGATATATGTTGATATTAGGTTTTTAGCATTAGAGTTAATGGGTCAAGAATGGGTTAGGAATCTCAAATGGTTAGTGCATTGGAGATGCTCTTAGTTTAACTTACTTATATACCTCTTCGTTTAACTCAAACCTCTATATCGGTACAATGAGAAAGGAGCTTGTTGTGGTCATTGCGTTCATGTTTTTAAGGTTTAGTTAATCATCAAGAAATATTTGGTGTCTTGTTCATGGCCGAGTATATTCGTGTAGTTGTAATGTATACATCTGACTAAAGAATTCCCATGGATATATTCTTCCGTAACATATATTCATTTTGGTCTAAATTGTATCAGATGCCTTCAAGGACTGAAAATTCGCATATACATAGTAATGGGTCCTTAACTTTGTTTCACCTGACATTACGTGTTGATTTTCTCCTCAATAGTGATTACACGTTGCTATTTTATGTTTGGTATTATTAGTTTGACTAATTTTATTTATTACAGTATTATCTTGGGTTGTAATGTTTTGGTTAAATAATGTTGTCATAATGTTGTCATAATGTCATCCATTATTTGTCATCCCTGTCTCTTCGCAAAAGCAGTTTAAAATCTTTAAAAGTACTAAATAAACATTCATTTTTCATTCAGCATCACTGAGAAACTGGGCCTATAAGTATTAGGCCTTTTGTTCATTAGATTCTTGTTTATTCATCTTTGTCAAATAGGCCTCACTGACACAGTATATACAGGAATCAAGAAACTGAAAGCTGCCTTGTTGCTATGGACTTGTTTGGGGGATCTGAGAGTGTTGATTCTGCAGACAGTGACATATCATCGTGTTCAAGTTCACGTTCTGTTTTTTCTATGGATCAGAACAGAGACTTGTTATGGAGCAAGACCTCTTTAGAACCGCCAACAGTTTCATTTGCTGGCGAGTCTAGATACCTGACACCACTTTGTGTTTCTAGAAATGAAGAGCCCCTGAATGAACTCTATAGAGCTGAAAACAACGTCCCGCGTCATCATGAATTAATGAAAAAGATAAGAGGTGCACTAAAGCTATTAGCTTTCCGTGAAGAGCGTGTCCTCGTTCAGTTTTGGTCACCTCGTGTCGTTGGGAAGCACCAACTGCTTACAACTATAGATCAACCGTTTGGTCTTGGTGTAATTGATGAAGGACTCTGTTCGTATAGGAGGGACTCTGAGCAGAATGTATTTCTTGTGGACAAGGATCATACAGAAGAAGACATTAGCCCTCCTGCTCGAGTATTTAGGCGAGGATTACCCGAATGGACTTCTGATCTACATAATTACTTGCCAAAACATTTTGCACAACAAGACACTGCTATTCTTTGCAATCTTCATGGATATTTGTCTTTGCCAGTTTTTGATTCTACCAAAAGCTTATGTGTTGGTGTTATTGAGATCTTGATGTCTTCCAAGATTACGGACTATGCTTTTGAGGTTCAACAAGTTCACAAGGCGCTAAAGGTCCATCTTTTACCTCTCAAATATATTAAACCTCGTTTTAAAAATCATTTTTGGTTTGTATTATCATTTAAGCCTCCTTTGATCATTCCTCATTTTATACTTGTCGTCTTGCAGAAACAAAGTCTCACAAGTCCACAAGTATCTGATTTCGTTACTCCATATGTAAGTTGGGACTCACTTATTACATGAAATTCATTCATGTTATTCACTTTTATATTCTTATGCAAGAGATATCTTCTATACAGGCTCCCAATGAACAAAGACTAATTGAGTTGGATAAAATCTTGGGTATTCTGAAATCAGTGTGCGACAGCCAGAACTTACCTCTTGCTCAGACATGGGCGGTTTCCCCATCCATTAGTATTGTTGCCCATGAAAATGCTTTACAAGGGAGTTGTAGTAATTTCAACACCAAATGCATCAACAAAGACTGTATGTCAACAACTTCTCTACCGTTTTATGTTAGAGATTTAAGTGTGTGGCCTTTTAGGGAAGCAAGTAAAATGCAGCACTTGGATAAGTCCCGTAGCTTTGTTGGGAAGGCACTGTTAGCCCGTGGTACAAGTTATTGTCAAGATGTAACCGAGCTTTGTGAAGAAGAGTATCCTTTGGTCCACAATGCACGCATGAGTGGCTTAACTAGCTGCGTTGCTGTCTTCTTGCATAGTATTGCAGGTGACACTGACTACGTCTTAGAGTTTTTTCAACCGTTGGATAGCAAAGAGGGCAGACATGTTAACTTGATGCAAACATTGAAGCATAAAGTTGAAGTTGCTTCTGGATTTGAATTGGGTCAAATATCCCCTGTAGAATTCATCGGACCAAGTATCCAAATATCCTCAACGACAACAGCTAATAGCTTGGCATTTGGAGCGGATCCATTAGATTCACAATCAATATTGGAAAATGTTGGTGAAACTCACAATGAACGAGATGATGTTGAAAAAAGTATAACCATTACTGATGTTGGAGCAGGGAGCCACTGTTCTAAAAGAGGCAGAAAGCGTAAAATATACCCTGGTTCAATACAACGGACTAATTATAAAGTGCAGGCAACCTTGGGAAGGTCTTTTATAAAATTACGATTTCCTACTCCAGTTGAATTTTTAATACTGGAAAAGGAAGTGGTACGAAGGTTCAACCTGAAGGGTAAAAGGCTTCGTATAAAATACAAGGATGAAGCCAATGACCGGATACTTATTACTTGTGATGTTGACTTGGCGTTAGCTTTCGAAACTTCAGACAAGAAGAGTATTAACGTACATTGTGAAGCTGATTAATTATTGACTAGGTATGTTTGGCGAAACAAACGGTAGCAGTTAGCAATAGCTATTGTGTTATAAACGCATTTGGTAATGTAGCTATAAATGTAAATGCAATGTGTGAATTAACGTAAAATGTAAATGTGTAAATGTAAAATGTGTAAATGTAATGTAAATGTTTGACATTACTTTTTTATTGTGACATGTTAGTAATAAATTATCAACGACGTGCGTTCTTAACAAAAATACGAAGTTAATAACACCACACAAGCACACTTACAGATTAATTAATTACCGTAAAATACAAAAAGTGAACGTGAGCAAAACAACCATGTCCAAGATGAAATTAATTCAGTGAGGGTGATTTAGTAATTGTGTGTTGAAAAACAAAACAACCGTTTTTATCTCAAACGCTAAATGCTAAATGTTTAATGTTTCAAAATGCTCTAAAATGCTCGTCGTCATACATATCTTAATCAGCTAAATTCCAGATCAATCACTTTTAAATTTTAGAGTTTGTGTATTATGTCTTATAATTTTACAATGATGATCTTTTTATACGCCGTATATGGTATTTGTCTATAGGGTGACAATCCACATAGTATTTCGGTAATAAGTTGTAGCATATGTTATTGGTGTTGTTAAAGAAAAAGTATTACTCCTGCGATTTTTTAGCTTAATAGTACTAGCTAGTATTATCTAGGAAACGCAAACACAACACTCATTGTCAATTGTCATGGTTAAATTGACTTATTAAAACTTAAAATATAAAATGAATAAACACTATTAGAGTATGATCACCTTTTATAGGTGGGGTTGATTTTCAAGTCTTGTAAGTTGTAAGTTGTAAGTTGTAACAGTATCATGGTAGCATGAGTCTCATGTTGATGCAAATTTGTGACGTAACTTGTTGTAGTACAATTATTACTATTGATTTTGTAAAACAAATAGAACTTTTGTGAATCAGAAAATGTTAAATGCTCTTTGTAACTTTATACATCGTTTTAACTTATAAAGTCGGTCATATAGAACACACAATAGCCCAACTATCTTTTATTTTATTAGACCCAAAAACAGATGGTATGAGACTGGCTCATTTTCAATATCACTCACTGTCTAGTAATCCACGAGTCCACAACCACAACACCCAAGTATAAAAGTATTCCAACATCTTCCAGAATATAGTTTACACACAGTAAAATCAGTCTTTAAAAATGGAGGTGTTAAGGTTTGATTGTTATGGGTTTTCTTTGTACTTTGAGATTCATTAGCAGTTTATCAAAGGGAAAAAATTATGGTTTTGACTTTTCGATGTATTTGGTGGCGGAAAATTCCTAGGAGATTTGTGTATCAAAAAGGTATATGGGTGTTTATGGTTGTATTTTTTTTATCTTGATTTAGTTATTATGAGTGTTTGGATAGTTTATGCACACTGGCGGAGCTACATGAAGACCAAAAGGGGTTATGGCCCTCCCATAATTTTGTCACATAGTCTATTTTCTAATGACTTTTATGTAGTAAATTCTCCTTTTTACATTTTGGCCCTTCTACTTTATGCAAATTTTGTTTTTGGCCCTCCCACAATAAAGCGTCTAACTCCGCCATTGTTTATGCATATATGTTTCAGGATGACGAATGTCTACGTTTATATGTTTTGTAGGCATAATATACCAACGCCGGTACTTTGGCGGGGTAACCTAATCCGGATTATTGTTACAGACAAGACTGTCAGTGTCTTGGCGAGGTAACTTGAACCGGGTTACGGTTGCAGCCAAAAATGATGTTTGGTTTTGATTCTGTTTTGCAGACCTGAAGCTTATAAGTATCAAGGAGATTGTGTGAATTGCAGTAAACATGAGATTATTTGCGTCTCATTAGTATGTTTTGTGATTCCTGTGCCAACCATTGGATTTGGTTGTGTTTATTGTTAATTTTGATTTTTTTTTTTTTAATTCTCGGAAAAAGTAGGGTTTCAGGGATGAAATTTGTAGTTTATGAACATGCGGTGTACCAATGAGGATATTGACATATGAAGATAGAATTAGAATAAGTTCGAGTACAATCGAACAAAGTTGAGATTATATGCATCTTGGCTGGCCAACTTATTGAGTTTGCAGCAATGGCGGATTAATCCTCAATGATTCGTATTCCGTTTAATACGACACCGTTTTCCGTCAGGATTTTTCCGCATTTTTTGTGCGGTCATTGTCGGCACTGTCTTAGCCCAAAAAAAATTGTCCGATCCACTTCCCTTTTTTCCCCGATTTATATGTTTATCTTCCAAAACATTCCCGCGTCTTCTGAAATATACCATTTTTATAAATATGGAAAATGAGAGGTAAACGTGTAATATAGTAATGGGTTGTTGTTTCAATGTGTCTTACTTCAGCCCAAAATGCGGTCTTTTGCTTCATAAATGTATAATATAGTGATGGGTTGTGTTGACTAATTAAGGTTGGCTGAGCAAAATGAGATGGGCCACTAAAGATCTTATCTGTAACTTGGTGGGGCAATGACCAGATGGCATAATAACATGATTGTTACTATGCAACTGTCTTTGTTTGCAACCATGGCGAAATCCAGATCTTTTTTCCCCTACTCCATTTACAAATCTGAGCCTAATTATTTATTGTATCGGTTTTATGGTTTTCCGGTTTTGGATTTATGGTTTTATATTTTTAGTGTATAAGTTGTGTCTAAGTTGTCTTCATAAGCTGTGTATAAGTTGTCGTTATAAGTTAAAAAGGAAAATAAGGTACGTGATTTATATATGTGGTTTGCTCAAGACACGGTTGCATCTAAGGAAAAGGATTAAGAAATCTTGCTGACATGCCTTTGCATAAGCTAGTATTCTATTCTCTATACGTCTACTGTCATTTATTATAAAAAAAAACTAGCCGTTAGGGGGTTTTTTGTAAAAATTTTTGAATTTGTAACGGCTACTAGCCGTTGAGGGACTAGTTGTGTAACTTTTTCAATTTTTTTTCCTGCCCTTAACGGGCGTTATAAGCCCAACGCACGCCCTATAACGACGTTAATCACCTTCGTCTCCAACAGTTTAACGCCTCCAATGGCGTTAAAACCGCCCCTAACGGCGTTATAGCGTTACCTTTGTATATGCTCTTATAGAAGTAGAAAAAGTATAATTGAATGGTTGAAATTCCAACTTAATATGGGGGCACTTTTACTTTAAGGGAATGTCTAACCAATGCCCTAAGGGCATTGGTTAAGATTTTGTCTCTTATGGTTTTTTAGTTACACAAATAGTCCTTATAGTTGACACATAATTACATATTTGGACGGGGGACCTACATAAATAGTTATTATAAATCGCTAATTTGTGCATTGAATTAACCCTAGATCTCTCCTCTCCTCTCTCTTGCATTCTCGGCCGAAACCCCCCTCCAAAAGGGTGTTTTGGTTTTGTTTTTCATTAAACAAATGCTTGTGTTAGATCTAGCAATTGCTTTGATTCGCGGTTAATTCGTGTGTACAAAACTGTGGTAGTAAGACATTATTCTTACACCAGTTGGTTTGAGTTGTAAAACGGTAAGGGACAACTCTTTAAACCACTTCACATCCATTGAAGAGATCTAACCTAATTGCAAGAGGTACGTTACGCATTTACTTTCAGTTAATTAATTATTGTTATGATTCTAAGTCTTCCGCTATATACTCTGTGATGTCTATTTGGTTTTATTTGTTATCATATATCTTAAACTCAACAAATTGTATGTTACTCAAACATTTGTTATCATATACGTAGTATAATATCAGTATAAAAAATAAGAATAAAATAATAATAATAAAATACATAAACAAATGAATGATCGAACGTACGTTCAAGAACACGACTGACTGAATGAGACATTTTGACAAACTTTTTATTTTTTTTTATTTTATTTTTTTTAACCAAACATACATTAGTCTTGTTTATTTTAGATTTTTTAACGTTTGGTCTTCATTATGTCATTTGAATTTATTAGATCTTAAAGCACCCACTTTTTATTTTTTATTTTTATTATTATTTTTCTAACTTGATTAATGTGAGTTGTAGGCTAAAAAATAAATGAAAAGCATAAATGAGGCTCAATGTCTTCAACTATTTTGGCGAATATAGTAACTGGGCCCTTAAGACTAAAAATCATCTGTGACCAACTATTTATATATAAGAATCCTTCGAAAATCCGAGGCTTTAGATTTAAGAGAGCATAAAACCCCAACTTTATTTTGCTTTATTCTTGAGTCACCACTGGATAGAATTGATCATTATAGTTTCTGGGTATTAGGAGTTTTTCTTTTTTTTTTTTTTTTTTTTTTTTTTAACTTCAGCCGCATTATATATCGCATGCATAGTTACTTCGCCGTCCAAACAAACCCGTGCCGAACACGGGTATGATTTTCCATGTTTTATAGATCTAAGTTTGCATGTTTATGGATATGTTTTGCTTGTTATTTAATTGCATATGTAGCTCACCCATTCATTATGCACAAAACATACTATTTGGTCCACTAAAAGCAATTTTGAGTTTTGACCTGACCACCTATAATGTATGTAATTCAAATTTCATGGAGTAAAAAACCAACCCGATTGTGACATCAGTAGTTTCACTGGAATATCTTGATGGGTTGCATATTCTATAAGTTCTTCTTAGGTGCCATGCTAGATTGTTTAGTTATTCGTTATAGAAATCAAGAAACGTCATTCAGTCTGTTCCCAACGACAGAAAGACGATTTAACTATATACAATGTGTCTATGTTTAAAGACTCAACCTTGATACATCTCCTGATGTTTAGGTATCTTAAGATGGGCTGTTGTTTACTTATTTGAACCCATGCCAATGATGTCACAATCATTTTACTTTATAATAGAAGGGATAAAAACAAACGTAACTTGCCCTAATTTCATTATTTACAGCCGGCTAAAAGTTTATTTTGCAATTCCTTTTTCTAAAATTCAAAAGCTTAAATAAGAAAGTTTATCAATCATAGCAATGATCTTTTATCAATCATAACAATGTTCAATTGTGTGGCAATACAGTTTTAATGGTCACACAATCAAAATTTTTATGTGTGACTAATTAGTAAATGTTGTCAATTTTCGTACCTTCAACCACACAAATATGCGAATGTGTGGCCATTCCATTTCGTCCATGTGTGACCAAATCCCGTTTTTGTACTAGTGACTTATATCATTTTCTATCAAATTCTTGTTTAGCAAGTCATCTTCTTTAAGTCATTTGAAAAGCTTTTGTCACAGTGATTCAAGTCATCCTAATAGCGTTTTCAAACAATGAAAAGTCATTTGTCAACTCATGCGTTGTAGATACTTTTACATGTCAGTTTATCAAATAAAACTTGAGGCAAAAATGTATCACATTTAATGTCGCTTAATTTTAATGCTTTTAGCACAAAAATAACGACGGAATCAAATTATTTCTATGATTTTAGTACACAAATGAAACTTCTAAGGCTTGGATCAAGCGACATTACAATCTACAGCCGGTTTGATCGTTTTTTCTTCACCGTTGATTGATTGATATGATCCACGATTAAGGTTAGACTTTCTATCCTACCTACTTCTTTTTACACTTTATGTATCTTAACTTCCTATGCTTCTTCGTGCTAATTGCTTGTATTTGAACATGAGAGGTAAAGTTGTGCATCATCTGATTGTACATTTGAATTAAAATAATATAAATATCTTGCAATAATGGTAACGTATAATCAGATGATACATAACTTTACCTCTCATGTTCAAATGAACATGACAGGATCCTCATCCAATAAAAACTAACAGTGATTTATCATGTTCAAAAACCCACCCGAAAATCACACAACACATAGCTTATTACATGTGACGTAGGTTAAAGCTATACAATTTAGCAACTAAGTTAATGCATTTTTGTATTAAATCAAGAGGCAATTACATTTATATCCTTCCTAAAATTCAATATTACATCAATGTCCTTCACTTTTGTAATTACGTCAATATCCTTCTCAAACTTTTTTAATTACATCAATATCGTTTACACTTTTGTAGTTACATCAATATCCTTCTCAAACTTTTTTAATTACATCAATATCCTTTTCAAACTTTTAAATTCTCCTATATATCCCAAAATCAACATGTTCTCACATCACTCGAGGCTAAATAGTATATATGAACAAATAAATAAATACGCACAATAAGTTCTTTCATATATATATATCCAAACTTTTGTAATTACGTCATCATATTCGTTCATCAATCGTGGCCAAAAAAACATATAATTATGATGAATATCAGATATGAATAATAGTTTTGAATTGAAAATCAATATAATTATAATTTACTAGTAATTGATTTCTGGATATACGTGAGAATTTAATGTTCGGGAAAGAAATTGATGTGATTATAAAAGTTTGAGAAGGGCATTGATATAATTATAAAAGTGAGAATGATATTTATGTAAATGAAAAAGATATTTACGTAATATCTAATTTTAAAAAAGATATACATGTAATTCTCCCATAAATCAAATACCAATAAATCATGTGGAGTTGCTCTTTTGAAATTCTATGCTTATGTGATATGGAAATTGATTTGAACACTTTTGAAAATGATTGAGACAGTTTATATGTGCATTAAATATTTGCATAATATTAATACCGTGCTTCAACTGTATGTACATATAAATGTCCCAATAATATTTTGGAGTGTACAAATCACCCCATGTGATATGATGTTGACTATTGAGTCATATATATATGTTCATAATCATCCGGTTGATTACTTATTTTTGTTTTTTTAAAGGATGAAAGCATAGTTGTTGATGTGACATTTGACCTTATACAAGTAGATAAAATATAATTGAATGGTTGTGCGATTCCAAATTAACGAGTGTGGAAACCCGTAGCGATCGGATTGAGCTTCAAAGAACTTACTTTGTAGCGACACTTAAACCTTAGGGACTAATTTTGCCAAGTTGCTATAGTTAGCAATTAATTCTACGGGACTTACTTTGCAACGTCGCTTAAACCTTAGGGACTATTTTTGCCAGATTGCTATAGATAGCAATTAATGTTGTAGGACTTATTTTGCATAGCCACTTAAACATCGGGGACTATTTTACCAACTTGGGAAAGTTTGCAATTGATGTTTGCTACTGACTTACCTTGCAACGCCCTTAAACCTTAGGAATTTGCTTTTTGCCAAGTTGTGAAACTATGCATTTAATGTTTGAACTTACTTTGCAACGCCACTTAAACCTCAGAGACTGTTTTTGCCAACTTGGGAAACTTTGCATTTAATGTTTGGCTTGTGAGAGGAGCATGGAATGATCTTTAGTATATATAGTAATATGGGGGCACTTTTACTTTATATAGCATCCAAGAAATCATTAGTCCTCTGTCACAGCAAAGTTTATAACGTAGACGCGTAGATGTAGAATTTCATAATTTTATTCGTAACAGAAATTCATTTTGATATACAAGGACTTGCATATAAATTCATTTTGATAAATTTTATTCCTGATATACAAGGACTTGCATACCTAAATAATCTATTTAGATACTCATTAGCGGGTTAACCCGCGCGTTGCCGCGGGAATGGCCTCTATTATTTTATGTACGGGAGTCTTTGTCATATTTTTTTTTATTAAGGAATAAATCTGCAAAAGAACGATAACGGGGGACTAACGGTGTGATTTATAGCTAACGCGAGGGACCATTTTTGTAAATTTCTTTGCTACAGTGCACGCACTATTCCCAACTGATTTTCACTGTAGCAACCACTGTTACGCACTGTTTGGCACTGTAGGAGTGGTATTTTCAGTTTTAGTCCCTGAAATTATCGGTTTGTTGCAATTTTAGTCCTTAAGGACTAACGGTGAAAATAAAACTTAACCATAGGGGCTGTTTTTTCTTAATATTTTAACAGAAACAGTCCCTCAAGTTATTTTTTTGTTGCAACGTTAAGTCACGACTGTTAGGTAACGGATGTTAAGGACTAACTTTGTAATGAATCAAAAGCCTCAGGGGCTAAATTGCAAATTGCCCCGTACTGTAGCTACAGTGCCCCGGATGCTTTTTAGTATATATAATAATATCATCAAATTGCACTCTTTTTCATTGTGGCCCACTTTATTTAATTATATTTGACCGAGTCAAATTTATATCCTTAGGTTCATGTGATGGTATTATATTGAATGAGGAATGATACATGGACCTAAACTTAGACCTAAAACCAAGTGTCATCATCTTGATGGCTGCAGGCAGGGACCCACTTATTTTACAACCTATCAGGATGATGCCAAGTGAATTTAGGTCTAAGTTTAGCCCTAAGTTTAGGTTCATGTATTATTTGTCATATTGAATTTGTACTTTATATGTATGCTTTTGTATAATGTACTTCATGAAATATAATAAGTACCATGCTTCTATATTTGCATGCAAACATAATACTCGCCCAGCAAACATATCACTCGCCCGAATCCTCACCCCTCCATAAATACTCGCCAAGAATCTTCGCCTAGACACAAATCCTCGCCCAGCAAATTGCCCACTTCATAAAAATCGCCCAACAACTCGCCTAACATCTCGCCCAGCACTCATCATTAGCCGAGCACTCGCCCATCACTCGCCTAGCATTTAAACTCGCTTAGCATCTCTTCCAGCATTCTTCATTTGCCCAGGACTTGCCAACACTTAAGTTGAATGGTTATGTTGTTTATGTGTTTGACTTTTCGTTGTTGCTGTAGTTGCACTCTTACCATTTTTGAAGTTACCGACTCTTGGATAGAATCATAGGCGGCTCGAGCTGTTTGGAGACCTAAAGCGAATATCTAAAATAAGGCTTTGCGCACAATTTTAGTTTTCAAGTGATTATATTCACAGAAGGTTTATTCCACAAAAGTGTAAATTGACGAGAACATCCTGACCCCGAGTGTATTTTGACACCAGTCATTATCTACCCCACAAGAAATTCACAGAAGGTTTATCTATGAAAAACTACAAGAAACTATGATTCAATTTAAGTTTGAAAAGGAATATCAGAAAGATAGAATATCAAACTGCGTTGTTTAAAATCAAATTGTATGTTACTATAAAACATTTGTTATCATATACGTAAAATAATATCAAAACAAAAATCATCAAAAAAATACTCTATATACATAAACAAATGAATGATCAAACGTACGTTCTAGAACACGACTGACTGAATGAGCCACTTGACTTTTTTTTTTGTTTGTTTATTTAACCAAACATACATTATATTTTTGTTTTTTTTTAGATTTTTTAACGTTTGGTCTTCATTACGTCATTTGAATTTATTAGATCTTAAAGCACTCACTTTTTATTTTTTATTTTTATTATTGTTTTTCTAACTTGATTAATGGGACTTGTAGGCTCAAAAATAAATGAAAAGCATAAATGAGGCTCAATGTCTTTAACTATTTTGGCGAATATATATAGTAATTGGACCCTTAAAATATCGAAGTTCTTTTGAGGACTAAAAAACATCCACTACTACACAAAGTGTTATTTGCTACGGTAATTAGACACGGTTACACGAAAAACCGTACCAAAAGAGAAAAATAAAGCTTTTTGCTACGGTTTTAATAAAAACCGTGGTAACTAAAACTCATTTGCTACGGTTTTGCGATTTTCTTTGTTTTCTGCTACGGTTTATTTGTTAACCGTACTAAATAAATGTTTTTCTACTTTCTGGTTTCTTAATAACCGTGGTAATTGATTTCTTTTCTGCTACGGTTTCTTAATAACCGTGGTAGTTGATTTCTTTATGCTACGGTTTTGTATAACCGCAAAGAAAATCAAAATTTACTTCTTCTCATTTAATCCTTCTCAACTTAAACCTTTCAAAACCATTAAACACTCCAATCAACAACCATAATAAATTTCACTAAACCTCACAAAACTACATATATAAGGTAATAGTTATATTTTGTGGATAGTTTTATTTATTTTTTACTCATTATAGCTCTTTTATACTTAACTTATATATATATATTTTGATATTTGTATAGGTATAAACTTCTTCATCATGTATCCATATTAGAGATTTTCCACTCAATTTATAAATATTCAGATCATAAGGTGAGTTTTATGAACATTTTGTTATTTGTAACATTATTTTTATTTTTATTATTAGTTCTAAATAGTTGTATATACTTATATTGTTGATAGGCGTATTTGTTTATATATAGCATGTGCATCTAGAAGTTATTAGTAGATCATGATATGAAATTAGTTAGTACCCGTCCGAAACTAATCTAATAGAGATTAATTTCGGGCGGTCCCCGTTTGGGACTGCTTTTTGAATATTTTGTCTCATTTAGGATGTGTACACGTTTTAACGGGTTGGAATTTTAAGAAAAAATCGGTATACATTTCTCCTTACTCCTACGAGTTTGCGTTTTATACGCATACTTGGGGAGTTGAGGGGAAATGCTGTCGATTTTTTCTTAAATAGTCAACCCGCTAGAACGTATACACATATGAGTTAAAATATTTAAAAGTGGGTTAGGATTTGCCACATATGACCACCTATGTTTCATTTGTACGTGCATATGATTTATTATGTTATTTTAAAATTTCAGATGGAACGACAATGGATGTATGGGATGACCGTTAATGACCCATAATTTGTGAAAGGAGTGCAAAGTCTTCTTGTAGCTGCTGAGTCTAACCGAGTGGCTAAGGGAGAAACTGAGATTTTTTTTCCATGTTCAAAATGTATAAATTTTGTACCCTATACTAATATCAAAGCGATTGAGTTTCATTTGCACAAATACGATTTTGTCCGTAAATATACTTGTTTGTCAGAGCATGGGGAATCACTATTTGATAATAGCACATCAAATCATGTATCAAATACTAGTGAAAATAATGATTCTTGCATTAATGATAACCATGAAAATCTAAAAGAGATGTTGCATGATTTAGAGGCTAATGATGGTGATACTGATCAAGAATATTTACAACAATTGTTTGAAGACGAGAGAAACCGTACGATGGTTGCAAGCATTTTTCTTACTTTCTCGATGTTTTGGAGTTGTTAAAGTTAAAAGCAAATAGTAGTTGGAGTGATACTAGCTTTACAAAGTTATTAGAGTTTATACACAGACTGCTTCCCGCTTTACAAAGTTATTAGAGTAGTTGGAGGTCATCGACTATTATACAAACTATTTGGAAGGTATCAAAGGTATCGGCGTTCCTCAAAGTCGTCATGTGGGCAGACTTCATGTGGTCGGTACTATTGGATCGAAACAGTCAAGCCCAAATAATGAGCTTTTTGAGATTGCACATTTGGTAGTCCTTGAACATATGACGTGTGGTGCTCCTTACATTAATGAACATATGGAAAAGTTACGTGCATAAAACATTGGTAGAACAGAGACATTGTATACGAAGAGGCACAATGAGCAGTTTGCTACTTGGCTAAAAGACAAAGTGGTACCAAGCGTGGGTCAACCAAACCCTTCATTCTCGCAAAGCAAGCCACATAAGTATTTTTCGTTCAAGACCCTAGAAATCCAAGATGGCACGTCGTTATGCCTGGTAAACGGCATATACTTGGTGTTGATAATGTTGTTGACGAGGAAGAATATGACCAGTTTGACGAGCTACCACCATTTTCAGAGGGTATTCCACCGGTAGATGGTGACACCACATACTTACGATCTGACCATGATGAAGGATTGTGGGTTGATACACCTGGCGCCAAACGGAGGTTTGTATATATTATAGAATTCTTATTATCAAAGAAGACGTATTTTAAACATAAAGAATAGAAATCGGAAATAATATTGGAGGTGCTGACACTATTCAATAGATGGTAATGGTATATTATAGGGTTAAAGGGTTATGAAAGTATATATACTTTATTATACAGGTTAAATGGGTCGACCCACGAACCCGTTTAACCCATGTAACCTATTTGTCCCACCAACCTATATAAATACACGGGTTAAATAGGTCGTGTTCGGGTTATGTGTAAACAAGTTATGGTTGACATGTGTGGCCCGTACAGGGTTGTACTATGTTGCTTGACGTAATCGGGTTAATAAGGAAGATGGCAACTCGACTTGTGTTTTGAATACGTCAGAGTGTAATTTTTGTGTTGAATATCATCATGCATGGAAGCAAAACAAATGATGTCATATAATATATGTTTTGGAAAAAATAGGGAATATGTATACATTTGTTAGGTTGCAAAATGTTAGCATTAAAGAAAAGTGATGGTCATTCTATGTTTAAGAACTTTGTAACGTGTTATAACATATGTAATTGATTAGTGTACGGGCTCGTGGAATTAGATAATCTAATAGGTTAGTGTTATATTAGTTAGCCTTTTATAAATGTAAATCCAAGTCCACCATCACTAAGCCCATGAAAAGCCCATGAAAATCCAAGTCCACCATCATCAAGAATCTCGAGCAACACTTAGACAAACCATGTGTGTATTACCGTGTGAGAAACAATATTTTGCCCAAGTGTGTCAACTTATAAAAGTTGTGTGATGCATTCTATATAGAAAGTCATGTAGGGGTTAAAGATAAACACTTGATGGATGATCAACAGTTGTGGGGAGGCCACCCGTTGATCACATGATGAGCATACAGGGAGGACATGTGCCTCTCTTCCACGCGTGTGTTTACATGGTTCTTATCATATATTGATTCTTGAACCCAACTAACACGACATAGGGCTGAGCAAAATCAACCGAAAATAGACCCGACCCGACAAGCCGAGCCGAACCAGGCCTAACCGAACCAAACCGACCTTATTCGGTTCGGTTTTCGGTTTTGTATAATTATTTCGGTTTTATTTGGTTCGAGTCAAAAAACAACAATTCGGTTCGAACTAGCTAAATCGAACCGACCCGAACCGAACCGACGTTATTCGGTTCGGTTTCAGTTATGATATGTTTTACTCGATTCGGTTCTCGGTTTACGTTTTACCCTTAATCGGTTTTCGGGTCGGGTCAGGTTAGGTTTGACCCGTTGCTCAACCCTAACACAACATGATATAACCCAACCCGAATCAACTCGAACCCGATAACCAAAAATCTTTAGATGAAAAAAATATGTATCTTTCACTTCCCGCTTCTTTTTTACCTCACAATTTCATTTTCCCTCTTGCATTTAGGCCTAAGTCTTAGTTTTGCATTTAGCGCCCAAATGCCACTTTCATTTCCCGCTTAGCTTTTGTCCACACTATCCTCATAATAATAGATCTGGATCTCTTTGCTAAAAAAAATAGATCTGGATCTCACATAAACACTTTCCATCCAACCTCACCTCTCACTCTAACAACTACCACACGAAGCAACCACCAAAACCACCGTAAGTATCTTCTCCAACACGAAACAAAGATACCACTTAACCTGTTGCTGGGTAAAATTCTTATCTATTTGTTCTTATGTGTATAATTTGTATATATTTATCTAAAATTTTATTCGAATATAAGCAATTTTTTGATTTTAAGCTATTCAGATTTGTGATGAAAATATATGTGGCTGATTTTGATTTTGTATAACTGATTGTATGACTGGTTTTTGATGTTTTTAGTTATAATTTTGAAGTATTCTGATTTAGGGTTAATATGAGTTTCACCTACATGTGGCTGAAATTGACTATGCATATATGATTTTGGTGTTTTTGGATCTGTTTCACTTACATAACCTTAATATGAAGTATTTTTATAGGGTCTATACAAAATTTGTTTAATTTAAAATGCTAGTTTATATTGTAAATTGTAGGTGTTTACTTTATTCTAATCAGAATTTTGTTCAAAATGTGGAGTTATTTGTGGACTTTGCCTACTCTCAACATGAAGTTGTTGAACTCTTGTTGACTATGTCGGGTGAGATAGAGCTCAGAATAAAATCTCCTTGTAGAGGTTGCAAAAACAAGCCTTACAAATCGCGGGAAGTGGTTTCAAATCACTTGCACAATAAAGGGTTCATGGCGCATATATACGATTAGTATCTATTATATATTACTAGTTAGTATCTTTTATATATTACTGAATTAGTTAGTCATGTATTATCTCATTATTTCTCTTGTTCTTATATTGTTTTTCTTATCTTAAGGTGATTATTTCAAATGTGCTAATTTATCAATATTTTGTTGTAGATTATCATGTCAAGTGGACGGAGACGAAGTGGTAGTAGACCTTCACTTGATGATGTCAGTGGCATTGGCGAGGCTGGACAAATTTTGTTGGATAATCATCACTTTGGTGATGATAATGACGAGGGTCGAATATCCCCAATCCATTACCTGAACCGACAGATCATCCAATGATTAGCACATCTGCGAATGAGTAAATATCATTGTTTTGTATTAATAGTATGATTGTATAGCGGAATTAACTGATACTAATACCCATGTTTCATTTTTTATGCTTTACAGGTTTGATGAGCAGAAGTCTATCGGATATTCCATCACGTCGATTCTTCAGTTTAGGTTTAGTGAACCTTGGGCAACATGGAGCTGTGCTCCATGAGAAAATAAAGACTAGATGTGGCTTCGTTTTAAGGTTTGCCTTTATTTACAAATTTAAAAAACATATAAATATAATCTTAATAGTATTTAGTGATTTGGTCAAGTCCTTTTGGTTCAAACAGGTCAGCCGGGGTAAACGGGTCAGCAGGAAAAAATGGGTCAGCTGGGGTAAACGGGTCAGTTGGGGCAAACGGGTTCGTCGGGTCAGAAGTGTCAACGTCAACTGGGGTTGGAGAGTCGAATGAGGTAGGAGAGTCAAGTGGATGGTGCACTATCGATTGACAAACAAACGGAATGTTAGTAACTGAATACAACAACAAAAATAAGGATTTAGTTGAGGGTAGGAGCACTATCAATTGACGGACAATTTATATTTGTGCCTATGAGAATGGAGCACACATTCAGGTACGCACCACTTAACAATTGTGTTTTAGAAACTGTTGTTAAGTGAGTACTGCTTTATAAGTATTCTGAATGGGGTTCCTTACAGCCATAGATATCTGTATGGGTACTTCGAATCAATATTAGAGGAAGACAATGCAAATGGATGGTGGTTATAAAATAAAAGTGGAGTGTGTGAATGCTGATATAGTGATATGCATCGTTATGTTGATATGTGACTGCATTAGATTAATGTTATTTATGGGTATCATATGTTATGTCCAGAAGAATAATGCCAACTATCGCATTACGCAGTATTTTCGGATAGTTTTATATTGACTACCGACAAAATATTTGGTTTCTTGTCTCTCTGTTCAAGATTGCTTTATAATCATTAAGGCATGTTCTATTTGCGTGTCATTTGAAACCACCCAAACCCATGAGAGGAGGCATGCCCATTTGCTTTCCTCAGGTTTGCATTTTAAATTTGTGTTATACTATTTTTACTTGTCCAAATAACTTAGTTACTAGTACTATCTATAATTTGCATATCATAAGGTTGCAAATTTCGTATTAACTGAGCATCATGGATTTGCAAGGAAGCAGTTATGGGAAGTAGATGAAGATCCTTCGCCTTTGCCTCTGACTAACAACCAATCAATGGTAGATCTTGTATTGAAATCAACAGAAGATGATCTGCATACATGGCCGTATAGGTACTTACATTGTTTATCCGTAAATATTTGGTTAGTTTTGGCCCTTTTGGCTGATTATTTAACTGGCAAATTAAATACTTGTCTTTTTGTGGATTTGTTCTAGATTTGAGTTCCGGCTCCGTGTTTGTGTTGGTGCTAACAAGCTCACCATGATCCCTCGTGTGAGAAATGTAGATTGCAAGACCTTCTCTTTTACGATTGCGCTGCGTAATTACTTTTCTGTATCTGATGTCAGGTTTGCCTAATACAACTTACGGCTTCAAATCGATCAATTGAATGAACAAGTATCAGTTGTTTTTACTGATAGTCACTACATTAGAGTCTTTATAAATCACATGATTTAACACTCGCATGGTAGGTTAAGTAGTTAGAGGTGGCGAGATAGGTGGGTCGTGTAACAGTCATAACGGGTAAGGTTTAATGGCATGGCAAGGTCATACATGAAAAGAATTGTTGCATCTAATTGCAGATCCCACTTGTTGTTGGTCATTGTTGTAGTGGGCGCGGGTTGGTACGTTGTTGCAGCGGCAACGCGGGCGGTAAGCTGTGAAATCGGCCGCAGCAGGCAATGGGTGAAATCTTTGCTAGCGGGTCGACGGCTATGCATAAATGTGTCGGCTACTTCTAATAAAAGGCGTTAATTAGGTTTTATGTTGCAGTTAGAAATAGCATATTTACATGATCACAATAATGAATTAGTATATAAGTGTTTGTAGCGACTTGAAAATAGATCTAGCATAAGAATTAATACCATTTTATGAAGCTTATGTTGCAAGACTTAGTATATAAGTGTTTGTTCAAGACTTTGATATATCTCTATTTGTTTTGACAGCTTTGGGATGACACACGCATTCTAAAACCGTTGGAGATCGACTCAGTGGCCAATATGACGTTGAACGAGTTTTATAGGGCTTTAGTTCATCCCTTAGATACAATGGCTGCTCAATAGTTAACGTTTTATATTTTCGTGATGATGACGTTTAAGCAATTGTAATGGATAACACTTTTGTCCAACTCGGATGTTTCGTTTGTTGATGTTTATATAGGATGTTGAATTTGTTGAATATTGTTTGTGTATGCTGGGATACTGTTCAGGTCTTGTGGTAGTGTTTGGTTGCGGGTTTTGGAAAACAAAATTTAATTATTTTTTTTATTAAAGAAACAGATTTTGGTGCGGTTTAATAAAAAACCGTAACAAACAAGAAAAGTATGCCTGGTTAGTAGTGGAAGAAATTTGCTACGGTTTGATAAAAAACCATGCCAAATAATCATTATTTGCCATGGTTTAAAACCGTACCAAAAAATGATTTCATTTTTTGGTACGCTCATATCTGCCACGGTTTTAAAACCGTAGTAAATGGCCTTAAAAACCGTAGCAAATGAGATTTTTGTGTAGTAGTGATCTGTGACCAACTATTTATATATTATAAGAATCCTTAGAAAATCCCAGGCTTTAGATTTAAGAGAGCATAAAACCCCAGCTTTGATTTGCTTTATCCTTGAGTCACCACCGGATAGAATTGATCATTATAGTTTCTGGGTATTAGGAGCAAACTTTTTTTTTTTTTTTTTTTTTTTAATTTCAACTGCATCACATATTTCATGCATAGTCGTCTCGCCGTCCAAACAAACCCGTGGCGATCGAGCATGGGTATGATTTTCCATGTTTTATGGATCTAAGTTTGCTTGTTTATGGATATGTTTTGCTTGTTATCTAATTGCACATGTACATGACCCATTCTTGATACACAAAACATGCTTTTTTGTCCACTAAAAGCACTATTGAGTTTTGACCCGACCACCTATAATGTATGTAATTGAAATTTCATGGAGTATAAAACCAACCCGATTGTGACATCAGTAGTTTCACTGAAATATCTTGATGGGTTCCATATTCTATAAGTTCTTCTTAGGTGTCATGCTAGATTGTATAGTTATTCGGTATAGACATCAAGACACATCTTTCTGTCCCAGCGACAGAAAGACGATTTAACTATATACAATTTGTCTATGTTTAAAGACTCAACCTTGATACATCTCCTGATGTTTAGGTATCTTAAGATGGGCTGTTGTTTACTTATTTGAACCCATGCATGCCAATGATGTCACAATCATTTTACTTTAAGGGATAAAAACAAACGTAACTCACCCTAATTTCATTATTTACAGCAGGCTTTTATTTTGCAATTCCTTTTTCTAAAATTCAAAAGCTTAAATAAGAAAGTTTATCCATCTTAGCAATGATCTTTTACAAAGACAATGACTATAAATAATTAAATACGTAGTATTCCCAAAATAAAAGAAAACATGAATGACGAAAATATGACAACTGTCAAAGTCGCTTTTCTCCTTATATGGACTATATTCCAATTCCATAATATTCTTAAATTATCTCTTAAATGTTTACATTTTAACTATTCTTTGTTTTAACCTAAAAAAGCATATACGTTTATTGGTGGTAAATCTTTCTTTTCAAGGATAAAACTACCTCTGGCTAACAGTAACTTCTAATAAAATATTGGTAACAGTTATTCAACCAACATATCCTCTATTTCAACCAAAGTTGAACATAGACTGGTCAAGCTTTCACAATGTAAGCACGGTCTGGTTAAGTTATAGACTAATACATAAACCAAATTGAAGTGGTTAATTTGGATTGTAAACCATAGAAACGTTTGTGTTCCCCTTTTTTTTTTTTTTTTTTTTTTTCTCTTCTCGGGCCAGCTTACTCATTTTCATCTCAGGTTTTTTGGTTTTGGTTTGGGCTTGTTAGGGTTAATACGTAGTACGTACTTAATAATGCTGAGTAGATACATCAGTATCATGATCTCATTAATCTAGTTTATGATTTTTTTAAAACAGATGTTTGGCCCAACACTCAAAGTTGTACTATAATATAACTACCATGTCATTATCCAAACTGTCACAATTTCCTAAAAGGTCAAATTAAATTAGAGGTTGATATTGAAAGCACATCGATTCAAATCCATTCAGATCGAGACAAAGTGGCCTGTATTTTTCTTTGACGGTCACATTTATGCATATAAGCATACATGCAACATGACATGCAGGTATATACATACATGCATGGCCATGGGTATGCCTGTATGCATACATATTACACCCCATAAGCTAGTTATAAATATCAGCCAAATTAGTTTCCATCTACCATCACTTTTCAGTTTTCTCCAACTCTGAGTGCTTCTTTTGCTTCTTCGCGATTGATCTAAGGTTAGAATTTTCATTTACATACTACTCCATCTACTGTATTTTCTACGCACTTTGTATTCTTCTTAATTAAGTTATTCTATGTTGATTTTCTGCTTCTTATTCTCTCCACGTACGATGAACTGACACTACTGTACGGCCATCCATGTTCCTCGATGTTCTGCTTCTTGTTCTGTTTGCACATATATGCTAGTATTAGATTTTTGCCTGGTTGGGTCCGACCATCCATGTTCCTCGAATTCAATTGTTGATCTTATTTTAGTACTTCTGTTTAATTTAGAGGAAGAGAAATTTACATATATACTCAAAAGAAACTTCATATTCTATATTTACTGAAATGATAAGTTTTTAATGCATAAGTACAATGCTTTTAAAACATTGTGGAAATATAAAATTATGATGTTTGTTTTAGATATATATATGGAGCCCTGAGGAAGGGAAAATTTTTGAACCATTAAATTGATTTTGTTAATTTTCCCGTACATTTTTAATATTGGGAACTTATATTAGGTTATGTTTAGGTTTCGGTTACTATTTATATTTTTGAAGAATTAGAGTGATTTTCCATTTCAGTGTAATAAATATAAAGCCTAATTTCAATTTTGAAAGTCATAGACTAGATAAAATTAGTCAAGTAGGATGTTTAGAACACACAAGCTGTGTGTGAAAACTATATACCCTTCAAATTATAGTTTGAACTTGAATGACCTTCACCTAAGCTTTGTCGACCTATCCATATTGACCAAAGCATTGTAGTCAAAAACTTTATTAAGTTGTGAACTTTATTCATCGACCCATGATAAATTTTTGGAAGTTAGCTTTACTTTTCGTACAATAAAGAGGTATTCTCAAGACTATGAGAAAAAGTCTCGTTCCAGCTGGTTGTATGGACTGGTGCATCGCTAGATGTTAGTTGTTTTTTTTTTATTATTTATGATGTAGTTGTTGAAATATATTCAAAGCATTCTTTTGGGATATCTGCTTATTTTTTACTCTCTTGTAAATTTTAGTTATTAATAATATTTGTTGGATATGGATCTCTTTCGTTGATAAGGCTTAAGATGATAGAACATGTAAATTCGTGCACATGATTTACAATTTAATTTATGTCATGAAAATAGTAAAATTTTAGCTTTTATTAGAATCAAATGATTGTAATTAAATTTTCGCAATTTCTTTTTCAATTTAACTATCTGAATTGATTCTGTAGGATGTAAATTATTTTAATACATTTATGTGGTTATAATTATAGAGAGCATATATTTTACTATATAACAAAAAGTATGATAGGTACGTTTTGTGCCTAAAAGAAAAAGAGGTGCCAAAAGTCCAAAACGTGTCCTCACAAACAAACAAAATAAATTGGTGCAGATTTTTTTTTCTCACAACTAAAGTAGGAGGTGATAAAATTCGTTGAAAAAAGTTTTTATGTGATGAAGAAAATGTATAATGATTTTTCGTATGTAGATCACATTTTTTGTTAATTATATTTTCATGTGTTCCTCAACTTTATTTTTCATCACAAATTTTGCTCTTAATAAATAGCTTAAATTGTTAAGTGATTTTTATATACAACCACTCATTTGATGTCGTTTATTTTTCGAATACATTCTGGAAAATAAATTTGACGAACACAAAATTGTGATAAACACAACACAAGAGATCAGAGATGTGATGAAAAAAAAGGTATTAACAGTTTTCTATTGTCAGAATCTAAATTTTTTAACTTTTTTGCAATTACTTTGTTGTGAAAAGTTTTCAGACATTTTTTAGATAGTATTTTAGTTAGGATGGGGTTATTGGGATGGTGGGTTATATTTTTATATTGACCCCCTTTATTTTTTTATTTTTTTTATTTATTTTTTATTTTTTTATTTTTATAATTTTGTTTATATTAAAAGCTATAAACGCGAAAATCTGAACGATAAATATAAAATTTAATAAAGCCAAACGTTTAAAACTATCAATCTGAAATAAAACTGACAAAAGCGTGTTATCTTAAAAAAGTAAAGGACAAAAGGAATATTCCCTTCATTTATACAAGACTGGTGTCACCCTACTTTTATTCTTACCCTTTGTGGTAAAACTGTGAAACACTCAAAAAGGAATTTAAAAATGACAAAAATAAAATAATGAAATTTAAGAAAGATTCGATTTCCTATAAAAAGTGTACTTCTCACCAATTACCGCCCGCCATCCCTTCCATCAAAATCAGTCATCAATCTAGCTAGGGTTACTCTGACGGTCTGGCCTTATTGCTTTTAGGTTTTCTGTGAGTATCATCTTACATTTCTAACAAGGACTACTATTTATAGATATACATACATTTGCTATGTTTTTGTACGACCCAAAAAATATACTTTTTGAAATAATACTCGTATCTCTTTTGGATCGAGGATAGTCTGAACTTTAGAAGTTAAGTTAGTTGGTTTTTAACTTTTTATGGAACTTTTTTTGGATTGAGGGTAATGAAATGGAAAAGTTAGTTGATTTATATAGTCTTGGGATCTTTACCAATTACTTTATCCCAAAAAAAAAAAAAAAAAAAAAAAAAAAAAAAAAAAAAGTGTAGGATTGAGGGGAACACCCTGATCTCGGGTGTCTTTTGACGCCAACCATTATTCACCCTAAAAGGAATAGCTCCGGGCAACTCTACTGGCCTAGTGAGGCACCAACTAGAGTGAAATTCAACTTTCAAAAAAAAAAAAAAAACTAGCTAGGGCTTTCCCTGACGGTCTGGCCTTATTGCTTTTAGGTTTTCTGTGAGTATATATCATCTTACATTTCTAACAAGAACTACTATTTATAGATATACATTTGCTCTGTTTCTGTACGACCCAAACAATATACTTTTTGAAATAATATTTCTTTTAGATTGAGGATAGTGTGGAGTTACTGATAAGTTAGTTGGTTTTTTTATCAAACTTTTTAATGAAAAGTTAGTTGATTTATACAATCTTGAGATCTTTACCTGTTACTCTATATTAGAGCACACGGTGCCCTGCGTTATTTGCAAGACGACACACCGATTTGCGCCGTGCTCACCCGCCCACACGATCCGTCTTTTTCTTCTTTCTTTTATTTTTGGTCGGTTTTGTGGTTATGTAATTTGTGTTTATGTTTTTATGTGTTGTGTAATCTAAATGTGTTGTTTTATTTGAATAAAAAAAAATAAATAAAAAAAATAAAACCATGGGTCTATGGGTGTCCATAACTTGAGTGAGGAAGAAAAGCTGTTTTTTAGTTACGTTATAGGTTATGAGTTACATGAAAAAAAAAATGTAGTTGAGTTATAGGTTCCGAGTAATATAATGCCGCGACAACCCTTTTTCCTGTAACACGATCCGTATGGCTCTAGTGCACCTTGTGTTCTTACTATAATCACTGTTCTGTTGGTTTGAACTTTTATGCTTAATTTTCAACAAACGTTTTTGGGCAATATCTAGTGCGATGGTTGAAAATGACTTGTAAATGGGTTAATGCGCTGGAGCAAAAGGTTGATAAGAAGTTATTGGGCCAACAGGTTGAGGAAGAATGAACTATTGTAATTTGATGATATGTGTGTAAGTAAATGTTAGATATATGTTGATATTAGGTTTTTAGCATTAGAGTTAATGGGTCAAGAATGGGTTAGGAATCTCAAATGGTTAGTGCATTGGAGATGCTCTTAGTTTAACTTACTTATATACCTCTTCGTTTAACTCAAACCTCTATATCGGTACAATGAGAAAGGAGCTTGTTGTGGTCATTGCGTTCATGTTTTTAAGGTTTAGTTAATCATCAAGAAATATTTGGTGTCTTGTTCAAGGCCGAGTATATTCGCGTAGTTGTTATGTATACATCTGACAATTCTTCCGTAACATATATTCATTTTGGTCTAAATATGTATCAGATGCCTTCAAGGACTGTAAATTTGCATATACATAGTAATAATGGGTCCTTAACTTTGTTTCACCTGACATTATCCATGTTTCACGTGTTGATTTTCTCCTCAATAGTGATTACACATTGCTATTTTATGTTTGGTATTATTAGTTTGACTAATTTTATTTATTACAGTATTATCTTGGGTTGTAATGTTTTGGTTAAATAATGTTGTCATAATGTCATCCATTATTTGTCATCCCTGTCTCTTCGCAAAAGCAGTTTAAAATCTTTAAAAGTACTAAATAAACATTCATTTTTCATTCAGCATCACTGAGAAACTGGGCCTATAAGTATTAGGCCTTTTGTTCATTAGATTCTTGTTTATTCATCTTTGTCAAACAGGCCTCACTGACACAGTATATACAGGAATCAAGAAACTGAAAGCTGCTCTGTTGCTATGGACTTGTTTGGGGGATCTGAGAGTGTTGATTCTGCAGACAGTGACAAATCATCATGTTCAAGTTCATGTTCTGTTTTTTCTATGGATCAGAACAGAGACTTGTTATGGAGCAAGACCTCTTTAGAACCGCCAACAGTTTCATTTGCTGGTGAGTCTAGATACCTGACACCACTTTGTGTTTCTAGAAATGAAGAGCCCCTGAATGAACTCTATAGAGCTGAAAACAACGTCCCGAGTCATCATGAATTAATGGAAAAGATAAGAGGTGCACTAAAGCTGTTAGTTTTCCGTGAAGAGCGTGTCCTCGTACAGTTTTGGTCACCTCGTGTCGTTGGGAAGCACCAACTGCTTACAACTATAGATCAACCGTTTGGTCTTGGTGTAATTGATGAAGGACTCTGTTCGTATAGGAGGGACTCTGAGCAGAATGTATTTCTTGTGGACAAGGATCATACAGAAGAAGACATTAGCCCTCCTGCTCGAGTATTTAGGCGAGGATTACCCGAATGGACTTCTGATCTACATAATTACTTGCCAAAACATTTTGCACAACAAGACACTGCTATTCTTTGCAATCTTCATGGATATTTGTCTTTGCCAGTTTTTGATTCTACCAAAAGCTTATGTGTTGGTGTTATTGAGATCTTGATGTCTTCCAAGATTACGGACTATGCTTTTGAGGTTCAACAAGTTCACAAGGCGCTAAAGGTCCATCTTTTACCTCTCAAATATATTAAACCTCGTTTTAAAAATCATTTTTGGTTTGTATTATCATTTAAGCCTCCTTTGATCATTCCTCATTTTATACTTGTCGTCTTGCAGAAACAAAGTCTCACAAGTCCACAAGTATCTGATTTCGTTACTCCATATGTAAGTTGGGACTCACTTATTACATGAAATTCATTCATGTTATTCACTTTTATATTCTTATGCAAGAGATATCTTCTATACAGGCTCCCAATGAACAAAGACTAATTGAGTTGGATAAAATCTTGGGTATTCTGAAATCAGTGTGCGACAGCCAGAACTTACCTCTTGCTCAGACATGGGCGGTTTCCCCATCCATTAGTATTGTTGCCCATGAAAATGCTTTACAAGGGAGTTGTAGTAATTTCAACACCAAATGCATCAACAAAGACTGTATGTCAACAACTTCTCTACCGTTTTATGTTAGAGATTTAAGTGTGTGGCCTTTTAGGGAAGCAAGTAAAATGCAGCACTTGGATAAGTCCCGTAGCTTTGTTGGGAAGGCACTGTTAGCCCGTGGTACAAGTTATTGTCAAGATGTAACCGAGCTTTGTGAAGAAGAGTATCCTTTGGTCCACAATGCACGCATGAGTGGCTTAACTAGCTGCGTTGCTGTCTTCTTGCATAGTATTGCAGGTGACACTGACTACGTCTTAGAGTTTTTTCAACCGTTGGATAGCAAAGAGGGCAGACATGTTAACTTGATGCAAACATTGAAGCATAAAGTTGAAGTTGCTTCTGGATTTGAATTGGGTCAAATATCCCCTGTAGAATTCATCGGACCAAGTATCCAAATATCCTCAACGACAACAGCTAATAGCTTGGCATTTGGAGCGGATCCATTAGATTCACAATCAAAATTGGAAAATGTTGGTGAAACTCACAATGAACGAGATGATGTTGAAAAAAGTATAACCATTACTGATGTTGGAGCAGGGAGCCACTGTTCTAAAAGAGGCAGAAAGCGTAAAATATACCCTGGTTCAATACAACGGACTAATTATAAAGTGCAGGCAACCTTGGGAAGGTCTTTTATAAAATTACGATTTCCTACTCCAGTTGAATTTTTAATACTGGAAAAGGAAGTGGTACGAAGGTTCAACCTGAAGGGTAAAAGGCTTCGTATAAAATACAAGGATGAAGCCAATGACCGGATACTTATTACTTGTGATGTTGACTTGGCGTTAGCTTTCGAAACTTCAGACAAGAAGAGTATTAACGTACATTGTGAAGCTGATTAATTATTGACTAGGTATGTTTGGCGAAACAAACGGTAGCAGTTAGCAATAGCTATTGTGTTATAAACGCATTTGGTAATGTAGCTATAAATGTAAATGCAATGTGTGAATTAACGTAAAATGTAAATGTGTAAATGTAAAATGTGTAAATGTAATGTGTAATTGTAAATGTAATGTAAATGTTTGACATTACTTTTTTATTGTGACATGTTAGTAATAAATTATCAACGACGTGCGTTCTTAACAAAAATACGAAGTTAATAACACCACACAAGCACACTTACAGATTAATTAATTACCGTAAAATACAAAAAGTGAACGTGAGCAAAACAACCATGTCCAAGATGAAATTAATTCAGTGAGGGTGATTTAGTAATTGTGTGTTGAAAAACAAAACAACCGTTTTTATCTCAAACGCTAAATGCTAAATGTTTAATGTTTCAAAATGCTCTAAAATGCTCGTCGTCATACACATCTTAATCAGCTAAATTCTAGATCAAACATTTTTAAATTTTAGAGTTTGTGTATTATGTCTTATAATTTTACAATGATGATCTTTTTATACGCCGTATATGGTATTTGTCTATAGGGTGACAATCCACATAGTATTTCGGTAATAAGTTGTAGCATATGTTATTGGTGTTGTTAAAGAAAAAGTATTACTCCTGCGATTTTTTAGCTTAATAGTACTAGCTAGTATTATCTAGGAAACGCAAACACAACACTCATTGTCAATTGTCATGGTTAAATTGACTTATTAAAACTTAAAATATAAAAGGGTTTAAGCTATTAAATAGTAGTACTTTCTCCAATGTCCCGATATGGTACGTGTACTTTCTCCAATGTACTGATATGGTACATGTACTTTTTTTTTGTGTCAATATGGTCAAAATCCTACGTGGCACTTGAATTTGTGTGACGTGGCTTGCCCAGTCACCTGGGTTTGTGTGACGTGGCTTGCCCAGTCAATTGGCTTGCCTACGTGGAAAAAAAAACTTTCGTTTTTTTAAATTAGAAAAAATTAATTTTTTTAAAAAATTAAAAAAAAATTTATAAACAAATTTACGTTTAAAAAAACCCCTTTACGTTTTTTTTTAAATCAGAAAAAAAAATTTAATTTTTTAAAAAAAATTTAATTTTTTAAAAAAAATTTAATTTTTTTAAAAAAATTATGTTTAAAATTTATAAAAAAATTTACGTTTAAAAAAAAAAAAAAAAAAAAAATCTTCACGTTTTTTTTTAAACTTTACGTTTTTTTTATAAAAAAAAAAATTTAAAAAAAATTTCTTTAAAATTTACGTTTTTTTAATCTTATTTTTTTAAAGTTTTTTTAAATCTGATTTTTTAAAACTTTTTAAATAAGTTTAAAAAAAGTTTTAAATCAAAAAAACTTTTTAACAAGCAATCTCAAACACCCTTTTAGGCTATTTAATAGCTTAAACCCTTTTTACAAATATGCAATGAGTAGATATGCAGCTTTACTAAGCCATCTCAAACACCCCTCAAACACCTTTTTAAAAAGTTTTAAAAAATAAGATTTAAAAAAACTTTAAAAAAATAAGATTTTAAAAAACGTAAATATTTAAAAAAGTTTAAAAAAAAACGTAAATTTTAAAGAAATTTTTTTTAAAATTTTTTTTTATAAAAAAAACGTAAAGTTTGTTTTTTTTCTGATTTAAAAAAAACGTAAAGGGGTTTTTTTTTTCAAACGTAAATTTGTTTATAATTTTTTTTTTAATTTTTTTGAAAAAAATTAAATTTTTTTTTCTAATTTAAAAAAAAACGTAAAGTTTTTTTTTTTTTCCACGTTGGCAAGCCACGTAGGCAAGCCAATTGACTGGGCAAGCCACGTCACACAAACCCAGGTGACTGGGCAAGCCACGTCACACAAATTCAAGTGCCACGTAGGATTTTGACCATATTGACACAAAAAGTATGTATATCAAGTACATTGGAGAAAGTACACTACCTAACCAGGTTGCAAAAAAAGTACACGTACCATATCGGGACATTGGAGAAAGTACATGGCTATTTAATAACTTAAACCCAATATAAAATGAATAAACACTATTAGAGTATGATCACCTTTTATAGGTGGGGTTGATTTTCAAGTCTTGTAAGTTGTAAGTTGTAACAGTATCATGGTAGCATGAGTCTCATGTTGATGCAAATTTGTGACGTAACTTGTTGTAGTACAATTATTACTATTGATTTTGTAAAACAAATAGAACTTTTGTGAATCAGAAAATGTTAAATGCTCTTTGTAACTTTATACACCCAAGTATAAAAGTATTCCCAGAGTCTTCCAAAATATACGTTTACACACAGTAAAATCAATCTTTAAAAATGGAGGTGTTAAGGTTTGATTGTTAAGGGTTTTCTTTGTACTTTGAGATTCATTAGCAGTTTATCAAGGGGAAAAAGTTATGGTTTTGACTTTTCGATGTATTTGGTGGCAGAAAATTCCTAGGAGATTTGCGTATCAAAAAGGTATATAGGTATTTATGGTTGTATTTGTTTATGTTGATTTGGTTATTATGAGTGTTTGGATTGTTAATTTTTGAGATAATGTATGTGAAGGCCACCAAAGTATTAAGTTTCTAACATATAGGCCACTCGTTTATTAAAACTAACTTATACGTTATTCAAATATGTGTTTGTTTTCATTTATACCAATTATGGCCAAATTTATGCCCGAAAATTGTAATGCATAATTGAAGAACCAAATATAACTTATTAAAGCAATACGAATGACAAGTTTAGCGTGAAGTACCAATTATACCATTGTTTTAAGTGTTACTATATATTATAAAAAGTTATTTAGATTGATTAAAATGAAATTAGAGACTAGTTTTTTGTTCGTATAATTTTAATATGTTAGTGTTAGCTTCATTCTTGTCGTTTAATAATTATCCGTATTAAATTTGACCGAAATTAATGTCAACGAAAACAAACATATAGTTTGGTGGCCTTTAAGTTAGTTTCAATAAACGAACGGCCTATTTGTTAAAAACTTACTATTTGGATGGCCTCCTTATATATTTTCCCTTTATTTTTTATGCATATATGTTTCAGGATGACGAATGTCTGCGTTTATATGTTTTGTGGGCATAATATACCAACGCCGGTACTTTGGAGGGGTAACCTAATCTGGACTATTGTTGCAGCCAAGACTGCCGGTGCCTTGGCGAGGTAACTTGACCCGGGTTACGGTTGCAGCCAAAAATGGTGTTTGGTTTTGCTTTTGTATTTGCAGACCTAAAGCTTATAGGTATCGAGGAGATTGTGTGAATTGCAGCAAACATGAGATTATCTGCGTCTCATCAGTATGTTTTGTGATTTTTGTGCCAACCATTGGATTTGGTTTTGGTTAATTTTGATTATTTTCATTTTTTTACACCTGGAAAAAATAGAGTTTCTGGGATGAAATTTGTAGTTTATGAACATGTGGTGTACCAATGTGAAAATTGAAAGATAATGATAGAAGTAGAATAAGTTTGAGTACATTCGAACAAAGTTGAGATTATCCGCATCTTGGCGGGCCAACTTATTGAGTTTGCAGCCATCACGTATTAATCCTCAATGATTCGCAGTCATCGTGTAATATGACATCGTTTTCCGTCAGGCTTTTCCCACGTTTTTTTGTGGGGTCATTGTCGGCCTATTTGTCTTAGCCCAAAAATTGTCTGATCCACTTCCCTTTTCTCCCTAATTTATATGCTTATCTTCCAAAACATTCATGCGTCTTCCAGAATATACCGTTTTTATAAATATGGAAAATGAGAGGTAAATATGTAATATAGTAATGGGTTGTTGTTCAGTTGTTTCGCCGTGTCTTGCTTCAGACCAAAATGCAGTCTTTTGCTTCATAAATGTATAATATAGCGATGGGTTGTGATGATTAATTGAGGTTGTCTGAGCAAAATGAGATGGGCCACTGAAGATCTGATCCGTAACTTGGCTGGGCAATGACCAGATGGCATGATAGTATGATTATTACTATGCAATTGTGTTTGTTTGCAGCAATGACAAAATCCAGATTTTTTTACCCTACTTCATCTATAATCTGAGCATAATTATTTATTGTATCATCTTTATGGTTTTCAAGTTTTGGATTTATGGTTTTATATTTTTTGTGTATAAGTTGTGTGTAAGTTGTCGTCATAACTATGTATAAGTTGTCGTTATAAGTTAAAATGGAAAATAGGGTACGTAATTTATATATGTAGTTTGCTCAAGACACAACTGAAACTAAGGAAAAGATTTAAGAAAGCTTGCTGACATACCCTTGCATTAGGTCGTATTCTTTATATTTCTACTGTCATTTATTATAAAATTTGATCACAATTTGGTTTTTATGTAATTTGCAGCACATAACAACATCAAAGGAAATAGTAACTGTGTGTAGACTGTTTACGGAAATGCTATCGCGTAAATTGTGTGACAAACTTTGAGATGGAATGGTATGAGAATTTCTAGTAGCTCGTTACATGTTGTAATTTGGTTACTCTTTGATTTTGATTACATGAAATTCACGATTTTTAGTTGACAATTGCTTTTTAATTCCTGTTGCATTCAGCTGTGATGGAGCTTTTTGTCTACTTTAGCTATTTACAAAATACAAGGTAAATGAGCCATTCTTTTCTTATTTAGTTTTGATAACTATCACTAATCAACCACCACCAATTATCGCAGTATATACCCGTGAAGTCACTGCCTTATATAGGCCTCTAGCACATACAGGAATACTAATGATCCGTGTTCCATCGGCCCAACCAGTAATAGATTGAAAGTTCACATGGTACATACATGAGTACTAATGATTTGTGTTCTACCAGCCCAACCAAGTAAGCATGATAGTTTTAATACATATTCATTTTGTATTCAGTTTTGTTTATGTATCAGCTTGTCTATGTATTGTTATTGTAGTTGCGAAGCAAAGGAAATGTCGGTGCATTACCGGTATAGCTCCACCTAATATAAACTATCCTGATGCACATAATGTGTGCTCTTCTTCGTCTAATTGCGAAAGCACATACATGTAAGTTAATTCTCTATTAGTACTAGCAAAATGTTTATAAGCCGCTTAAATCTTTTCTCATATTTCAGTTAATTTGGTCAAACCATACTGACACCAGTAACTAATGTAACTTTTTTGGTTTAGGGATTTGGTTCATGGGATATGGTTCAGGAGGTATAGTTAAGGAGGTGGTTGGCCTGACATCGACTTACTACAAGTAACTTCTACATAATTTGTATGGAATTTAATTTGGTTTCTTTGTATGCTTTTACGCTTAGCAGATATTCGTGTCACCTTTGATTTAGCTGTATGCTTAATCACCTTACATTCCTAACTAGACTTATAATGAATGAATGGGCTCACTGATTTACTTAGTATAATCTGCGGTGCTGACTCGACTCATATTTTTTATATAGGGTAATGAAGTGGACCTGGATGAGCTCAAGAAAATGTCAACAGATTATGGTTTGACCAAAGAGTTAACCACCAAAGGTCTTACACCGAATTGCTTATGCTCATACTATCTTTACACATTTTAAATATTATCAAAGCTATATTATACTACAGTTCCACCAACATATTAGGTCAAACAGGCTTCTATTTTACCTATTTGAGGACGAACCAGATAAAGGAAGCAATACTCTTCTAGCTCGAGGATGGATACCCACTTGGAGCAATGTAGATAAAGAAATACCAACGTCCATTAACGGGTCATTACGAGAACAAAAAGCTAATAGTGCTACAACCTCATTCTGCCACTTAAGGTAGAGAGATAGCCTACTTTCTTTGAACAAGCTCAGGGTCGTTTAAAAGCATGATTTCAATGGTTTAATACCACACAATGAGGTTTTTTCCATAATTGTGTCAAATAGAAGGAAGTTTTTTCCATAATTGTGGAGAATTTAATTGCTACATATCCGGATTTTCAGAGCGTAGCAGGATGCACGCCATTATAATATGCGAGTTCTGATGTGTCTTTGCATCAGTGCAAACCACTCAAAGCCTCAGTTAGATTGCTAAGGGTGTGTATTCTGACCCTATCTATTAATCTGATGATTCTAACATTGTTTGGATCTTAAAAGCTTGCCAAGAGAAGGGCAAACGTTGTTCTTCTTACATAATCCTTCCCAAGCGACGTCAACGAAGTTTGTAAAGAAATTCTAGATATACAAAACCAAACCTGACAGTCAAATCTTAAGACTTCAATTGGCTCATTGAGGTTCATGTATATAACATCAAAATAAGGTTAAAACAGATCATTCAGTACAAGTGAAATTGTGAAAATGTATAGGTTTTGGAACAAAATTCCCCTGCCAAAACATGCCCAGATTCAAACACACACGTATTGCATTTATAAAAATATTGGTAGAACTAAACACCCATATACAACTCATAAATTGTTATCCAGCTATATAATAGTGAAAACTGAGCTTAATAGTTATATCAAATAACACTAGTAAATGAAGGTTTTGCCTCTTTTCTTTCTTGCTCACAACTTAATAAACTAGGGCCTTATTTGTCAAGTCATTTGAACATATAACCCTAGGGCTGGAAATATCCCTGCTAAACACTCCAATCTTTATGAGAAATCACATCAAAACCCACTCATAGACTATGATTAGTAGTATGAACAGATTATAGAGACAAATTACTCACCACAGGAACGAAAAACTTTGATCTCCGTTCAGCTAGCTTCTATACAGAAGCTCCTGCAAGTTGAGCATCCTCAACTATCTGAACAATTAAAGAAATGCATTTTTGGACCCAATATGAGTGGCATTGATAAATAAGCATCCATTCTCATTCATAGTCCCACCGATAACCTATTTGTGAATTTAAAAAGAGCATACACTAATTAAAATGTGTCACAAAAAAATAACATGTGATGATAAAACAAAAACTCCTACCGATGGTTTTACATCAAGGTCCTTAGTCCAAAATGGTTTTACATCAAGGGTTTTTAAAATCTCTTCGGATGTTGTGGGAAAGTAAGTATGCAAAGCAGTGAGTGAGTTCTTTACCAATGGCAAGCTTCTTGGTGATGTATATGCCACTTTTATTTCACTTGTTCCTAAGATTAGTACCCCTAATAATGTATCTTATTTTGGACCAATAACATGTTCTAATGTTGTTTACAAATGTATAATTAAAGTGATAACTAATAGAACTAAGAAGGTACTGGGCGAGTTAGTTAGTGAGAATCAAAGTGCTTTTATAGTAGGAAGACAAATAATTGACAATATCATATTGTCAATAGAATTTCTTAGAGGTTACAATAGGAAAACCACTGGGAAGAAATGTACCTCAATAATTGATCTTCAGAATGCATATGACACTGAGAATTTCTAAAGACAATTTAAAAGGTTTTGGTTTTCAAAGAAAGATGGTGCAATGAATAATAACATGTGTGACAACTACCAAGTTTTCAATAAATGTGAATAGGGAAAGAGTGGAATATTTTAATAGGGGCAGAGTCTTAAGGCAAGGTGATCCAATATCACCTTATTTATTCACCCTAGTTATGGAGGTTTTGAATTTAATGATAAAGAAGAATATAATAGAGTCTGGCATTTTAAATATCATTTTGGTTGTAAAAAGCTGAAGATTACGTTAGCTAATAAGGACTATTGGCCCGGCCCACTTTTCTAGGCCCGTTTAATAGCACTTAGGGAGTTAGGGTTTTGTCTTTGTATTTTCTATTTAATAATCTGTAATCTCAGCTATTCAGTAAATATGATCATTATATATTTTTCAGTATTCCTCTCAAATCTACATAGTATCAAAAACTAGGTCGAAGATGAAGAAGACAAAAAAAAGAAAAAGAAAAAAAAGGTTCGTTATAAATGAGTTATACATAAATATTGAACATCCTTTGCCGTCTGTTTGTATAAATCTTAATAGAGATTTTGATAGCTTGAATTTGATGGGATAATATAATGAAAGAATGATATACTGATTAGTGCTCGGTATTAATGAGTTGGCCGTGGCAATTGAATATGCGCTGCTTGCATCTATTTGCACCTGCCTTCCTAAATCTACAGTATGAATTTGCATCTGTCTGTTTGAATCTTCATGTCTTAATATGCATCTGTCTGTCTGAATCCGCATTTGTCTGGATTTTCATATGCTATGTCTGTCTGTTCTATTGTCATTCATATCCGTAGTTATGTTGCTTTGATTTTGATTTTGCAATGACTTTGGTTCATCTGTTTTAGACTTGACTGTTCACGCCCTGTTACAGTTTGGATTGCATCAAGTTAAGACTCCGTTTAGCACTGAGTTTGAAGTCTGGGACACTCCGAAGTTGCGTGTTTAGTTTTAGTTTAGTTTGTGTATGACAAACTCCCAATGTTTACCGCTGCGACATTGTAAGTTTGAGGGGGATGTTAGCTAATAAGACATATTGGCGTGATTCACTTATTTAGGCCCGTTTAATAACACTTAGGGTTTTGTATTTGTATTTTTTTTTAATCATTTGTGATCTCAATTATTTAGTAAATTTGATCACTATATATTTTTAAGTATTCCTCTAAAATCTGCGGATTACACACTTATGTTTTGCTGATGACTTAATGGTATTATGTCATGGAGATGTTTGCTTTGTAAAAGTGATCAAAAGTCATTAGAAGAATTCAGTAAAGTATCAGGACTAAAACCAAACATGAAGAAGAGTACAATTTTCTTTGGGGGCTATATGCCAGTGAACAAGATAATATGATACAGATCCTGCCATTTTCTATAGGTAAAATGCATGTTAGATACTTAGGTGTTCCCTTGATAACTAAACAACTAAGTATCTCTGATGGATTGTAAACCTCTGGTGGACAAAGTTAGAATAAAAATTAGTGATTGGAAAAATAAGAGCTTGAGTTATGCTGGGAGGTTACAATTAATTGCATCAATGTTGGCTTCAATGCAAGTTTATTAGGCATCTATTTTTATGTTGCCCAAGACTGTGATCAATGATATAAACAAGTTACTAAAAAGGTTTCTATAGAGTCAAAGAGATTAATGTAAAGGCAAAGTGGTATGGGAGAATATTTCCTGACTAAAAGACCAGGGAGGATTAGGGCTGAAAAATCTACAAATATGGAATGAAGTGTTGCTTGTAAAGAACTTATAGAATGTAGCATCCTAAAAGGACACATTTTGGGTGAAATGGATAAGTGTAGAAAAGCTGTAAGGAAGAAATATATGGGATATTCCAGTTGAAAAGAATAACAGTAGTGTTTGAAAGAGTATATTAGGATTGAGAAAAAGGAAGAAGTCATATATGGCATGAGGTTGGTGATGGTACTGATATAGCAATATGGTATGATAAGTGGTGCTTAGAGGGACCTTTGTGTAATATTATTTCTAAAAGAGACAAATATAATGCTAAAATGGAGGATGGGTGCTCTGTAGCAGATACTATAAGTGGGAGTGTTTGGAAATGGCAAATGAGTGGTGTGACAAATTCCCTATGCTACGAAATGTAAAAGTCCTTACAATAAATAGTGGCATGAAAGATACAGTTGTGTGGATGACAAATGAAGGCAAGAAGATAAAATTTTCAATTAGGAATGTTTGGAAAGATATGTGTGTTAACTGGACAAAGTTATGTGGAAGACATTAGTATGGTTCACACAGTGTGTTCCAAAGCATTCTTTTGACTTATGGATGGCTATCCAAGGAAAGCTTCTTACACAAGATAGGATCAAGAAATGGAAGACTAATGATGGTATAACTTGTGCCATGTGTAGACAAACCAGTGACTCTCATGAACATCTCTTTTTTCAATGTGCATACTCTGCAAAAATTTGGGACAGTCTGCAAGGTCTATGGAACAAGAGTTTTTCCAATGATTGGCATGACATTGTTATGAGTTCTCTAAGTTACATGCTGGTAATAGCATTTGGAATGTTGTGAGAAGACTTGTTATTGGTGTTGCAGTCTATAATGTGTGGCAAGAAAGAAACACGAGACTGTTTGGTGGTATCGGAAGAAATGAATATGAAATTAGTCAACTGACCATTAAAACAATTAAGATGAAGCTGATGAGTTTGACAGTGAAAGATACAACAACTGTTACGAAGATGGAAACTAGATGGAATATACGACTGAAGAGAATAGCATGCTGAGGGTTTGTATTTTGTTTCGAATGCTATGATTAGTATAGTCTTAATATTACTCAAGGGTCTTAATGTACTACATAGGCATGTCTATGTTGGTAATTAAGACTTTGTACAAATTTTGAGTATCAATACATATTCACTTTCACAAGGAAAAGAAATCCTACTAATAACATGCTTATAATTGATTTTACTATAAATGAAGTAAGTCAAGTAAACCTCAATCAAATTATATGATACATCAATTAACTATACTTTATTAGCATTTTTACTATTAAAAGGTAATTAATGCCTTGATTATCATTAAGTTATACCTATAAGTTACAAGTGATGATTCTAGAACTAGAGTAAATGGGATTGGCCCAAACACATAACAAATATACTAATGGACCAAGATACAACACATCGACTAATGACAAACTGTCGACTAGTACTTCCTCGCAGTTGGAGCGGGAGGAGGCCGAATGCTCAAACTGGAGCGAAATTCCTCAAACAAAGCCAAACACATAACAAATATACTAATGGACCAAGATACAACACATCGACTAATGACAAACTGTCGACTAGTACTTCCTCGCAGTTGGAGCGGGAGGAGGCCGAATGCTCAAACTGGAGCGAAATTCCTCAAACAAAGCTAAAGGCAATATTTTGGTGAAGATATCCGCATACTGATAACGGGAAGGGATATGAAGAACGCGAACCCAACCGGTGGTAACCATGTCTCGGACGAAATGTATTTTATCTCAATATGTTTCGTCTGTTGATGTTGAACATGATTGGCAGACATATAAATGGCACTAACGTTATCGCAGTAAACAAGGGTTTCAAATGAAAAAGGGGGATGTAACTCACAGAGTAGATTACGGAGCCATGCAGTCTCGGCCACAACGTTGGCAACACCCCGATATGCAGCCTTAGCACTCGAATGGGAGAGGGTTGGTTGTCGCTTGGAGGACCAAGATAGTAAGTTATCTCCTAGAAAAACACAATAACCTAAAGTGGACCATCTGTAGAAGGGTAATCTTCCCAATCAGCATCTGTATAAGCAACAAGAGAAGTGGTGGAGGATAAATATAGGTGTAGGCCAAAATCCAAAGTCCCCTGGACATATCGTAATATCCGCTTGAGGGCAGCTAGATGAGGCTCTCGCGGATCGTGCATATAAAGGCAAATCTGTTGAACATCATAAGACGAATCCGGGTGTGTGAAGGTGATATACTGTAAACCACGTGCAAGGTTGCGATACAAAGCAGGGTCCTGAAAAGGTACACCCTCGGGACCCAGTTTAGGATTTTTATCAACCGGTATCCGAGAAGGGTTGCAGTTAACCATGTGAGCAAGCTCAAAGAGCTCAGTAGCATACTTCCGCTGAGATAGAACTAAACCTGTAATATGACGAATAACAAAGATACCAAGGAAATAGTTGAGGTCCCCGAGATCAGTCATGTCAAACTCATTGTGCATTGATACCATATTGGAAGGTAATTAGTGCCTTGATTATCATTAAGTTATACAACCAATATATAAATTACAAGTAATGATTCTAGAACTAAAGTAAATGGGTTTGTCCTATACACATAACAAATATACTGGCCAAGATACAACATATTGACTAATGACAAACTGTCGACTAATACATATAACGTGAGTTATATAAGGGATGATGTTTTTTTAGTTGGAACATGACACAAGTTGACGTAATGGGGTGAATAACACACCCATAACCCGTCCTGCACTTAACTCTCATAGACTCTTATTTATATATAGAGAAATGGTACATGGACCTAAACTTAGGCTTAAATTTAGACCTAAAACTACTTGGCATTGTGGACGTATGGTCCGGACTGGGCCAGGAATGGGTCAGGCCCGGCAGATGCGGCCCACTCTACGCCTAAACCCTAATCCATGCCCTATAAATACATGGCTGGATCTCCTCATTAAAGGTATAATGATCAAAACCCTAACTTTGATATATGCTACATCGCATACTAACTTGACCGTCGGAGGTGGACCCCGGGGCTACGGCCTCGGGTCCACTCCTAACGGGTTCTCTTTGTTGACAGGTCTACTAGGGCTCGAGAAGACGACTAACGGTCAAGGAGAGTCGTTGAATCCAGTCCGCGCCAGATTATGCTTCAACAAGTTGGCGCCATCCGTGGGACCACGAATAAACTATGTTTCGTGTTCTCATATTACCGAAAAGCAGAAATCAATTTCTAACGTCGGTAACTCTAAAACCTTTATTCCGATGCGCACAATATAGCTGCGTAAATATTTTATTAACGAGATAATAGCTCGTAAACCTTTGTGGTATACTGCTCACGCAAGCCATCTGTGATAATTATAAACATATTATCATGTATTTACTTTTGTTTAATTATCATGATGCGTACAACTTGTTAATAAAATATACATTATCATGATGTCATTATTTTTATAATATTATAATTATCATTATTAGTTGTTTACTTCACGTGAACCAACATCTAATATCACATGTATACGATTCATGATTTTCTTTACATAAGATACAAGAAAAGAAAAGTCCGCACGATTGGACCTATTTTATATTTTAGTCCGCACGATTGGACCTAAGAAAATATCCGCACGATCGGAGCTATTTTATCTTTTAGCCGCGAATTAATTCGCGCAGATACTGTTTTTACGGTTGGTACGCCTGTTCACGCTCGAACAACGCAGTCGCGATAAATCTACCCGTATTAGGCCGTGCGTTCAGACATATTCGCAGAGAACGCGTACGCGCGAACACCACGATGCTAGTCAATCGCCATGATGCGCACTGGACAAAGGCCGTGGTATAAACATCTGCGATCATCCACAAACGTTCGAGTCTATGCGGTTACGATAAATCCATCTGCGTCTATTAGTCGCGGTCACGGTACATCCATTCGAGTTTTTATTTTATATATTAAAAAAAAAAAACACAATTAATTATTTCGTCGGTACGCATCCCACGACGGGTGCGCACTGCCACTTTTCTTATATGCTATATATTATTTATGCTATGCGCAATATATTATTCATGCTATGTGCTGTTTATTGTTTTACTTCATTAGGTTTTATATGCTGCGATTCGCGACATATACTTTTAATCTTTGCATTCAGTGTTTTTTGCAGATTAAATAAGTTTAATGCTCCTACACGAGTAGCACCCCTTTGTCGCGCACAGCGCGCACTTATGCGCAGAAGCACGTCTTCTGTCGCACCTCTTTGTCGCGCACAGCGCGCACTTATGCGCAGAAGCACGTCTTATGTCGCACCCCTTTGTCGCGTACAGCGCGCACTTTTGCTACAGAAACACGTCTTATGTCGCACCTCTTTGTCGCGTAGAGCGCGCACTTATGCTACATAAGCACGTCTTCTGTCGCACCATGTTGCGTCGCTACTGGTACAAAAGGTACGCCCTTACCCAGGATGCAGCATACGGGTTCCATTTTCACCTACGCGGCCATCAGAACTTAAGTCTAGCATAACATAGCCATGCGCTATCTCATACTAGACTTGGGGGGCTTGTGGACGTATGGTCCGGACTAGGCCAGGAATGGGTCAGGCCCGGCAGATGCGGCCCACTCTACGCCTAAACCCTAATCCATGCCCTATAAATACATGGCTGGATCTCCTCATTAAAGGTACAATGATCAAAACCCTAACTTTGATATATGCTACATCGCATACTAACTTGACCGTCGGAGGTGGACCCCGGGGCTACGGCCTCGGGTCCACTCCTAACGGGTTCTCTTTGTTGACAGGTCTACTAGGGCTCGAGAAGACGACTAACGGCCAAGGAGAGTCGTTGAATCCAGTCCGCGCCAGATTATGCATCAACAGGCATCATCTTGATAGGTTGTAAAATAAGTAGGTTCTTGTCTGCAGCCATAAAGATGATGACACTTAATCTTAAATCTAAGTTTAGGCTTAAGTTTAAGTCCATGTATCATTTCTCTTATATATATATATATATATATATATATATATATATATATATATATATAGAGTTAGGATCAAATAAGAAGATTACTTAAAATAAGAAGGAATAAGAAGAACTATAACCGCAAATCCGAGATGCACCGACCTAAATTAGATGCATTCCTATAATCTTAGATGCATTATAACGCACCATAGTGTGCTTTCTAGCTTTTAATCAGATGCATATACGTATATTAGATGCATTTCATGATTTCTCTTGTTTTTTGTTCCTCTGCGCGTGCCGAAATCATGAAAATCAATTTGCACCTTCTATACGTCAAATTAACTTTCGAAACTCAAGATGTTGCATCTATATGAATAGAAATGCATCTAATGCATGTCGTTGCATCTCAAATGCGTGGTTTTGGTCACTTCTCACCACTTCTTATTTTAATTTACTTCTTATTGGATCCCTACTCTATATATATATATATATATATATATATATATATATATATATATATATATATATATATATATATATATATATATATATATATATATATATATATATATATATATATGATTTGAATGTAATCGTGTTTTACATTTTCTTTGCATTTAACAAGGGGAGACTTATGTGTTTGTGTTTTTGTTATAATATTTGTAGCAGCAAATGGCCACATCATGCTTATTTGTTGATTTTTCTTAAAATGCCTTCATAATTTGATAGATATTTTTTGGTCCACTATCAATGAATGAGTTTTCTACAATGAAGTATATATAGTTCTCCATTTTCTTTCCAGACCTCTTTTAAATTCGAAAACCAGAGAAAACAACCTTGATATTTTTAGGTGCCATATAAAATCTTCGCCGTTTTGGGTTCAAACCTCATGGATTAGTCGGCCAAAAGGTCGGAAACCATGATTAACCAAAAAAAAATATTCGTCGTTTGTTAAACATATGCATATCAAAAAATGGTTTAGATTTTTTGAGGTTGCTATAATTTATCCAAGACCACTTGCCCCTTTTGAATTGTTGAGGTTTTTTATAATTTATAGCTTTGCCTTTTGAGTTTTGCACTATATGTCTATATGAGCAATATTTGAACTCATCATTAGCTTAAAATATTTGAGTTATATCTAACACCAAACCCACATGGTCAAAACTACTTTATATATAGCTACTTTATAACTTTAATCTATATATCTAACATACATCTCAATGTGTAAAATATGTGTTTGCCTGTTTGGTATGCGATGAATGTGCATGTATCAATCAACCACTAGATAAGGTGATAGATATGTGTTTGGTATATATACAATATATGGTAGGAAATGGTGGGTTCTAAAATCTTAACTTCTATGTGCTGCAATTCTTATCTTCATGACACCACTCTATATTTAAAAATGAATGGCCCCGCATATATTAAGAGTTCGATCATGATTATGTGAACTGGGATCCGAGTCTTCGCTCGTGCTCACTTCAGTTGGTGCCCCACTATGGCAGGAGAGTTGTCGAAGCTATTTCTTGTGGAGTGGACAATGACTAGTGTCAAAAGACACCCGGGGTCAGGATGTTCCCGCCAATTTACACCTTTTTGTGAAACTATACTTGTTTCTATATAGCTTTGCACAAATACAGTTATTATCAATGTCTTGAATATTCTTTTAATCAAATTGTCAAAAAGACGTTTCATGAAGTTTTGAGTTTCGACTTATATAAGGTACAATCGTTTCAACAATGACAAAGATATTTATTGACACAATGACAATGATTTACCGGTATTTCTTTGATTCACACAGAGTATATATTGAACTATTAACATTAACTTATCAGCAATATAGACAATTACTAACCATAATTTATAATTTATGTATACTTATTAATATGTCTAATTTATTTGATTATGCAGCTAGGTTAAGTTGGTTATCACTTTGCATCCTCTTCTTAGTAACCAAGTTAAATCACACCATGTCACCATATAGATATTTTTTTAAAATTACGAGTACTCCTTTTCTTTTTTGAAAAAAAGCTATAAATTTAAATCACACCATGTCACCATATAGATATTTTTTTAAAATTACGAGTACTCCTTTTCTTTTTTGAAAAAAAGCTATAAATTCATAATCGTACTTTACAAAAAAACTTATTATGCTATATCTACTTCACTTATTGTCATAATACATAACCGTTTTCATTTTATTCGGTTATTTTCTGTCCGTTTTTATCCGTTTTCGTAAATCGTCCATTTTTATCCGTTTTCATTTTAATCTGTCCGGATAAAAACAGATAAAAACGGATAAAAACCGTTTTTATTACCACGTCAAAACATTTTTTATCCGTTTTATCTGTTTTTATCCGGACAAATTAAAATGAAAACGGATAAAAATGGCCGATTTACGAAAATGGATAAAAACGGACAGAAAGTAACCGAATAAAATGAAAACGGTTAGGTATTATGACAATAAGTGAAGTAGATAGAGCATAATAAATTTTTTTGTAAAGTACGTTATGAATTTATAGCTTTTTTCTTTTTTTGTTTGTTTTCTACAGTAACAATTTTCAGTTCAACTTTGTATAACAGGTCGTTAATATAGGATTCAAGTTTAGGGCCGTTTGATTTGGGGTCGTAATTGTTTTAGGGTCATCGTAGTCGAAACAATTGTTATAATATCTAGCAATAATATAAATGCCTTAAAAAAATCACAATTTTTATCAATTCCGGTCTGGGTTGGTTACCTAAACAAATTTGATGACTTCCTCCCAATTTAAATTACTAACGCTGTGTTCTCCAGTTTTTTCATTAAAGAAAAGGGAAGTAAAGTGGGAATAAACACTTTACTTCTTTTTCCGCCCACTTTTGGGAGGAAACCATTTACTTCCAAAATCACCCAAATAAGCCTAATTTTACTTCCATTTCATTTTCTTTTCCTCCTTAAGTAAAACTCAAGAACACAATGTGGAAGTAAATATCTTCACTTTTCTTAACTTTCATTTTCTTTTCCTCCTTCATCCAGCTCGAGAACACAGCGTAACTAAACTTTGACAAGCTACGAAGAGAAAGCTATTTTATTTGCAAACATTACAGTAAAAGGGAATAAATAATGTACATGTCAATCCATCAAAAAGTTTTAACCACCCTCAATTGCAAAACCTTGGAGTATATAATATGATAGTTTGTTTTGAAATATTGTATAATTATAAGATAGTTTGTTTTGAAAATATTGATCGACGTCTAACCAGTTTTATAATTAACCTATCCAAGACTTTTAGTCTAGAATAAATGTATTAAATGACCTGTGACCTTTGAACTTTCTAGCAATGAAAGGACAAGTCAAATTTGAATTGTATGAGTAAAGAAATAATATCTATGAGTTCAAATCAAACACGAATCAAGTTTAAGAGGTTCAAAACTCACATAAATAGCCTCTCAAACCGGTTATGAGATTCGAACATAAGCTTTGTTAAAAACACACGTCAACTCCTTTTTTTTTTTGTTCTTTTTATTTTGCCAGGTACAATCTTACTTATATATGGAGCAACGTGAACGCAAATATGATGTTAGCTCAACTTTGCTTCTGCTGCAACAGCAGCAGACAAAAAACCAGTCGAGAAACTTAGCTATATCATCATCCTCCGCTTTATCATACAGGCATGAGCTGCCGGAGAAATCACATATGTCGTCTAATACTCATACAACAACCACCGATGGTAGTAAGTCTTTCCTCTTAAATTTTCTGTGACTAATTTCTGCGAACGATCGGAGTATATATTTGTGCGCTAGTTGAGTTTCCTTTGAGTTGTACTGTGTTCAATTTTGAGATATAATGTTGTTCATATTGTTTTTATCATTTTACAATTGCACGAATGACGTTGCAAACTTGAATTTTGATGCAGTTGCTGAAGAAAAAAGAGTTTCTGCTAAACGAAGGAGAAAGCCTAAGATGGAATCTGTAACAATGGAGGACATCCAACAAAATATTGGAAAGCCGATAGGTGAAGCTTCCAAAAGACTTGGCGGTAAGCTTTTAAAATAAATTTACAAAAAATCTTCGCTAAGTATTTGAAATAATCAATGATTATCCAAAGTCCAAACACACGTATACATATATAATGATCTTGCCTTTTGCAAGTGTTTATATATGAATCTGACAGGAGATTTGTAACTTTGTGAATACTATATTGTCACCACACGTTTTATCCATTTCCATGGTCTGTCGGTGCCCACAATAGGTTTGAACACGTAGCCCGCTTTTAATATTTTAAGCTTAACTCAATTTCGTTTTTGCATCAAACTTAGTACTATAAAATTTCTTATTTGATGATTCTAAAATCCTAAAAGTGAGGTTTTACGGTTGGTGTTTTTATTGGCTCATAGCCGCATATATATACATTTAATTCTCTTTTTTTTATAGTTAGCCGCTCTACACTGAAGCGCATCTGCCGTAAGCTAAATATACCCAGTTGGCCAAAGCCACGTCGTAACATGAAATATAAGCATCTGAGCATACATGTTGTTGTGTTGCTACTGGTAAAGGTTAAGCGATGGAGCTGTTCAAGCAATCGGCATGGCTTTGAAGCTAGGTGGTGGATTTGTGGCAAGCATAGCGCTTTTCCATATCTAACGATTGAAGCACATGGCTCCTCAATGATTGCAAGCTCATCAAAAGAATCAGATGACTCCATAGAGACCTTGAATCCCATTCCCAAACCTCCACAAGCACGTTCTGATATGCTCCCTGTATCCCCAGAGAAGAAAAAAGCCAAAGTTTCACAGGATATAAGGACGGTGACAGTGAAGGCAACATATAAAGATGATATGATAAAGTTTCAATTTCCGTTTTCTTCAGGGCTGTTGGAACTGAAACAGGAAGTGGCTCGAAGGTTTATGTTAGAAAGCACGAGACTTCATCTAAAGTACTGGGATGAAGATGGCGATCTTATACTTGTGGCTTGTGATGCGGACTTGAGCATTCTTATAATGCCATATTCTGCTACTACAGTTGGCAATAATACTATAAAGTTAATAGTCGAGATAGCTGATGATTAATATATATACACCATACATTAGAGGAGCCATGTATTCTATGAACAAGGGTGTATAAATGTTCAGTTTTGTCGGTAAAATTTGTTAAATTTATGATTACGCACGAAAACATTTTAAGCATATCTTACTTATTCTTAGACATACGATTACACATATAATCTAGTCATCCAATCATTTTCAATTTCCATGTATTAACTATAATAGCATGTACATAGAAGCGATGCCACTGCTGAAGATATAATTTGCTACTCTCATCCTTAAATGTGTAAATAAGCCGGCATGTGTTGATTTGACATGTTTTTGCTTAGTATTTACGGAGTATGTATTTGAGATAACCTGTTGTTGACACAAAAATAAGACAAGCTAATTATACTGGCCGGCTTAAGAAATATTACACAACTAATAATTGAAGGCTGATGATTAATCGAAATAAGTACAAGAACAATCATACTTAATTAAATCACATTTGCAACCACACGCATAAAAGAAAAACATACCCTAAATTGGTGAAAACGAGCTCATGCTTAAAGACATCGATTCAACAGTTGAAATGGAAAGTGTATTCACAGGATCGCATAAGTTGCTATAGTTCAGACTCAAGGCTAGAGCTGTGAAGCAATATTCTAGAGTTTAACTAGAGCAACTTCTGTGATTCTGTGAATACGCTTTCCTTTAAGATAATGATCTGATATCAACTACGAGTGACGTAGACTTACCGGTATTATTAAATACCATTAAGTCTACGTCACTAGTAATCAATATCAGATCATTATCTTCATCCACATATTCAAGGCTAGAGCTGTGATTCAATTGCTACATAGACACAATACATTTAACCTTCGAAGAAGGCCTAAGCATTGGAGGTCTGTTGAGCAACCAGCTCAACAAATACTTGAATCACAGCCTTCAGTTGTTGTGTCTGAAACGTGGTTAATAATACCATTAAGTCCTCGTCACTAGTAATCGATATCAGATCATTATCTTCATCCCAATATTTTAGTCTCAAACCTCCATGCTTGAGCTGAAATTTTTCTGCAATCAGCTCCTTCAATTTTTCCAATCCATCCAAAAGACTGAATGGAAACTTTATATTATTGTTTTCGTATGTCGCCTTAATCGTCACATGTTCCACTTTGTTTGCTATTATTTTCTCAGAAGACAATTTCTTACGCAAGGGACTATCCTTGCCATCTTCGATAAGACTGACAAGATCATGAGTTTTATCTGGAATCCTATATGGCCATCTTGGAATACCAAGATTCCTGCATATGCGCTTCAGCGTAGATCTGCTAACTACATATATACAAAGTAAAGATGAGAATATTTTAAATAACACAAATATGGGAATCAGATACAAGTGATGAACTCACCATGAAGGATAGCAGCAGCTTCGTCCATCGGCTTCCCAAAATGTTCCTCGACTTCATCAAAACGAATCGAACTTTCAGATCTCTTCCTTTTTCTTCGTTTTTTTCCTGGATTTATATCAAGTTCTCCAACCCCTTTTTCCAAAGAATGTATAACACTCTGGCTTTTTCCCGCAGCAACAGAATTTGATGGCTCGTTTTCCATATCCTCTTTTTTTTCGCTTGATAAGGTTATTGGTAAAGGTGAAGGTTCAAGGTTCCACTTAAAAGGAGCTCCACCGATTACTTGGAGAGCCAACATGGTATCTAATTGCATACAAGAATTGTTTTCAATCTTCTGCTTCACTGTTTTCATCAACCTTCGTAGGTCTGCTTCATCAGCACTACGTGCTGGCAAAAAAAACTCAATAACATATTCAATCTCTAATTCGGAACTCGTCAGATATATAGCTAGACAACTAGTTAGCCCACTCATTCGAGCAAAGGGAACCAATGGGTAATCATCTTCCTCAAGTTCTGTTACATCTTTACAAAACCACGACTCACTTGATGAAAATGATCTCCCAACAACTCCTTGAGATTTTCCCAAGTGTGTCTCTCTGCAGGCTTTATGGAAATCCCACACGCGTAAGTCTCGAACATAGAATGGTAGGTCATCTGTTGACATGCATTCTCTCCCTATACAGCTCTTATTAAAGCTACTACAAGTTTGCTCTAAATGTCCAAATTTAGCCACGAAACTAGTATGTCCAGACAGGGCCCATGTCTGAGCTAGAGGTAGATTATGAATGTCACAAACCATCTTCAAAGCCTTGAAGATCCCATCCAGTTCATGTAGCCTCTTTTCATCTGAAATCTGTCTAAAATTTTAAAGGAAAGAACCATCCATACACGGGCACACACATACAGAATACGGCCAGATGCCCAGATGACGGAATCGGGTCAAAACGTGTCTGGGTTGACCCACACACTCTTTTTTATCCATTTTTCTAAAGGAATGTTTTTACGAATTGTTAAGTATGATTACTTAATCTTGTAGTCATAATCTAAATATTTTAATAAATGTATGTTAGGAGTGTCTATGCGACTTTCAATCCGTTTAACCAGTTCGCTTTTTAGCTAAAGTCTGTAATCTGATAAAATTAATATAAGGAAGTTGACCCATTCAAAAGTAAATGGTCTAATAGACACACACACATACAAAGTAAGAGAGGAGATCGGTTATTTGGAATAGTACTCACATAGAAGCTATGATCCTCAAACACGTTCGGAGACTTGAGATTTTGTTTCTGCCAGGTTGAAAACATTTAACAAGTGAATAAACATAATTTGTGTATCCTCAACAACATTACAATACATAGAGGAAAAGTGCAGCAACCTTGAGTGCTTTCGAGACTTCATGAACCTCAAACGCATAATCAACATAATTTGATGATGTTATGATTTCAAGTACACCTACACAGGAATTACCGCTAGGTTCAAATACAGGCAAGTCAATATACCCATAGATTTTGCACTCCGTACTCCATTCTGGCAATTTTTGGCTATAAACACGACCTACTGGACCAAGTACTTCCTTGTCCTCACCATCTACGACAATTGCACGTAGTTCAGACTTCAACCTATATGAATAAAGTTCTTCATCAGCCACACATACACCAAAAGGTTGGTCCCAAGTTGTTAACAACCAACGCTTCCGGACAGCAACAGGTGACCAAAACTGAACTAGCACCCCCTTCTCACGGAATCTTAAACCTTTGAGCGCAGATGTAATTTTTTCCTTAATCATGTGTTGGTCTAAGATATTCTGTTCGACCATCATATTAGAGAAACCTACAAATTGAAAGCAAGTTGCTTAATGAATAAATTATGCTGCTATGATCAGTAAAAGTATGAAATCAGTAGGTTGCTATGTTAAGTGCTGAATAAAATTTTTTATTTTTTTTAAAAAAATAGAGGAAAAAATATGACAAAAAACGCTCCTAGAACGCGTAAACGGCAATTCCTTAACATTGATACACGTAGAGACTGGCTATATATATGAATATCTATCTACTGAACCAAAAGAGAAAAATATATCCATTGACTTTAGTCGTTTACCAAAACTTCATCAAACAAAGCATGCTCTTATACATACTGAAGAAAAGAAAATCACTTACTGGGGGGTAGAGGGGACTCCGGTTCATCTATATCGCGAGTTCCGAAAACCCAAAGAGATGTCAAGTATCTTCTATCTTCAGCATCATCAACATCTTCTTCTTCTTCTTCTTGTGTTGCACTTGAAGGGTTCATAGGTTGGTAAATGCAAGGATATCTAGATTTCATACTAGCTAAAACATCTGAATTGCTACTTCCACTTTTACTACTATTTTCTACAGGCAAATTGAAAGACACATGTTTCTCCATTTTCCACCTATAGCTTTGCACTTGCAGATCTAAAACTGAAAAGTCAATGTGTTAGTTTGGATACTTATATATATGTAAAAGTCATCAGGTCATCATCTTCAAATGAACCCTGGTCCAAAAACCATATCAACCGGGTTCCATACAGTCATGATGAACCACTTACTGTTTTTTATATTGATTTTTACATTGTTAATAGGTTAATAAACTGACACAACAGGAGTGAATTTTCAAGTTTTATGTTTTAAGGAACACGCGCCACAAGAGTTGACTTAAAAGACTATAACCAACGACTTCTAAAAATGATTGTCCAAAAAATTTAAAATGTAGAATCTTAAAGAATATATATATATTTATATAGGGCCCATCAAGTGACCAGTCTAGTATTCATAGCGCAAATTTAAAATATACTAGAAAACTTTTTACCTGTCCCATAAACTTTTTGAAATTATCGGTTTAAACTTGCCGCTAAATGTGTTTCAATTCAAATAATGAGCCAATTAATGAAAATCGTGGTATTTTAGCAACAATACGCTCCTACTGTTGGAACGCTTAATGTAAACAGAATGCTTGATATCGTAACCATAGTTGTTAAGATCTCGATTCTGTTCTTAAGAACTTATGATTTTACGATTCTACAAAACAAACACGATCCGGATTTTACGTAAGATCTTAACATGCTTAAGATATTATAGGATCCCGATCTTGCTCATATGATCTTAAGATCTAATATGATCCGATCTTACTTTTTCCGAATCGCATTCTAAAAAACAACAAAGTTATGCATTATGTTTTTATATAATTTGAAAAATAACATGTGATTCTTCTTAAACATTTCATATTCATAATATTTATAATTTATGACAACATTTCTATTCAACATTCATATAATTTTGCGTTAATGATATATAATAATTTATATATTTGAATAATATTACAAATATTATTAAAGGAATGACATTATAGTAGGATCAAAATCACGATCCAATGTTACGATCACGATCTTGCAAAGATAAAAACGATCCTCCGTAAGATCTCGATCTTAAAAAGTTTGATCATAACAATGTTAACCGCTTTATAATTTTGGCAATAAGCATATATGTCCGTATTTTAATTTAGTCAACTTTTTTAAGTTTAGAGCATTTAGAGTATCCGCTATGGTTTAAATTTATAAAGCTTTATAAGTGTTTCATAATAACATATTAATAAATTATTCAACCGGGTTCCCTGTCATGATGAACCACTTACTATTTTTATATTGATTTGTATATTGTTAATGGGTTATTAAAATGACACACTTGATTTGAGTATGTATTTTGAAGTTTCAAAAACGTTGAGAAACACGCGCCACAGGAGGAATTGGCTTAAAAAGTATACCGACGACTTCTTAAGTTAACAGCATCAAAAAAATTAATTTAAAATGTAGAATCTAATGTAATGGCGTAATTAAGATTGATGGATACTCATTATTTAATTAAAATAAAATACGCTTCTACCTAGGGGTGAAAACGAGCCGAGCCTAAATGAACTCGAGCCCGAGCTCGATCATAAGTTTGAGCTCATTTAATAATCGAGCTCGAGCCCGAGTTCTATACAAAAAACTTGAGTATAACTGTATATAAACGAGCTTAAAAGAAGTTAACGAACTCCAGCCTTGTGTGATTAACGAGTCGAGCTCCATTTGAACCTTGTTTTCTTCAACACATCATATAAATTAGTCGAGCCCGAGTCGAGCTCGAGCTTGTGAAATTTTTTACGAGCCGAGCTCGAGATCAATATATGAAGCTCGAAACGAGCTCGAGCTTTATATATATAAACGAGCCGAGCTTGAGCTCCCCTACTTCTACCTCTCCCACCACTCTTTTTTAATTAAAACGCATTTTTAACTTTGTTTAAATAATGTATCTTAAAAAACGTTAATCGTAATGCGAAACAAATTATACGATTACGACTAGGGGTGGCAATTCGGGTCGGGTTCGGGTTGGCGGGTTCGGGTTGTGAGGTTGACGGGTCAGAAAATTCCAACCCAAACCTAACCCATTTAAATTATCGGGTCAGCTATGTCAACCCTAACCAATTTAGACATAACCCGAACCTAACCCATTTAACCCGTATATATACTTAGGTTGGCGGGTTAAATAGGTTACACGGGTTGAATATGTTAAACGGGTTGAATCGGTTAAACGGGTTTCGGGTTGACACATTTAACCATTTTTATATACAAAATATGACAAATTACACGAGTTAAATTGGTTAAACAGGTTGTCGGGTCGACCCGTTTAACACAATTAACCCGCATAATAAAATATAAATAATTTTGAGTTTATGAAAAAATCTTAAACGGGTTGGCGGGTCGACCCGTTTATTTTATTCCCAACCCGAACCTGGCTTATTTAATAAACGGGTTAGATAGGTCGACCCAAACCTGACCCGAAATCTATTTACCACAACCCGAACCTGTTAATTTTCGTGTCGGTTTCAGGTCGGGTTTCGTGTCAGGTCAGAAATTGCCACCCCTAATTACGACATCATTTAATTATCTTTCAATAAAATTGCACTCTCATATATTTTCGACAAACATTTTTTTGTACAAGAGTTTGCATGATATATTACATGTGTCTCTGATCATAGTCCAGTTGTGATGAATATCCCTAACACAATAGAGAAAAAACATAAGTCATTTAGATTCCCTAACTACGTTGCTAACAAAAAGGAGTTTCTAGAGGTGGTTAGGAAGGAACGAAACTATCATATTGAAGGATACAAGATGTATAAGCTAGTTAAGAAACTGAAGAGTATGAAAAGTCATTTGAACAAGATAGCATGGAAGAATGGAAATCTGTTTGAGAATGTGAAGAAGTTGAAAGAAGATTTGAAACAAGCTCATATGGATGTTGATGCTTATCCAAGTAATAAAGAGACAAAGGAAAATATGTCAATGATTTTGCATTAGTATAATGAAGCCACCATTGATGAAGAAAAGCTTTTAGCTCAGAAATCTAAAGTTCAATGGCTCAGTGAGGGGGAGGAAGAACTCAAATATAATAAAGATGGTATGTGATGAACATGGAAATTGGTTTGAAGGGGAAAGGGTAGCTGAGCAATTCTTGAACCATTTTGGAAAGTTTTTAGAAAATAATGGTGAAACTGACCAAATTGATAATGCAAAAGAGCTTTTTGTCAACAAGCTAGACCAAACTGAGGCAGCGTAAATGGTTAGAGATGTTACAGATGAAGAGATAAAGGAAGCAATCTTTTGAATTGGTGATGAAAAAACCCCAAGCCTAGATGGTTTTACTGTTGTGTTTTTCAAAAAAAAGTTAGGGAATGGTTGGAAATGATGTATGTGATGCTATTAAAGAGTTCTTTGAACCCAATAAATTGTTGGATGAAGTCAATGCTATCCTGATAACCTTGGTCCCTAAGATTCAACAACCAAATATGGTTTCTGACTATAGGCCTATTGCATTGTGTATTATCATTTACAAATGCATAAGCAAAATAGTTACAAATAGAATCAAGTTGAGTTTGGATAAGTTAGTGAGTTTAAACCAAAGTGCTTTTGTTCCAAAGAGATTGATTCAAGACAATTTGCTAATTACTCCGGAGTTGCTTAAGGGATAAAACAGGAAGAATGATCCTTAAAGATGTGCTTTAAAGATTGATATAGCAAAAGCATATGATATTGTCAATTGGGGATTCTTGATGCAGGTTTTGATTCATTTTGGATTTCATGAAAAGATTATTGGATGGATCACGACTTGTGTTACTAGTGAAAGATATGGTTCTTTCAAAAGTTTGAGGGGTTTGAGACAAGGTGATCCTATGTCACCTTACTTATTTACCTTGGTCATGGAAATTCTTACTTTGATTGTTCAAAGAAGAGTCAGCAGAAGTCAACATTTTGAATACCATTGGGGATGCAAGAAGTTAAAGTTGACTTAGTTATGTTTTGTTGATGATCTTTTGATGTTATGCAATGGAGATCATAAATTTGTGGAAGTTCTAAAAGAATGCCTTATGGAGTTCAGCAACATTTCTGATTTAGTTCCTAATATTGTGACAACTCGTACTTTCAGGTCATTTCTCAAAACAATTCACGTTTCACAATTTCATCATTTATCGTAAACTAGGTTTACGTGTTCCAAATTCGCGTAACCTTAATGGTTTAGCGGCGAATTCATGATCATATCATCACGAACATTTCATATAGACTAAGTTTAGTCTACATTTCATTAACATCATTTGCATCATGTTAGTTCATTCATGACTTTGCATTTCACATTAAACGCGTAAATTTCATATTAAATAAACGTTATCGCGTAAGTTATTATTTTGAACATTTAATCCGATACTTCCAAAATGATCCCGATATATTTTTATACTTACAATTAGTTTATAAAAATAATATTTTGAGTTACCTAGTGTTTTAAATTTATTTTGTATATAAATCGTTAAATGTATATTATTACGACACTTTTCTTAAAAACTATACGATAATTACTAGTTCACTCAAATTTTGCAAGAAATACATTTTTACAATTTATATGATCCCAATATACTTTACTTTGAACCATTAAAGTTTACTTTTAGCTAAAACTACCTTGAATACTCAAATGTATATAAAAGTTACAAGTTATTCTTACCTATACATTTTATTTACACATTGTACATTATATACAATATTTAAAAAAAAAAAAAAAAAAAAAAAAAAAAAAAAAAAAAAAAATATATATTTTGAGAAACATTTTCCCCAAAAACCGGCCCTAAGGGGGAGGGTATGCATTTATTAGTTGGTAAACATTTTCTTGATTGTATAACTATATACTCCAAGTAACCTTTTTCTTTCATTCATTCACAACAAATCATTCAAGTTAGTAAAGTTCTTCTCTTGTTTTTCCTTCTCTCTAAAACCGGCCAAGCATAGGAGTTTGAGGAAATCATCAAAATTTTCAAGCTCAAGTTTATAACAATCTAGATTACACTCTTATTATAGGTTTTGAAATAAAAACCTAGGGTGTTTAGGTTAATCCTTGTTCTAATCACCTCATCATAGTAGCTTGTAAGCATATTACTATCATTTTACATCTTTCATTTTCATTACATATGTATTTCATAATTTTCTTGGCAAGCATGCAAGACTTATTGTTAGTTATACCATTTTTACATTGATTTTAAGAGTTTGATATATAAAAGTCATCCTATAATTATTCCCTTGTTATATATTGGTCTTGATGATGTCTAGGAACCCATGACACCCTAAGAAGGTGTATGGTAGGATTAGAATAGCTTTGGAGTTGTTTTGAAGGGATTGGAATAGGTTTAGTACGAGAAAAACTATTTTCGACAAGTATTAAAAGTGATCTGATCTTATTTTGTTTTTCTGGAAAATCCGACAGTAGACATGAGTTTTTGGCCTAGATAATTAGAAAATATACTTTAAAACGAATCCGTGGCCGCTTGAACGGATTAAAACGGAGTTATAACGAAGAAGTTATGAATTTTTCAAGTTTGACGAAGAAATATATATTTTCTGAAAATTTCAGCACACCATTATTGTTTTATTCGAGTCAAAAACGAGTCCTAAGCTTTATAAATTATTTCGACTTATCAAAAATATATTAGTATACTTTGATACGAAGCTAAGGACGTATAATACGTAGAAAACGGATTTGAAACGACTAAGATATACACGTTTTCATAAAATTGCCGTAACTATTATTTTTAGAAAAACTATATTATTTTTACGAGATAAGTGTTATGGTAACTAAAATGACCATATTGAAGGCTGTTTTTAACGTTGATGTGGAACTTTTTGTAACGAGATGTCTTCTAATAAAATCGAGATCACCAAGCATATTTTTCAAAATGACCAACCGTTTGTATAGCGGAGTTGTAATAAATTATTTGCGGTTGCTTAAACTTTGCCGAAACTCACTTTTAAACCACATTTTGGACAAAATCACCATATTTAACCTCTATTATCTTTATGTTCGAGACCTCTATGACGAAAACTCATGTACTAAAACTTCTAGATTTTGATACAAGCTTTCCAAAACCGTCGAGTTCGTTTCATAACGTGCGACGTACACCATTTTACGACTAGCTTTTCGAAACCATTGTAGGATGACATTTTGACGTAAATACTTGTAAAGTAATTTAAGAATGGTCAAGACGTCAAAAGAGTATTTTTCGACGATATGTATTATTTTCAAAACTCATAAATGGTATAAATAACATACGAAATGCATGCATAACATTACATCATAACTCATTACGCATCATATCATTCATAATAGGTCAAGATTAAAGTATCACACTACATCTCGGTGTACTCACTCTTGTCATCATACCAATTTATCAAGTGAGTTTCCATAGCCCCATTTTCAATTGTTTTAATGTTTTTATTAAACTCTTTGGGGGAGATACATGCTCATCAACTTTTATGACATTCATGATTATTTGAAACTACATGTTTATCTGAACTGAATGTTTAGTCATACGAAGTAACAGATTTGCCATGCTTAGAATTGTCATATCAAAATTCATTGGACTGATGGTCTTGGTATATTCATTGGACTGATGGTCTTGGTATATTCATTAGACTGATGGTCTTGGTATATTCATTGGACTGATGGTCTTGGTATATTCATTGGACTGATGGTCTTGGTATATTCATTGGACTGATGGTCTTGGTATATTCATTGAGCTAATGGTCTTGGTATATTTATTGAGCTAATGGTCTTGGTATAATCAGTGAACTAATGGTCTTGGTAGAATCATAGAACTAATGGTCTTGGTACAATCCTGAACTAATGGTCATGGAACAATTTGAAACCGTACGAATTATGTGTTATATTAAGTAACTATGGATACATTAAGATATGCACTATTTTGTGAATACATTAGTCATCATGCACTTGAGTATAAACTATATACATTTTGGCAGTGGGTTGTGAACACACAGGTTGCAAGTTTTGTATGGGCGGAACTTGGAACTGGGTGGATTTACAATGCCTTTGCTGCATAAACGATTTTGAAAGGCTTTACATTTCCACACAAACTCTATGAACTCACTCAACCTTTGTGTTGACAATTTTTAGCATGTTTTATCTCAGGTATCTAAGGCATACACTTCATGGCATGCATGTGGACTTATCATAAGAGTCGTGGTGACGACGCGTCTCTCCTGGATTTATGCACTTTAAAACATCGTTTGAATTGTAACAAACTTATTTCCGCATAAGTTGATTTTCATTTGGGACCTACATTTTGTAAACTCTGATTGTTTTTTTAAATCAAACGATGTGTTTTCCAAACGACACTTTAGGTCGTTCAATATAACTGCGATTGTGATGCTATGACAGTCAATCCCCAGGAATTCCATTCCGCTGCAAAACAGGTAATTTGGGGGTGTGACAGATTGGCATCAGAGCTTCGGTTATAGAGAACTAGGTTGCATCATTGACCCTAGACTATAACTACATCATCATAGCATCTCATCATTTCATCATAAGTGCATGTTCACTTTGCATCCGGTTTATACGTACATTTTTCGAGTTATTTACTTTCATTTCAAAATCGATTGTCACATAGATGCCTTCAAATACCCATCCCATTTTACTCACATCAGAATTTGACATGAAGAATGCCCTGTCATTCCCTATCACAATTTTAACATCGGTTGACTCAACACCAAACATCATATGAGTCGATTAGTCCAAGCATTGCATAGTTACTCCTAAATTATACATAGCCTGATCACCTATGTCTAATTCAGGAAGAATCATGCAATGAAGGGAGTAGTAGGCTTATATGTGTAAGCAATTCCATGACCGAGCCAAATTTTCAAAAGACCCGTTACTCAAACCGATTTAGCCTAATCTCATGACAGTTCTTGTTTGATGAGTTGTGAGATTAAGTAAAAATCGGTTACCTAAAAGTCTTTTGAAGGTTTTGCTCGAGAATGGGAAAGTTTGCCACATCAAACCCTAAACCGTAGAGAACAACATGGACTGAATTCAGGGACTGAATTCCTTTTTGGTTGGGCGAATGTGACAACTCGTACTTTCAGGTCATTTCTCAAAACAATTCACGTTTCACAATTTCATCATTTATCGTAAACTAGGTTTACGTGTTCCAAATTCGCGTAACCTTAATGGTTTAGCGGCGAATTCATGATCATATCATCACGAACATTTCATATAGACTAAGTTTAGTCTACATTTCATTAACATCATTTGCATCATGTTAGTTCATTCATGACTTTGCATTTCACATTAAACGCGTAAATTTCATATTAAATAAACGTTATCGCGTAAGTTATTATTTTGAAAATTTAATCCGATACTTCCAAAAATGATCCCGATATATTTTTATACTTACAATTAGTTTATAAAAATAATATTTTGAGTTACCTAGTGTTTTAAATTTATTTTGTATATAAATCGTTAAATGTATATTATTACGACACTTTTCTTAAAAACTATACGATAATTACTAGTTCACTCAAATTTTGCAAGAAATACATTTTTACAATTTATATGATCCCAATATACTTTACTTTGAACCATTAAAGTTTACTTTTAGCTAAAACTACCTTAAATACTCAAATGTATATAAAAGTTACAAGTTATTCTTACCTATACATTTTATTTACACATTGTACATTATATACAATATTTAAAAAAAAAAAAAAAAAAAAAAAAAGATATTTTGAGAAACATTTTCCCCAAAAACCGGCCCTAAGGGGGAGGGTATGCATTTATTAGTTGGTAAACATTTTCTTGATTGTATAACTATATACTCTAAGTAACCTTTTTCTTTCATTCATTCACAACAAATCATTCAAGTTAGTAAAGTTCTTCTCTTGTTTTTCCTTCTCTCTAAAACCGGCCAAGCATAGGAGTTTGAGGAAATCATCAAAATTTTCAAGCTCAAGTTTATAACAATCTAGATTACACTCTTATTATAGGTTTTGAAATAAAAACCTAGGGTGTTTAGGTTAATCCTTGTTCTAATCACCTCATCATAGTAGCTTGTAAGCATATTACTATCATTTTACATCTTTCATTTTCATTACATATGTATTTCATCATTTTCTTGGCAAGCATGCAAGACTTATTGTTAGTTATACTATTTTTACATTGATTTTAAGAGTTTGATATATAAAAGTCATCATATAATTATTCCCTTGTTATATATTGGTCTTGATGATGTCTAGGAACCCATGACACCCTAAGAAGGTGTATGGTAGGATTAGAATAGCTTTGGAGTTGTTTTGAAGGGATTGGAATAGGTTTAGTACGAGAAAAACTATTTTCGACAAGTATTAAAAGTGATCTGATCTTATTTTGTTTTTCTGGAAAATCCGACAGTAGACATGAGTTTTTGGCCTAGATAATTAGAAAATATACTTTAAAACGAATCCGTGGCCGCTTGAACGGATTAAAACGGAGTTATAACGAAGAAGTTATGAATTTTTCAAGTTTGACGACGAAATATATATTTTCTGAAAATTTCAGCACACCATTATTGTTTTATTCGAGTCAAAAACGAGTCCTAAGCTTTACAAATTATTTCGACTTATCAAAAATATATTAGTATACTTTGATACGACGCTAAGGACGTATAATACGTAGAAAACGGATTTGAAACGACTAAGATATACACGTTTTCATAAAATTGCCGTAACTATTATTTTTAGAAAAACTATATTATTTTTACGAGATAAGTGTTACGGTAACTAAAACGACCATATTGAAGGCTGTTTTTAACGTTGATGTAGAACTTTTTGTAACGAGATGTCTTCTAATAAAATCGAGATCATCAAGCATATTTTTCAAAATGACCAACCGTTTGTATAGCGGAGTTGTAATAAATTATTTGCGGTTGCTTAAACTTTGCCGAAACTCACTTTTAAACAACATTTTGGACAAAATCACCATATTTAACCTCTATTATCTTTATGTTCGAGACCTCTATGACGAAAACTCATGTACTAAAACTTCTAGATTTTGATACAAGCTTTCCAAAACCGTCGAGTTCGTTTCATAACGTGCGACGTACACCATTTTACGACTAGCTTTTCGAAACCATTGTAGGATGACATTTTGACGTAAATACTTGTAAAGTAATTTAAGAATGGTCAAGACGTCAAAAGAGTATTTTTCGACGATATGTATTATTTTCAAAACTCATAAATGGTATAAATAACATACGAAATGCATGCATAACATTACATCATAACTCATTACGCATCATATCATTCATAATAGGTCAAGATTAAAGTATCACACTACATCTCGGTGTACTCACTCTTGTCATCATACCAATTTATCAAGTGAGTTTCCATAGCCCCATTTTCAATTGTTTTAATGTTTTTATTAAACTCTTTGGGGGAGATACATGCTCATCAACTTTTATGACATTCATGATTATTTGAAACTACATGTTTATCTGAACTGAATGTTTAGTCATACAATGGCAATGATTTGCCATGCTTAGAATTGTCATATCAAAATTCATTGGACTGATGGTCTTGGTATATTCATTGGACTGATGGTCTTGGTATATTCATTAGACTGATGGTCTTGGTATATTCATTGGACTGATGGTCTTGGTATATTCATTGGACTGATGGTCTTGGTATATTCATTGGACTGATGGTCTTGGTATATTCATTGAGCTAATGGTCTTGGTATATTTATTGAGCTAATGGTCTTGGTATAATCAATGAACTAATGGTCTTGGTAGAATCATAGAACTAATGGTCTTGGTACAATCCTGAACTAAAGGTCATGGAACAATTTGAAACCGTACGAATTATGTGTTATATTAAGTAACTATGGATACATTAAGATATGCACTATTTTGTGAATACATTAGTCATCATGCACTTGAGTATAAACTATATACATTTTGGCAGTGGGTTGTGAACACACAGGTTGCAAGTTTTGTATGGGCGAACTTGGAACGGGTGGATTTACAATGCCTTTGCTGCATAAACGATTTTGAAAGGCTTTACATTTCCACACAAACTCTATGAACTCACTCAACCTTTGTGTTGACAATTTTAGCATGTTTTATCTCAGGTATCTAAGGCATACACTTCATGGCATGCATGTGGACTTATCATAAGAGTCGTGGTGACGACGCGTCTCTCCTGGATTTATGCACTTTAAAACATCGTTTGAATTGTAACAAACTTATTTCCGCACAAGTTGATTTTCATTTGGGACCTACATTTTGTAAACTCTGATTGTTTTTTTAAATCAAACGATGTGTTTTCCAAACGACACTTTAGGTCGTTCAATATAACTGCGATTGTGATGCTATGACAGTCAATCCTCAGGAATTCCATTCCGCTGCAAAACAGGTAATTTGGGGGTGTGACAAATATGAGTAAAAGTACAATTTTCTTTGGTAGTGTGATAGTAGCTGAGAAACACAAGATATTGGAAGTGATGTCTTTTGCTATTGGAAAGCTCCTTATGAAATATTTTGGTATGCCTCTTAATTCTTATTACTAAGAACATTGGTATTTCTAAGTGCAATCAATTTGTGGATAAAGTTAAAATTATGGTGAATGATTGGAAAAACAAGGTTTTGTCTTATGCAGGGAGATTACAACTCATTGCTTATGTATTGGCTTCAATGCATATATACTGGGCTTCAGTTTTTATCATCCCTAAAACTATTGTGAAAGAAATTGAGAAGGTTCTTAAGGGGTTCTTATGGTGTCAGGTGCTATGAATAGAGGAGCTGCAAAAGTTGCTTGGAAGGTGATTTGTGCTCCAAAGAGTCAAGGTGGGTTGGGACTTAAAAGACTTGGCCTTTGGAATGAAGCTCTATTATGTAAGCATATGTAGAATGTCATTGTTCAAAAAGAAAGCCTACGGTTTAAATGGGTCAATTTGCTTAAATTGAAAGGTAAAGGTACATGGGAGATTAATATTGATGTCTCTGACAGTGGAACTTGGAAAGCTATAACGAATCTTAGAAGTAAAATCAGGTTTAATATATGGAATGAAATTGGAGATGGCAGAAAAACTAATGTTTGGCATGATAAGTGGCATGATAGTGGCCCTTTGGATGAGTTTGTTCCTTATAAAAAGATATATGAAGCCAGATTTTCTGAGCAAATAAATGTTGCTGATCTCATTGTTAATGGAAATTGGATATGGCCTAATGATTGAAGATATCAATTTAGTATACTAATCAATCTAGGTGTTCCAGTATTGGTTGAAGGCAAAGAAGATTGAGTTATGTGGATTGAAAGAAATGGTAAGAAAGGAAAATTTTCTATAAGGAGTATTTGGGAGATCTTTAAAGAAGATAGAAATGATGTTAGCTGGCATAAAGTAGTATGGTACCCACAATGTAATCCAAGACATGCTTTCATTCTGTGGTTGTCTTTTCATGGGAGACTTGCTACTCATGATAGACTTATGGTTTGGAATAATCAAAGTGCTTTACTGTGTCCTCTATGCAAAACAGAAAATGATCCAGATGAACACCTCTTTTTCAAGTGTTCATACTCTGAAGATGTTTGGAAGAATGTTAAAGTCAAGATTAAAGCAAGGAATTGGGATATGAATTGGAGAAATGTGGTGAACATGTTAGCCAATGGAAGATGTAATAATACCATTCAGAGTGTGGTTCATAGATGGTAATTGCCACAGTAGTGTACTTCATTTGGAATGAAAGGAACCAAAGGTTATTCTGTCAAAATCAAAGGAACAGTCAGTGTTTCCTGAGTGGAATTATGGAAAGTATCAAACTGCAACTTTTGAGCTTAAGAGTCAAGAAAACTAAAGCAGTAGCTCAAATAAGTAAAACATGGGATATTCAAATGAACAAAGTCTAGTATTGTTGACAATTAAGGGATTGTTTGGGTCTATGAAGTGGATGGGCTAATCAGTTCATTATATTGATGGTTTATGGTATATCATAAGGCCTTGTATCTTGATATTTGGAACCTTTCTGCATAAGCTCATTTTTTATTTGTAGTGGATGTTGAATAAGTCACTATATGATAAATGAAAATTGTGCAGTTAAAGGCCCACCCATATCATAAAGTAGGTTTCCGGATGGTTTGTTTAGTGGAATGCTAACCTGATGAAGCCTGATTATAGTCTGTTCTAATACTAATTATGAGGATGTAGTTATAGTTTGTCTTGGATTGGATTGTGAATCAGGAAATGTTGTCAAGGTGGGACGCCTCCTTGGGTAACTCTATACATATGAGTGACGCCAATATATCTAAAAATATAGCTCTTTATATTTGAGTCCTAGTGGAACAGAACTTTTGCTCTCTGCTTGGTGATGCCACTTACAAGAGCCTCTGTTTGCATAGGTATGGGCTACTTATAGGCAAGGTGTTTGTAAGGGGAAATGTAGTCAAGTAGTTAGATATCTTCATGGTTGCTTAGGTGTAGTATCCTTCTCACGATGCTAACCTAGAAGAATTGTGATCAATATAGAGGTTTTAGTATCAGCTTTGTTTTGAATAGAGTTAGATTGTTCTGTTTTCTAGTAATGTATGATACCTTAATGGGCATGTCCATTATGGCTTCTGAATCTTTGTATGCTGATAAGTTGTTTAATAATATAATTCACCATTTTCAGTAAAAAATAATCAGCATAAGTATTTGTGTAGAATTTAAAATGATTCATTGTTTATTGCATTTAAAAAAACTTCTTAGTTTTATAACCATATATTACACATCATTTTTAAACTTCCCAATCATTATAGTTTATTCATAAAAGTTGGAGAAAATATACGAATTTTACTTTTGATATTCAAACTCACTTGATATATCACGTGTGATATATGGACATAAGTGATATGTGACTAATTTGTAAATTGAAAGACGACATAAAATATTGTCGTAAATGTGAACATAAGTATAATTTTTGGAGCAAAAAAAGGTAAATCTTTTAGAGTTGCATACAAATACTTATGTCCATTTTACGACAATATATTAGTGTTTGAACTACATATTAGTGTTATGTCACAAATGATATATCAAACGAGTTTGAACATCCATTTTTTTAACCAACTTCTATGAATAAACCGTGTTGATATTTTAACCAACTTACAAATTAGTGTTATATTAATATTGTAAGAAATAATCATGTTAGAGTCAAGATGGTGTACTTTCTATAGGGGTGGTAATTTTCGACACGACACAATAAATGACACGAACCCGATACGAAGTTAAACAGGTTTGGGTTGAGGATAAACATGTTCGGGTAAAAAACGGGTCAACCCGTCTAACCTGTTTAATAAACGTGTCGTGTTTGGATTGAGTAAGTATTAAACAGGTCAACCCGTTAACCCATTTAAGTATATAAGATCTTAAAAATAAACTATATAATCTGGTTTTTATGTTAGATGTGGATTAAATGTATTTTGTTATTTACTTAGTATGAGTGAATTATAATTTTATACCTTAGATATCATGAAAATTGATGGTTATAATTCATAAAATTTTCGTATAGTTATTTGTATGTTATTCATATCATATTTTAGATCTTTATATCATTTTTTGCATTTAAACTAGTTAAATCCATAAACTACCAGCTTTATTCACTGCTTGACTTATTTATTTAAATGGGTTAAACGAGTCACAAATGGGTTACACGTGTTATGTAGGTCTGGGTTAGGGTTGAGTTTCTTGACACGATTAATAAATGGGTCGTGTTTGAGTAAAGACTATACTAACACGCCAGCCCGAATAGTTTAACACGAACACGACTCGATTGCCACCCCTACCATTCTATTCTATAGTAATTGATTGTTTTGTATCAATTACATGTGAGTAAGTAACGTTTTCGTATCTTCTTTATGGTGGTAACATATATAATTGATCATCATGATATTTGTAGAACAACCAACTAATTTTCTATTAGTAGCGTAAAAGGTACTAAACTTTTAAATTTCGTTGTATAGGACGAGTAATTAGCTTAGTTAATAAATGTAGAGGCCCATCGATTTATCAGTCTAATTTTCACAGGCCCACGTATATTTATATCTCAGAAATAAGCCATGTGACATTTTAATCACAAACACCTTTAAGGGTTTAATTATTTATTATCTTATCATCACAGTACTTGTGATGTAACATGAAAAAAAGTTAAGCACCAATGTCCATGGTCGACAAAATCATGATCACAAAAAGAGGTCTTCATTTGAAGTGCCATATTTAGTTGATTTCATAGTACGCCAAATGTGGCTATTGCATATTATGGCTAATTTTAGCATTTAGTCGATAATTATAAGTTTCTACAGAATATTAAAAAACATTAGCCTTAGGGGGCGTTTGGTTGGGGCCATTTGAGGGATATTGGAGGCATTTGCATTTTAATTCCCTTCAAATGTCATGTTTGGTAACTCAAATGTGGGAAATTGAAGCAATTTACTATTCCTCGAATTGCCAAAATGGGGAGAATCAGAATGCCTCCAAAAAGTGAGGAATTTTAATTTGCTTGAAAAAAATTTATAAACTTTTTTTCTTATTGTTTTTTTATAAACTTTTAAATAGAATATTTATAATTTTTTTATAAACTTTTTTATAAATTTTTTATAAACTATTTTATAGATTTTTTTTAAACTTTTATTATAAATTTTTATAAACTTTTTTTATAAATTTTTATAAATTTCTTATCGATTTTTTAAACTTTTTTTATAAACTCTTTTATAAACTTTTATAAACTTTTTTTATAAACTTTTTTTATAAACTTTTTTTATAAACTTTTTTTTATAAATTTCTTAGAAATTTTTTATAAACTTTTTTTATAAACTTTTTTATAAATTTTTATAAACTTTTTTATATTTTTTTTTATAAATTTTTTATAAACTTTTTAATAAATTTTGTATAAACTTTTTTCATAAATTATTTATAAACTTTTTTATAAATTTTTCTAAACTTTTTTTTATAATTTTTTTCTAAACTTTTGTTATAATTTTTTTTATAAACTTTTAAATAGAATTTTTATGATATTTATATTAAAATATATATATATATATATATATATATATATATATATATATATATATATATATATATATATATATATATATATATATATATATATAAATAGCTTCATAACATTATGGCTAGCTTCATTATATTACTTGACGAAGTTTAATTGGACGTAAATAAATAGTGAATAACGGCAAATATCTAAGACACAAAAATTAGAAACAAAAAGAAAGTGCTCATGCATTATATGTAAAAAGAACAATGAAAAGTATTCGAACTATTATTAAGGGTAACATTTCAAAAAAAATAAAAAATAAAAAATAAAAAAATAAAAAAAACTTGGTAAATCTTGGTAACTGTACCAAAAAAAAAAAAAAAAGAAAGAAAAGAAATATTGAAATGATAGTATGCTTGAATTGCTTTGGTGGATAAGATGCAGAAGGAATTGATCATTTTTTAATAAGTGGTTGTAAAGACCCTTTTAGAAGAAAACCACAAAAATACACTATATAACATTACATAAGTTATTGGTTTTGATGCAAATCAATAAACATTTATTCTTCTATTATATATAAAATAAATCATAAATCTATATGTGTGAAAATAGATTGAATTAAAAAGAAGTGGATGAAACAGCATACACTCATGTTTTGGGTTAGCATAAGCAATCGACTTGTGAATTTAACCAATATTAGTGTACATCAGATATATAACAAATCATACATTCATGACTATTTTCAATATCTCGCTAAGCTTTAATCTTAAACATGTTTCCGTTAATTTAATCATGATCCTTTGGTGATGTTTAATCACGATCTTTTGTTGCGACAGCTTAAGCAAAGGAGATGGTGTTCTTTATGACTTGCATCAAGATAGATGTATTTGGCATCAACCTCGGAAAGCTACAGAAGAACATTTTTTGTTAGTGAACGTTAAAGAAAATAAAAGTGTAAGTATTGATGAATAAAAGATGCAGGTGGTAATAATGATCCATTTACATACGAAAGGGTTGATTTATGCTTCATATGTTAGATGGTAAATGAAATAATGGAGGCAAAAGGAATGGATCAAATGAGATGAACGGGTCGAAAAAATAAGAAGATTATGGAGCAATATTATAAAAATCATTATCATCATTATTTGAAAAAGCTTGTCCTTACTTCTTCAACATAATAATCGATAAGGATTCAATTGTTTTTCGGATTCTTAACTAATAGTAGAACATATAAATCGATAAGGATTCAATTGTTTTTGAAATTTTTGAGAAATCGATACTTACTTCTTCAAATAAGCATAAGGATTCATTCAACTATGACTACAAAATATCATTAAGCAAAACAGGTAAATATACGACATGCTTTCAGAATTAAGCTTATGACATGTTAAGAAAAAACAGGTAAACACTATATTTTTTAGTGATCCTATCACTTCTCATATAAAAATGTTTTGTGTTACGTTTATGTAGTTTTACCCGAGAGCTAGGAAATCAGAGGGAAATGAGTAGTTGCTCATGATCCAGCCCCTATCTATAAACTTAATATACAAACTTAGCCTTCCTTTATGTAAACTTAGACTTACGAAATGAATATTATAACACTTTGTCCAACAACAACATATGTTATTTCTAGTTCCAAATAGCTCACTGGTAATCGTTCAAATACCGGTTTGACATCTCCATTCCATAAACAAAGAGTAGCCAAGAACCCAATGACCCCTGGTACAATGTACAATAAAGCGGCTACCGAAAGGAAAACCAAAATCAGATTTTCAATCAACCACTCGAATATGAGTAAATCCAATCAGAACTTTTGATTCGACAAACATATCTCAAGATTAATCAATATATGTGCTTTTGTTAAGTAATACCAACCTCGTTGTAGTTCATGACTATAATCAATAGCGACCAAACCGATCAGTAACCCAGAAATTACTTTTGAAGTAGTGGCTGTCTTTCCCTTTTGACACATCATATCGCAGTGCCAAAGCTACAAAAATACTTGGAAATAAACATGATTGGTTACAAAGTCGATATGAATCAAAGACCTAGTGTTTACAGCTTACAAGTTATTGATTCCCATCCGAGTAACTAATATTAGGAAGAAAAAAAAAAACCCTTTGAAGAAGGTAAAAGGTTGATTACCATGTAAATCACCCATTAAGGTCATACCTGGAATCACAATGTCTCCTAGACCAAGCATAGAAAAGGGGCGTGTGACCATTCCTAATGGGAATAAAAGCTGAAAAAAGAGGAAAGCCATCATGGATTCATGATAAAGTATAAATACTCATTTCCCATGAAAAAAAACACACCACTTAGTCATATCTACCTTAAGAGGTGCATCGAATGATTTTGCAATGCTGACCATCACTGGTGTGAAAAAGACCCAGAATATGTCATGCACAAAAGGTCCAGCCTGCAGATTTTAATCATGACATCATCAACATCCAAAGCAAAAAATATTCGCGATATGTAATTCGTTAATTAACAAAAGTGAAATTTTCCTACCAAAAGAATGGCACCAGTCTTAAAGGAGCCAAGTGAGAGCATTTCAATTCCCTGCAGATAATACATATGTTACGCAATAGTTTACTTAGATTTTAAAAGGACCATTTCAAAAGAAAATTGGATATGAACAAACCTGAATGCAGAAAGCAAGACCCAATATGTTGTTAGCCAACCAATGCTTCTGCGGCAAGATACCATGCACAAAAGAATGTACCGGGAATAGCAAAGCAACGACTGGGACCTTGTAAACTCAACCTCCAAAGTCGTTTAAGAATTGTTTAAAGAAACATATCAATCTGCATATCACAAAGATGATAATGTAATCAAACAGACTACAAAACCTATGAGTTACTCATTCTTGCAGCTAGGAATATAAAGAGGATGGTTCACAACACGATAATATGGGAACTGCCATACGATGGCATCATCATTCCAATTGTTTGGGAGATACTGTGCAATTGCGGGTAAAAGTGTAGCCCTATGATAAAAAAATCAAACCAATATCAATGAGTACTTAATAAAATCCATGAACTAATAGTATAAAAAAGACGGAAGAATGATGCTTACAAAAAGAACATCGAAAGAAGCGATGATTCCAAGTATAAAGAAGTAGCCTATCGAAGACCTTGCATTAACCAAGTCTTTTGATAGAACTGAAGAGTAAAACATGTGAAATTATGACTGCGAAATATATATCTTCTTTGACGGCCGCAAATATATAACATCGAAAAATGTGATTTAAAACTCTAATTTCAGTGAAGCATAAAAAAAATATGAAAAAATTATGATGACTGTGAAATATATAATCTTTAAAATAGTTTAAAATAACAAATGACCTGGAAAATGCCAAATATTAAGCAGTGGACTTAGTGACTCACCATCATCGAGTTGTGAAACCAGATTTGAACACCACGACATGCTCTTATTTGGCGGTCTCTATTGCGCTTCTCTGACCTTTTAGTTATATGAGCACATAACTAACTTTTGAATGTTAAGATTAAAATTAAATAAGAATCACATTCGAAAATAATGAAATACCTTTTTAACCTAAGCTTGTGAACGCCATCTAAAAGTAAAGTATATTTTTAATATCACACATGCGTTCCCACTTATATTCACAGAAAATCATAAAGTAAAGTATATTTTTTGAAATTTTCTCACAGTGTGAGCCTTTTGAAACAATTGAGAGTACCCGTGTGACTTGATGAAGTCTCTCAATGTTTGGTTGTGACTTATGTTTTGATTGTGTTCAATATTTTCAATGTACATGTCATGTCACTTACAAAATTAGCTAATTCTGATAAACGATGTTTGAACCTAATTTTAACAATTTCTAATATCTAAAGAATACAAAAAACAACTCCTTAACAAATTACATAAGAGCATATGGTTTCAACGCTAATAAGATTTTGTTTTTGTACCTTTGATTGTGGCAACCTTGTGGAAGAATCTCTGCCATATTATAAACATCAACATTGGATCATAAGCAAATATCAACCTTGGATCATATAAAATCTATACATATAACGTATGTATTATAAAAAAAAATTGAATCAAATTAAATAAGAAAAAACAAAGAATCAAACCTTGCGAATTGGGTGATTTCTAGGAATCCATTTAAACATATGAATGAAACCCTAATTTTGGATCGAAGATTAACAAAAAAATTGCCAGATTGACACACGAATTAAGAAGAAGAACCTTGAGATTTGAGAATAAACCTTGATTCTATATGCTTTGAAGATATTGATTTATGGTTTGAAAATATGCGTTTTGTTAGTTGGGGGTATTTGAATTTGGAAATGCCGACTGAAATAGGGAAGGGATGTGAATTTTGAAATGCCAAGTTAAATGGGGAAAGGATTTGCTGGCTGGAACATTGAAGATGATTGAATATTGTGGCGAATTAGCCGGAGTTTCAGTTTTGATGGTATGAGACCAAGTGAAGATGGTAAGTGATTAGTGGAATATCAGTTTGGGAATAGAGACATATATCACAAATGTTGATTTGTTCCAGTGGTTGAGGCTCACTTCTTTGGGTTGACAGATCCGAGTTCGAACCTCACTATTTACCAATTTTTTTTATTGTGTAAATGGTGTTATGCCTAGTCACCATTTCCAACTCATCAAAGGTGCTCCATGTCATCATTAATGCTTTGAAGAAGATAGTGGTATTCATATTTATCATATATATGTATAGATATATATATATATATATATATTTATAAATTTCTGTGAACCAAACATGCGAAAGTATTTTAAATTCCGGAATTTTAAATTCTCAAGAATTTAAATTTTCTAGAATTTAAAATTCCGGAATTTCAAATTACCCCAACCAAACGCCCCCTTAGATATTATAAAGATATAACGATTTGATAAGTCATAATACTGCATTTAATTAGCACATGGAGGTGACTAACCAATCGTTTTCGCTTTAGAATATGTGTTGCTGAGGATCAGAAATTTGAATTCCCTTATCCTTTGCTTGTGGACCTATATGCATGGTTGTTTTAGATTTTACGTGGAACTTAAATGGCTTACGGTCACATCCATTGCAACGATTTTCCAAGATTTACTTTCTGGCTGTCAAACAATTCTCTTTTATAAACATCTTCAAAATATAAACACTTTCTAGCAAAAAATAATAATTAATAATAAATTCAAAATAGACCAGTGACTTTGACCGACGGGCTCTACTAACTTTTTGACGCGTGTCATTTTTTTTTTATTAATAAAGCTGTGTAAGCACCTCTGAATTGATTTGAATTTGCACTTTTTGTGCGACCGCTATCAGGGACGGACCTATATAGGAGTCGGGTGTCCACCTAATTTTAGGTCACGAAGTATATATTTTATTTATTTATAAAATATGTCTTTTTTAGCTTGTGCAACCCTCTCAATTTTACCTAATAAATTATATATATATGTATAGAGTAGCTTTATTACTTAAAATCATAAAAGAATTGTGCAACACTCTCTCAAAAATATTGGGTCCGTCTTTGCTACTGTCCTTTTGTGCGACTTAGTTTTTGTCTTGTAGTGGAAAAGTCGAACCTCAATTCGATGTAAAGAGTGACAAAATGACGGTGGTGTGACTACACAGAACTTGTGCGACGGGCAACTTATATTAATTTTTTTATGCGAGCGGTAGATATAAAAGTGTTTTTTATATATATGTTCTTGTTTAGTTTTACGTGTAAGAAATATTGATACTAGTGTAATTATCCTCGTTTGACAGATAGTAATTATATTTTAATCAAATAAACTTGTCTCTCTTTTTTCGTCATCATCATTAACCTACACACATATCATCATCTACCACCAACCTTAACTATCACCATCTACCAAAACCTTCCATTATCGCTAGTACCACCTACCATGATGGCCACTACCGCCACCTACCCCCACCTCAACCATCTAACCCCCGATGGTTAGGTTATTTTGGTGTGGTTAAATGGCGGTGGTAGGTTGTGGTCGTGGGTATGGTTGTGGTGAGGGTTTGGTGGTTGTGGTGGTCAGCTATTAGGTAGTTTTGATGAGTTGCGGTGGTGGGCTTTGGTCGTGTCTATGGTTTTGTTGGGGTTAGGTAGCGGTGGTAGGCTGTGGTTGTGGATATGATTTTGGTGGGGGTTAGGTGGTCGTGTTGGCCGGCAGTTAGGTGGTTGTGATGAGGGTTTTGTGGCAGTGGTGGACTGTGGTCGTGGGTGGTTTCACCATTTCGAACCTTATACAGAAGGTTTTTCCGTACCAGCTCCTTCTACCTATATCGCAGTTGAAGCACCTAAAGGAGAATTTGGTGTCTTTCTGGTCAGTAATGGAAGCAATCGGGTTTATGTGGTTGTGGTAGCCGACGGTTAGGTGGTTTTGGTGAGGGTTAGGTGGCGATGCTTTGTTGTGGTCATGGGTAAGGTTTTTGGTGGTGGTCGTCTGTGGTGTTGGTGCTGGTTGATGGTGGATGGTACTGGTGATAATCGAAGGTTTTGGTAGATATTGATGGTGGATGGTGGTAGTATATGGTGATATGTGTGTAGATTAATGATGATGAACAACAAAGAGAAAAAAGTTTATATGTTTAAAATGTAATTACATGCTAAAGAAAGATGATTACACGAGTATCAATAATTATTACACATAAAACTAAACAAAAATATAATAACAAGTAAAGTTGAATTAGTATAGGGGTAGCTTACACACCATTAAGCCACCACTTGTACTTTATTATTAAAATAAAAGACATGCATCAAGAATTTAATAGAGTCGCACAGTCGATCGCATTAGTGTATTTTATAACAAAGACGGAACCATGATATAATTTGATCAGATGCATTTATGAAAAATTACACAAAATGAGACACACAATTTTTTTAGACAAAATGCATTAAGAAAAAATCGAAATTTTTACAAAAATTAACGCTACGTCGCAAAATTTTATGAATGTTCCGAAATCTCCCGAGACTCACCTCCGGTTCTGTCCCTATATTATAGAAAGTAGATTACACTATTTATTTGGGAAGGGATCCAGTGAGAAGAAAAACTAAAATGAGAAGAATAAGAAGGATTTCTAGCCACACATTTCAAATAGGAGAGAGAATTTTAAGGAGAGATGCATCTATTTTTTTAGATGCAGCTAAAATATGTGGTTGTGGTTTCTTCTTATCCTTCTCATTTTAATATTACTTCTTATTTGATCCTAACTCCTATTTATTTAGCTATTTAAAGAATTTTCTCATTTTTATCAATGAGTGTTGTCACATAATTCTAATCACTTAAATTTCGGTTAACCATTTGGCCATTGTCACGTGCTAATGTTTGAACTAAAGTGGTGCTTTTAAATTAATTCCAAAATGGTCATCACCCTGTAGCAGTGTGCCACGTGCCACATACCTAAAAAACTAGCAACAAAAGGTTAAGGGAGGATGGAGCCCAGCCTAAAAGTGAGTAAGTGACACCAACTTGTCACAAAATCTGTCACTTGATGGCAGACACTGACACAAAAATTGTCACAAAAGCTTGTCGCCCACCTTCTTGATAACTTTAGAGCAGGGATGATCATCGGGTCAAACCCGACAAAAACCGACTCGAACCAAAAATCGAAAAAGAAAAAAAACTCAAATCGAGAACCGAACCGAAAAATATATATCAAAACCGAAACCGAACCGAATAACTCTTCGGCGCCGGCGTTTCAGCCGAAAAGGGCAAAACCAAATCGACCAAACCGAACCGAACCGACAAAAACCGAATAAATCTATTAAAACCAAAACCGAATGAAAAAGTCGGTTCGGTTCGGTTCGGTCCGGTCCGGTTTGGGTCGGTTTTCGAGTGGATTTGCTCAGCCCTACTTTAAGGTACTGGCAACCATGATCCCATACCTCAACCATACCTCACCACCCACCAATAATATCATTCCACCCCATCTCATACCTCACCATACTTTTCTAGTGGCAACCATGATTCCATAACTCACCTAATTTTATTTTTTTATTTTTTATATTCATAATTATATTAAACAATTTAATAAAAACATAATATTTCATTAATAATTAAAAGAAAATTACATAAAACTTAGAAAAAAAAAAGAAAAGAAAATTACATCACATGTGAAATAAAAATGAAAATTACACTAGTCATCGAGGTATGGTAAGTCTTGGCCGCTACATGTCTCGTAAGATCATATCGACTTATGATATCTTCGCCGAGTAACTCCTAGTATACAGCTGTCAATGTCGTCAGAACCGGATCGACCTGATCCATTATATGAACCGGTGATATTGCCATCTCGTCATCTTTTAAAATCATATTGTGAAATATAATACACGTATAAACGAGGAGTCGAATCTTTTCGACGACATAGCCGGAGGACTAATGAGAATCATCCATTTTGCCTTTAACACGCCCAAAAGCTCGCTTCGACATCCTTTCGCAGACTTTGTAGCTTCTTTGAATCTCTTTTCCTTCGGTCGGGTGGATACTTATATGCTTTAACAAACGCGAATACGTAGGATAGATTCCATCGCGAAGATAATATCCACGTTTGTAAAGCCGTCCATTTACAGTAAATAAACTGTTTGGCGCCGTTCCATTTTGCTCAGTAAGATACAATGGAGATTGATTCAAAACATTGATGTACTTGTTTGCACCGGGAGGACCAAAAAACGAATGCCAAATCCACAAATCATTTGAAGCGACGACTTCAAGCATAATAGTCTGGTATTGGTGATCACCTCTCTTATATTGGCCTTTCAAATGCCTAGGACAATTTCGCCAAACGAAATGTGTACAATCAATGCTACCAAGCATTCCAGGAATGTGATGTTTTCTTTATGTTCTCGAATAGCGTTACAACGCCACGTCCGGCCGACCTCACGCAGTAAGAACTCTCGACCATATAATTCAATTATCGCATGGCAAAATTATCAAGGCATTCTCCTACAAAATATTTAATATTAAAAAAAAAACATAACTTTATAAAAACCAATTTAAAAATAACTATGTGAAGATTAACCTGACGCCGGCCATGTTTAAATAGTCATCAAATCTATCCGGAGGTTCACCCAGAAATAATGACCGATGTGCATTTTTGTAACGCCGTAAACTTTTTTCCTTTGCGCTTGGGCCTCAAACCATTCAAATCTCGCTTCAACATCACCAACAATTCTTAAAAACAAGCTTTTATTCATTCGAAATCTATCACGAAAAACATGGTCGGAAACTTTGGTCGCGACAAATAGTCATTCATTAGAGTTTGTAATGCTTCATCAGCAGCCGGTGAGATCGCCCCGGTTTCTGGTAGTGCTTGAGCTTGCCGTGTCTTCAATAGAATACGCGACGGCTAAAAAGTTTGATAGGGTACTAAGGTGGATAAAACAACAGCTCTCGTCGGAAAAATTAACTCGTCATCGGATGAAGAAGAGGAGGATGAAAGACATTTTTTCGAGTGTTGTAGAATTGATTTGTTGTCAAAGAATGAGATTTGGAATAAAATGTGAGGAGGATGAATTGATATTTATAAAGGGATTATTTATTTATTTATTTTTTTTTTATTATTTTTTTTTTATAAATGTAACGGTCATTTTTTTTTATTATTATTTTTTTATTTTTTATTTTTTTAAGGGTGCAACGGTCCAATTTTTGAAGTGAATATACACGCTCCATCTCCATGCCGATTCGACAATCTTTGCCGCTCTCCATCCAAACCGAACCATACCGCACAAGAGGCAACGGTGTTGCCGCTCAGTATGAGAGCAAACCGAGCCATACCGTGCCCCATTGCCACTACCCTTATTTTAACAAAAATGCTAAAACCTCCTACAACTTATTCTTATAAAATATCTTACTCACAGAATTTTGACAAATGTCAGAATAACGGTTTAGATGTAGAGAGAGAATGTAAGTGAAAAAAACTATATAATATTGTTGTGTGTGTAAAAGGATTTATAGAATGAACTAGTAGGAGGTTATAGCAAACTCTTATTTTAAATATGAGTAAATTGCAAAAATAGTTCTTGTGGTTTGACCAAATTGCATGTTTAGACCTAATAATTTGGAAATTGCAGGCGACTTCGTTATAGGAAAACTTTGAATTTGTTTCCGTCCTGACCTAATTGAAATGACTAATATGCTCTCGTCTACTACCTCTTTTAATTTTCTTTTGAATCTATATTTTTTAATAACTAACCAAGATCAGGAAGAACAAATCCAGACACACACATGACAAAATCTTAAACAAAAAGTTACATAACACCATTCATAAACCTAAAAATTTCATCATCTTGTTATAGTTAAAGCCTAAAACAATCAAGAACACCACATATTCAAAAACACCAATAACCCATTGTTAAATTATACGAATACTTTTAAGCAAATATATTATTTTTAAAAATAGCAGCCAAACCTAAACCCAGTTATTAAACCTTCAATTTTAAAAGAGTAAATTACAAAAATCGTCCTTGTGGCTTGGCCATATTGCAGATTAAGTCTTTATAGTTTCAAAATTGTAGACAGTCTCTTTGTGAGAAAAGTTTGGGTTCATTTTCGTCCTTTACCCAAGTAAAATGATCTTGCCCAAAGTGAAATAAAGTAAAAAAAAAAAAGATCAAGACATTTTAGTCATTTTACTTTAGACAAATATGAAAATGAACCCAAACTTTTCCCACATGGAGGCCGTCTTCAATTTCGAAACCATAAGGACGAAATCTGCAATTTAGCCAAACAACAAAAATAATTTTTGCAATTTACTCATTTCAAAATCATCATCAATCTGAAACGCAGAATTCGAAATCATCATTATTAATTCGAATTCACCAATATAAAAAAATAACTTTAATATCATCACTATCAACTTCCAGACCCCCAATTTCAAAACCCCAATTTAAATCATTCAATCAGTTTTGAAAATATGATTTTCAATTCGGATTGGGTTTCATGTCCAAATTGTTATTGTTGTGTTTCTTAGAACTAAGTTTGGAGGTAGCAATTAGTAACTGTGTTGTTTTTGTAGGTGGTGAGAACTGAAGGTTTTTATTTATGATAAACGAGTAAATTGCATAAATCGCCTTTGAACTTTGGCTATATTGCCATTTATATCCCAATCATTTTCAGATTGCAGATATTTTCCTTGTGGGAAACTTTTGGGTAAGTTTTGGTCCTTGGTTTTAACCGGCGTTAAGTGGATTTCGTTAGCAATTACACGTTAGCCGTATTGGCTAAAGACAGTTGCAACTTCCATCCTTTAAACTATTTCGTTTATAATTTAAAATTTGGTTTATTTAAAGTTTTTCAATTTTTTATATACGTTTTTATATAAACATATACGTAACACTTTTTTATATGTTTTTAATACGTTTTTATATACGTTTCTATCTACTTTTTATATACTTTTTATATACGTTATTACAAAAACGTTGTTATATATACTTTTTATGCATTTTTATATAAGTTTTTGTATACGTTATTATATATGTTTTTGTGTACGTTTTTATATATGTCTTTAACTATAGTTTTATATACATTTTTATATACTTTTTATATACGTTATTACAAAAACGTTCTTATATATGTTTTTATACATGATCTTATATACTTTTTTATATAAGTTTTTGCATAGGTTATTATATACATTTTTGTATACGTTTTTATATGTTTATATATACGTTATTACAAAAACGGTCTATATACGTTTTTATAGATGTTGTATATACTTCTTATACGTTTTTATATAAGTTTTCGAATATATTTTTGTACACATTATTGTATACGTTTTTGTATATGTTTTTATATACGTTTTTAAATATGTTTTTATATACGTTTTTATATACCTTTTATATACTTTTTACGTACGTTATATACGTTTTTATGTACTTTTTATATACGTTATTACAAAAACTTATATAGAAAGTATATAAAAACATATACAAAACGTATATAAAAACCTATACAAAAACATATATAAAAATGTATTAAAAGTATATAAGAATATATATAAAGGCATATAAAAACGTATAAAACCTATATAAAAACGTATACGAAAACTTATATAAGAACGTATAAAAGGTATATAAGAACATATACGTGTTTGTAATAACGTATATAAAAATGTATACAAAAGCATATATAATAACGTATACAAAAACTTATATAAAAACGTATAAAAGGTGTATAAAAATGTGTATAAAAGCGTATATAAGAATGTTTTTGTAATAACGTATTTAAAAATATATTAAAACGTATATTAAAATGTATTTATGCTTGAATTTAGAACTTGGGAGTTTATGGGTTTTTTATGTGTTTTTTCAAATTCTTATGTGTGTGTTGTTAGTATAACCTGGGAAACTTATTTATGCTTGAATTGTTCTTTAACAAAATTATAAATTCAAAAGGAAAATTTAAAGAGGAAGACGAGACATATTAGTCATTTCAATTCGGTCAAGGACGAAAACGAACCCAAAGTTTATCTACAACTGCGATTTTCAAACCATAAAAACGAAACATGTAATTTGTCCAAATCACAAGGATGATTTTTTTCAATTTACTCCTTTAAATATTTAAAGTGAGGACCATTTTTGTAATTTTACTGAAAATAATTTTGGGAAATTTGTCTTTTAACTATATGCCTTCCAAATACAAATGGCAGCCAATTTAAATTTGGATTTGGATTTAATATAGGAGAGAGAAAATATATAATTGTTATAAATCTGTTTCGTTTATAAATGGTTTTAGTGTTGGATTTTGATATTTATTAAAATATATAATATAATGTTTTCTTTATATTATTTTCTTTTATTACAAGAGCTAAGCTCACAAATAGACCCACAAGTCAGAAAAAAAACAAGTAAACCCACTATCTAGGTGAGGATTCATTAAGACCCTTGAATAAGGGCATACTAACACTCTGAAAACTGGGCCACATAAACTAAACAGCTTAGCTTAACATTGGCTTCATTCCAATCATGCAAAAACCACGTAACAAACGGACTTAACACTTTTATTTTTCTGTCTTGAATTGTCTACATGTAAATTCAGTGTTGAAAAAAAGGTCTATAAGGCTAATTAATCTGTCGCTTAAACACTACAGGTAATTAATACCTTTGTGTTGGTTTTATTGTTTCACCTCAAAAGCCATTCTGATAGAAAAAGGATGGGGGTTGCTTAAGTAAATAAATAATAAACCTAGCGCTTATAAAAAAAATAAAATAAATAGAACACCAGACGCTAAATTTTATTAGTGAATTCAAAACTTAAAAAAATATTTTCATTTAAGTTAATTCACCAATTGGTATATCAAATAAAGTTCAGTTTTAGAACAAAAGGTCAGATAAGCCTCTACCCAGCTGCCATTCTACTTTTTCGTTTGAACCCCCATTTTTGAACTGGGTATTATTTGCGGGTTAATAGCAGTAGTTAAGGCGTTCTTTAACATATGAACTGTCCCTTCACCGGTTTAAAATGGACCCCATCCCCCCTTTTTTTTGCTTTACTACCCAAAGCCAAAACAATAAAGTGCCTTCTTATTTTGATCGATGACTTTTTGAATAGATAAAAGAATAAAAAACTATTTTTAAGAACAAACTGTATCATCAATTCATATTTCAAACAAGTTTATATAAAATAAATAAATTATACACGGAAATTTTATGAAAAATATTTAAGTTTTCTAAGTTACATAGTAAAAAATATTAAATACTTCTTCCGTCTCATATTAATTGTCCAATTTGACTTTTTAAAATCTTTTTTTTTTCAATGTAGTTTCACTTGATGCAAAATATATGAATGAATTGTGTTTTAAATGTAGTTTATTGGTATAATTTTTATCAAATATTATATAACACAAACAAAAATATTTAAAATCAATACTGAATAATTAATATTGGACCGAGGTAGTAAATTTTATATAATAACGACGTCGAAAATGATTGAAACTCCCGGTATAAACTATAGGATACCATTAAACATTAAAGCTTTTTTTCAAATTTTTTATATAATTATTTAGTAAGAGAGTCCACGGTCTCAAAAGTTTTGAGATCGTGGACTCTCTTATATGGGCCAAGAACCTCCGACCTATATTCGGATAACCTTCGAATAAATGCGAAGCGTAAATGTTACAATATTGCCATAGATGGTAATGCTGTTTTGAACCGTATATCATGTACTTGTCCCCAAAACAAGATCTGAAAGTAAAAAAATGAACAACAACAACAACCGATCAAACAAAGGTTCGCAGGTTCTGGATGGGTTGGGATCCAGATACACATGCTTATCCGAAAGACCACAAAATAATAATAATAATTTTAATAATAATAGAAAAAGATATTTAGTGTCACTTAGGGTTTATGGTAATCGAGAAGTGGAAGATGATGAACCTCCCAATAGTAAGTCGAGTTAATTGTTTTTTATAAATTTATTTATATATATATATATATATATGTATGTATGTTGTTATAATTAAAGGTGTAACATAATCATTAGCTTTTTGGATGTTTTATATGTACGGAGTCTTATGTTGTCAATACTTGTGGTTGTGATTTGATGCTTTAATAATTGAATTGTATGATTACATGGTTGAACAGTTCTACCTCATATCAACTTGGTCGGGGTTATTTGTCCTGTTATGACTTACTTAGGTTAGGGGATACTTTTTGCCGGAGGTCTTTTCGAAAGCAGTCTCCCCACTTTCGAGTTTACCCTGGCGTAATCGTATTCGATTTGAGATATGATATAGAGACCTAAAGTTAGGCCTAAAACCATGTGTTGTGACATGATCCTGATGGGTTGTAAAATAAGTAGATCCCTATCTGCAACAATCATGATTATGACACATGGTTTTAGGTCTCTTTTTAGGCCTAACTTTAGGTCTCTATATCATGTCTCATTGGATTTAGGGGTATTTGTGAATGCTTAGGGGGTGTTTGTTTCGGCTTATGGCTTATTCGATTTTCGGCTTATGTTTCATAAACTCACCTTTTGTGGCTTATTTTGAAACTTATTGGGTGATATGAGTTCATTATGTCATAATGAACTTATATAAGCTGCAAAGTGTTGAATTAAGCCACAAAAAGTGAGCTTATGAAACGTAAGCCGAAAATCGAATAAGCCATAAGCCGAAACAAACACCCCATTATTCTAATTGTTTATATGATTACTTTTGAGGATTATGCGAGTAATTTTGGATGATTTGATATGAAGGCATTTATCTTTTGGGCTTAAGCTTATGTTTTATAAGCGGCTAATGAATTATGGATGATAAGCTCATAAACCCATGTTATTAGCTTATTAAAGGAGCTGATAAGGGCGTGCTATAGTTTATGATGCACGAACGCGCCTTAAGTTGTGTTAAATAGTTGTGGACCAAGTGGAATTGCTACACAAGTTTAAATAATTTTGTCTTTTAATAATAGTATTATGAAGACTTCTTTTTTGATCTGTTTGGGAAGTCTAAGTCAACTTCATTAATATGATGTTTCGATTTGATGGTGGGGCTCATACAGCTCATCTTAGTATAGTTGTCTTGGTTTGTCTTGTAAGTTGTTTTAAGGAGTTTGTGATTGCTTAGTCAAATGGTTTATCTGATTATTTTTTATAATTAAATGAGTAATTTCGAATGATTAGGTCGAAAGTTGCTTATTTTCTGATTAATTTAAATAGCATTAGCAGTTATTAGGGGTGTTTGGGTAAACTTATATCAACAACTTAAGCTTAATGCTTTGATATAGCTAATAAACACTTTAAAAGCTGGATAATACGATTATTAAAAATCAACTAGAATTAAGATATAAGCATAACTAATTATTGATTAATCAGTAAACAACCATTTCTAGTTATCCACAATAGTTCGCTTAAAGAAGTTGAATCATATTTTGGTGTTTGATAAATAAGGCGAATCATCCAAGAAGTCAGGATCAAGACTTAAATATCAACACGCCTAGGACATGGATAGGAATAATTGATACCATGAAGATATATTTGATTAAACTGAAGTAGGATAAAAGGTTTTCGGAAGAACACATAGCTGATGGAATCTATGTCTGAAAGGCTGGCTAACTATTTGTATTTGTACTATTGTTTTGACAATAATGACCCTCTACTCACATTATTGTATTGATGTTGTCAGAAATCACTGTTTAATTGTTCCTTTGTTTGTCGTTTTTATTCTTGACCATAAGTCATTTTGTGTAGCTGGTTACGTTTTAAGCCTTGTTAAGCTGTTATACTCTTTTATGGACAACTAAATTTTCTTTCATGAAATAACTTTTTCTTTTATCTCTTCCCATCTTTCTGAGTGTTCACACTCTAGTTCTCCTAGTAATCTCAATAGCATATTTTTGTGGATGTGACATTTGGCTCATAGATGTCAACAATTTCTTAGCACATGGTGCTTTGACTGAGCCAGTTTATATGACCCCGTGCTCAATCACTTAGTTTAGTTCATCCATTTCGTTCACACTTGGTGACCTGTTACTTGATCCAATTTATGTACATGCTGCATATTTGACTTTAGGACAGTTGACTTTGTATTCAGAAGAAACAGAGGTTTCTAAATCTTATTATTTCCATTTGCTTATAAAGAAAACATAATATTTACTGTAAATTCATTCAGAAAAGTTGACAACAAATAGATTCTCTCTACGTGGTTCTCTCTAATTATTTTTATCGCATGTTTACTTATCAGCTGTAGTGAAAATATATCTGTTTATTTACTGTGTTTCATTGTATTCATAGGTTTTTCAGAGCTGCTGGCTGATCAAAATATCATAAACCCACAAATAATAAAGGAAAAAATCACGACTACACTTTTGGCTTTATGTTTCCGAGACTCACATGTGCTTGTTCAGTTTTGGTCACCTGTTATTGTCCGGAAGCGCTGCTTACTAACGACTTTGGACCAACCTTTTGGTCTTGGTGTGGTTGATGAATCCCTTTACTTGTATCGGTTGGAGTCTGAGCAACGCATGTTTGTTGTGGATGGGGGACACAGAGAAGAAATAGGTCCACCTGGTCGTGTCTATCGCCAAAAGTTGCCAGAGTGGAGTTTGAATGCTCATACCTTACCAACAAGACAATCTGCACTAGATTCATCAGCTTCCCACAATACCCATGGATATCTTATCTTGCCTGTATTTGAACCTGAAAGTGGTTGCTGTGTAGGCGTACTCGAACTCATAACATCATCAAATTACGTTGATTATGCTTTTGAGGTTCAGGAGATCTCACGAGCACTGAAGGTTGTTGCACTCTTTCTACCGTATACTTATCTTTTTATTCATTGGATAAATGCATGCAACTGATGTGCTTCATGGCATGAAAATAAACTTATTCTTACTTTTGTTAAAATGGCAGGAAGTGAATTTGAAGTGCCCAAATGTATATGAGGATCCTACCTTTTATGTAAGTTCTGTACATGCACATATGTTATTATGTCTGTATTAGTTTATATATCTTATTTCTTATGATTGTATGTTTGAGAGTTCAGACACACGTTGGAGATGAAAGAAGGCAAAATGAGCTGGATGAAATCTTCATTGCTCTGAAGGCAATATGTAATGTTCATGATATACCACTAGCTCAGACATGGGCCCTGTCTGGATACGGTGGTGCTGTCGCCATTTCTGGAAATTTACAGCAAACGTGTAGTAGCTTTAACAGTGACTGTATAGGGAAAGTCTGCATGTCAACATATGGTCTACCATTCTACGTTCGGGCCTTGAGCATGTGGAGATACCATGAAGATTGCAGAGAGCGACACCTAGACAAATCCCAAGGAGTTGTTGGAAAATCATTGTCATCTTGTGGTTTATGCCTATGTGAAGATGTAACAAAACTTGGCGAGGATGAATACCCATTGGCTCCTTATGCACATATGAACGGGATAACTAGTTGCTTAGCTATTTATCTGAAAAGCATTGAAGGGGATGCTGAATATGTCATAGAATTAGTTTTGCCACCAGATAACACAAATGAGGCAGATCTACAAAGCCTAATGAAAACGGTGAAACAGCAGATTCATAATGCATCTAGTTTGAAAATAGGTATAGTGTCGCCTATTCAAGTCATTGGTGGCGATCCTCTTAACTGGAACTTCGAGTCTCCACCTTCTCCTTTAACCATATTGACTGAACAACAAGATGTCCTGCCCGAGCCGGGAAAACAACCATTGTCAGAGAATGATCGAGATGATGTTAGATTTTCAAAGGATCAGAGTGTTGTTGCTTATTTGGAGCATATTGAAGATGATAATTTGAACAGTGTGCCATCTGACTCTGCTGCTGATGGAACAAATCAGAATGTTGTTCCTTGTTTGGATGCAGGGGCAGAAGATTCTTCTGATATTAAAAAAGGGAAAATGAAAAGAAAAAGGAAGAGAAGTGAAAAGTCAATTAGGTTAGAGGAAATCAGCAAACATTATGGAAAGACGATTAATGAAGCTGCGAAAAACCTTCATGGTAAGTTCATAGCTTGTTATTTAAAGATGGCTAATTTGACTCCTTTTATCTGTAAATGGGTCGTTCTGGGTCATGTTTTATCATAAACTGATTAAGTAAAAACATTTTTGTAACTGTACAGAAAACGGGTCAAATTGGTCAAACGAGTCAAAAATCATCTCAATTGCAATCAAATGCAAAAAACTTTCTAAATTATTTTATGAAAGCAAGTTGGATATGGGTCGGCCTGACCGCCCAACTCAGTTTGTTTTAGAGCCATGCTACCTAGGGCTGTGTAAACGATCCACCTAACTGGAAAATAGTTTGACCATCCATTCTGGATCATTAGTTTCGGGAATTTAGGAATCCTCGTTGTGTGGTTTGTTTTGGGTTTGGTATCTAAAAATACCTGGTGTTTAAAAAATGTCTTATATAGTAATCATAAACTTAGTCGAGTTAAACATAATTTCACTTCCTTTGGATGAGATTATTTTTTATTAGTTTTGAGTTGCCAGAATCACAGACACCTCTACTGATACCAACTTGTCTGATTGGTAAATGTATTTATTTATCTTCATTGATGTCTATATACATGTGATCAATTCCTTGCAAGATTCTTATCTTAATGTTCATTGTGTATATGCAGTTAGCCGATCTACATTCAAGCGCATCTGCAGGACCCATGGTATTTTAAGGTGGCCTTATAAAAGTGGATCCGATAAGAGCGATTCCCTTCTGAAGTCTAATCAAACTGATGTGGTCGCCGTCCATGCGTATGAAGGAGCACTTACCCCGATTGTTGAGGCTTCCAGTGAACCCTTAGTTACAACTAATGTAAGTCAAGGTCACACCATTCCTACTGAACATGGTAAACAAAGTTCGACACTTGTGCTCCACCAAACAAATCTGACTGCTGGATCAGCACAGCCTGAAACAAGCACCAAAGAGCAGTTTATCGAGAATACAGCAGCATCAAAAGTAATGAAAATTTTGACAATTAAGGCAACATACAAAGATAACACAGTAAGGTTTCCATTCACGATTTCAGATGGACTGGTAAAGTTAAACGAGCTGGTTGCAACAAGGTTTAAGCTCAGTCTTGGAAGCTTTAGACTCAAATATGAAGACGCAGATTGCGACATGATACTGATTGCATGTGACAGTGACTTAATGGGGTCAGTGGGTGAAACTAGACAACCAGACGATCAAGCTGTGATTAGGCTCTTTGTTTTGCCGGATGTTCATCAGAGCCCCGACGCTTAGCCGTTGGCTTTTAGTTGAATTATTTTAATAAGTCTGCATTCTGAAAGTAAATATTGAAAAGAATGAAAGCTTTACAGGTTTTAGAATGTTGTTCCATATATTGATGTTTAACATATGCTTTTTGGTTTTATTTCATGTTAGAAAATTTAATCCAATAGATCTCTGACATTTGTCACTTGGACTACTTGTTACACGCCACTGTAACCTGGACTGGCCAACTTTATTATAATGAGTTACTTGAACTCCAAAAAGCCCATGGACTCTTAAAAGTGAGCTCATAAGAAATTGCTAGGATTTGCTGTTTTGTTACACCGACCATCTTAAACGAAATAGCCAAACACGCCAGTCATTTTCTTACCTAAATTTATAAAACTCATAACGCACTACAGATATAACAGAAATTCCATGAATCACAACCATAGTTATTTCTACAAATTGTTCATTATTCTTGAGTACGGCTTCAAGATGACTACAATGAAACTTAAGAGTGTTATCATCAAAGAAATTCAACATGCGAGAAGTGAATAAAAAACTAAAAACTTTTTCGCTCTTTGTATTGTTCGAATTGTGTTCTTGGAGAAACAAGTGGTTGATCAACAATGTATAAGAAATATTATATTGGACCTTAAATGACTCATCGACGGAATATGAAATATCTTGATCCACGGAATTCTCATCAAATTGTCTTATTATTTTTCAAAATTAACCACTTCTTGGAAGAATTGGCAAACATAGTGTTAATACGCTGTATAACTCCAAAAAAGTTCATAGTTTTGCCACAAGAGCTAGCGATGTCACACAATGTTCGATTAAGGTTATGGCAACCACACGGAGTATAAAAAGCTCTAGGATTTATATCTATTTTTTTTTGTTGTACTCCCCGATGCTTTCCTTTCATATTAGATCCATTGTCATAGCCCTCACCACACACATCGTCAATATCAAGATCTTGAGACTTTAGTTCATAAAGTGTAACATCAAAAAGTCATTGACCAGTCGTATCATATACACTAAAAAATCTTAAAAGGATTCCTCAACTGTAACACATGTGGATGCTATATTTACATACCTCAATATCAAAGACATTTGTTCTTGATTGCTTGTATCAAGGGTACAATCAAGTATCACGGAGAAATAATTTGCTTGCTTTATTTGTTGAATAATTTGTGATCTAATTCTACGAGCAAGTAATTGTATTAACTCATTTTGAAAAGAATGCACAAGATAATGAACATGAATTACATCACTCGTGATACGAAGCACATGCTCTTTGATAAATGGATCAAACTCTAACAACATTTCAATCAGACCCAAAAAGTTTTCATTGCTATCAACATGTAATTTCTCATTTTTACCACGAACTGCTAAATTGTGTTTAGCAAGAAACTTTGCAGTTGAAATTATTCTCAACAAAACTTTCATCCAGGGATCTCTCTAAACGCTTATAAAATCCAAATTCTAGTTTTCTTATAGTTTTAGAGGGGGCATAGTTTCTTTGAAAATATGTAAGCAGAAAACCAAAAAATAACTAAGTAACTAACATGTGCTTTAGACATAAAGTCATCGCATGCAAAAAACTAATAATGGACTAATAGATTATTACTTGTTAATTAAATAATCCATGTTTTTTATTAGGCTATTTGTGACTTACTTCCTATGTCGAGCATATATATATATATAGAGTAAGGATCCAGTGAGAAATAAATTAAAATAAGAAGTGGTAAGAAGTGACCAAAACCACGCATTTGAGATGCAACGACTTGCATTAGATGCATTTATATTCATATAGATGCAACATCTTGAGTTTCGAGAGTTAATTTGATGTATAGATGGTGCAAATTGATTTTCATGATTCCGGCGTCTGGAGGAAAAAAACAAGAGAAATTATGAAATCATCTAATATACGTATATGCATGTCGATTAAAAGCTAGAAAACACATTATTGTGCGTTATAATGCATCTAAGATTATAGGGATACATCTAATTTAGCTTCGATTGTATCACGGTTGCGGTTATAGTTCTTCTTATTACTTCTTATTTTAAGTAATCTTCTTATTTGATCATAACTCTATATATATATATATATATATATATATATATATATATATTCAATTCTTAGATCCCATCATCTCAATAATTAAAATTAGTTGCTTCAAATATTTAAATAACTTGTTAAGAAAAACGCATAAAGCAATTAATAAAAAAATAACTTGCAATGGAAAAAAGCATAAAGCAATTGAGAAAAAAAGAAGTTCGTTTGTCACACCTCAATATCCGGGATTGTCTACAATCAACAACTAACATAAATCAATCAAATAAAGAATCCACAATTTTCATGTTCATTCCGATTTAACAATTAATATAAAAAAACCCAATATTTTAGATGTACACATTTTGACACTCTTAATGAAAAAATGATATTATGCGATTTTTATGAGCGTGTACAACAACACAACAACATTTTTGTTGTTATTTTTTATATAATTAGTGTAAATTTTAAAAATTCATTTGGTATTGATAGCGTATGGAAGCTTCAGCCCAACCGGCTAAAGCCCATACACTCGAGATAGGCTCAAAACAAGCCCACCAAAGATAAGGCCCGTCACAAGCTGTGTGAGAAGCATCTACCCAGGCCAACACAAAAAAAGTTAGACATGATAAGCATATTCAAGCCATGACCCGTCTGGCAATTCAGGCTAGGGTTGTTACAACGGACACTACGTGCCACTACATCATTCGAGCAGAGGTAGTGCTGCAAACATTACGTTGATACGTGATATCAAACATGGGACCTTTCATGAATTTGACATGACCAAGGATGACACGGCACGTATCATTCTTGTCTCCTCCTTCGAATATCCACCACGTGGATTATTCTCGAACCATTGGATCACATCCATGGGTTGCACAAAACCCTAGATGTCTCCTTATAAATATCATGCCATTTCCTTGAAATGGACCAAGTCACATTGGACACAAAAATACACACACTAATCGACAAGTGAGTGTTACTCCAACTCTTGACTCCGATCATAACTTGGGGTCCTTACTGAACGTGGAAAGCCAAACAATCGATTATCTTCACCCAATACGTACCATACGTAAACATGACACTATCCATACTATATGTAACATAATAAGCCACTATTTTCATTTTTTCGTTAACCGGAAAACAACTTGTTTAACCTTGAAAACTTTTTAGTTTCACTGGAAAACTCTATTTTACCTAAAAAAAAACTTCACTTTTTGTTCATCAAACCAAAAAACGAAAGTTTTAACGTGAGATTACTTATTTACCGACGACAAAACTTAAAAGATCTAAGGTCTTTTTCGTCAACCAATATAAGACTAAGCTTCATTTTCCCCACAAAAACCTTGATTCATGGTTACAAACCTCGTTTTACAAATACGACGAATCAACAAATCCATCCAAAACTAAAAAACAAACATGATACTCAATAACCAGTGCACATCAACATGATCCAAACATGGAGCAAAAAGCGGACTAATGAGGTACTTAAAAACAGGAATCCTACAACCAAGGAACATTTCCTTAGGAAGAATTTCATCCTTTTAAGGATCCAATGGTTATCATGGCAATAATTGCTTTGCATTAAATAAGCAGTTGTTACATAGATGGTGGTAACTCAATCAACATCACGTATGATCATTGTTTCAAGCAGCTACGTGATAACATCAGAAAGCAAATACGTCATGTGACTATTTTACCCATCGGATTCTCGTCTGAGAGATCCATACATGAGGAAGTAATTCACTAGAAACAACAACAAGATCTCATCCACTGTCTAAAACCGGTTGTCATGTAATTCCACATCGTTAAGTCAAGTTCCAGGTACAACAAATTGTCAGCAGAACAACAATATAGCAACTGTGCGCGGAGGTGTCAATTATCAGGTCACATGTGCAATTCCCGACAAAGTCAAGGTTAGCCACAGTCAAAAGCGACTATCCAGGCGAGGATGTAGAGCTGGTGGCAACAATGGAAAACATGACGATAAGAGAAATACAATGGGAATATTTATCTTGAGATAACTAAAATGAAGAAAGGTGGTAATCAACGAGAAGTACTGATAACATCAAATAGTCCTAGTATTTTAGAGTCAATTTTCCCCTAAAATGCTCACCATTTGTATTGTTTTGCATGGATATATACTCTTATTTCTTATTATTTCATTTTCAGGGTATATACGAGCATTGGAACGAAGATACGTGGATTTGGAAGGAAACTAACGAAGTTATATAAGAGTTTGCTGATCAGAAGAGAGTTACGACGTAGAGGCAACTATCAGCTTACGCCATAACATGTATTATCACTTGAAGACCAAAGTCAACGAAGTTCAAGGTTACGACGTAACTCCATCGACTTGGTTACGCCATAGATATCCAATGACTTAGAAGATCTCAGAGATCAAGAAGGTTACACCGTAACCTTTCCATAAGGGTTACGGCGCAGAAGCGACCAAAAAGTTAACAAGGGTTCTGAGTTCGTAACCTCTTCTTGAGGTTACGTCGCATGATTTATTTAAAGGATAATATCTCCAGTGATACGAAGGTTATGGCGTAACCCTTTACTTAAGGTTACGCCGTAAGATATTAATTAGTGATAAGATCGTCTGAGATACGATGGTTACGGCTTAACCATTTACTTAAGGTTACGCCGTAACTTTAGCGAGGCTATAAATACAATCCATAAATTTGTATATTTGATAACTCACTCACCACAAAACATCAAGGACGATTTAGGGCTTCAGAAAGGACGATTTTCAGCAGCTCTGGACCATCTTCCAATGGAGAATTTACTTCATTATTCATTAAGATTGAACCATTTCATATTAAATATTTGTATTTAATTCAACGTCTTTCGTTACGATGTATAACATTAAATGTGCTGCATTATTTAATATGATTGGCTAAACACTTTATGTGTTAGCCTAGTTATGAATTTATCTATGCCATGATTTGTATTTTCTTGCTTTATGATTGCTTTATGTGTTGCTTTCTTTGCCTTTCATGGACACCCTTGTTTCGGTAGTGTCAAAGCTAGGTAGTGCTAAGAGTGCTAGTGCGGACGGACCAATGATAGCTAGCATGATAAGTTGGAAGGGTGTGTAAGAATTTACCTAAGGACTACACATTCCTTGTGTGCGAATTGACCATAGGATCACCTACCTAGTAGCGATACTTAAGAAATGTGGGAACCTCCGACCGGACCATGCCGGGTTTAGTGCTTTTTGCACTAACTTACTAGGTAGTTTCCTTGGGAGAACATCAAATCACATACAAACCTAGACATGCAATTAAAGGGCAAGTGATGGTTGATTTCCTAGAAATAGATTATCAGGTGGATCCACAACCAGTTATACAAGACGACAAAAACACCATTCGTGGATGGATCTTCAAATGTAGGGGGACCGGGAGCTGAACTCACCCTTACAAGCCCAGACAAAAAGGAGCACACATATGCTCTTTGTTTCAGTTTCAAAGCTTCTAATAATGAACTATAGTATGAGGCCCTACTAGCAGGCCCCAGGTTCGCAAAAACAATGGGAGTAACCAAACTCCAGGCATAAACCGACTAATTGTTGTTAAAAAATTAAGTATCAAGAATATTCGAGGCAAAGGACGCTCTAATGATCGCTTACCTAAAACTAGTGCAAGCAGAACTCCCATACTTTGAATATTTCTTTATAACACAAGTACCGAGAGCATTCAACAAGAAGGCACATGCCTTAAGCAAGTTGGCAAGCCTGACATTCGACCATCTAAAACAAGAAATATGGGTCAAAGAAATACCAAAAAAGTCTATTGAGTTAGCTTAAGAAGTATCTCAGATAGAAGAAGAAGGAATCACTTGGATGACACCCTTGATCAATTACTTTAGTCAAGGACCACCACCAGAAGACAAGGAGGAAGCAAAAAAGATCATGCGAAAGTCAGTCAACTACTACTTCAAAAAAAATGTGTTATAAAAAATCTTAAATGGGACCAAAGGCAAGGTGCGTAGGGCTAATTTAGGCAGAAGATATCTTGTAAGAGATACATGGGGGCATTTGCGACATGCATTCAAGCGCAAGGGCAGTCGCAACAAAAGCTATACGGATGGGAAATTACTGGCCAACGGTAATCGAAGACACCGTCATAATATTACAAACTTGCCCTGACTGTCAATCTTATGCAAAGGTACAACATGATCCTCTACACGAATTAATCCCCATCACAACACAATGGCCATTCCACAAATGAGGAATCGACATCTGCGGCCCATTAATAGTGGGACCCGTCAATGCCATATTCTTGATCTTCGTTGTCGATCACTTCACATAATGGATACAAGCTAAAACTTTGGCTACCATTACAGGAAAGAAAGTGATCTACTTCGTCTTTTATCACATCATTTGTCGATTCAAAGTACCGCATATTATCATAAGCAATAATGGTACTCAGCTTGTCAGTGAAACAAGTATATACTAAATGGGTAAAAACTAGCAAATGGTATTGACCCATAACCCATGGTTTTATATATACCACTTAACCAAGTTCATTGTATCCTTGAGATACATTGTATCTAGAAAGAAAACCATGGATCAACCCATAACCCATGACCCATAACCATAAATACCCATGGGCAAGAGGGCGTCCCGGATCCCTAGCTTTGTGCTAGCCGGATCCTTGTGGGAGGGATCAGAACGATGAAAATTTCCTCTATAAATGAGAGCCATTTCTCCCTTTCTACACCACTTTACACATACTTCCCCAAGTATTATACCTCTCTAACCTCAGATCCAAGAGATCTATGTAGTTTGTCTTTTGTTTTGTGTGATTTTCTAGGTTCCTCTTAAAGGTGAGATCACCACTTCTTGAAGTCGAGCAAGCTCAAGTCCATGAGTTGCCATGCTTCGTCATCATCAAGACAATGAGGTTCTCTTGTTGATAGTTCTTTCTTCCTCCATAGATGTTGAAGGCATTAGTGAAGGATGCTGAAGTGTCAAGACGAAAGCATTAGTGAAAGGTGCTTATCGTCCGTGTCAAAAGCATTAGTGAAGAATGCTAAAGGTGTCAAGGCGAAGGCATTAGTGAAGGGTGCCAAGCGTTGTGTCAAAGGCATTAGTGAAGGATGCCTAAGAATCAAATCAAGTGGCATTTGAGAAGAATGCCTAGGTCATTATGTCGATGATGTGCATCGTTATACATATAAGTATTTGTTTATTTCCAAGGATGGTGATATCCTTGATGGTGTTGTAACAAGGAGTGGATCTCCTTGAGATTAGGTGTTGTGTTGTGAAGGGTAGTAGTTCCTCCATAGTAAATGGAACTAGGTGCTTAGCCTAGTACCTAATAAAGGGTAGGCGAAGTTGTGATAGGATTAGTTCTCCTTGGTGTGAAAGAACTCGGTGGTTAGCCTAGCACCGTATAAAAGGTAGGCGACGTTGTGTTAGGTGTGGTTCGCCTTGGTGTGAAAGAACTCGGGTATTTAGCTTTGTACGGGAAAGATGTAAGCGCGTTGTGAAGGCTTCTCCACCATAAGGAGTTGGTGTAGTGTTTACGAACTCTCAAGTAGGTGACTCGGGGAGTGGAGTAGGGAAAGGAAGGTGTCCTTGTAGCCGAACCACTATAAATACTTGTGTCGTGGTGATGTGCTTCTTACTCTTTATCTTTCATTACACGTTTATATATCTATCTATCAACGTCCAACATAAACAACCAAATAGATTGACATAAGTCGATCTAAATATTTAAAAGGAAGTTTTAAATTGGTAAAACTATTCAACCCACCCCCCCTTCTAGTTTTCCACAATTGGCATCAGAGCTTCGTTACCAAGTTTCTTAAAGTATGTTGTACTTTAAATACTTGATATGATCCGTGTATATTTGAAAACTACAAAGAATGATTTTTTTTAAAAGGTCATATTTTCTTTTAAATCATTTTCTTGGACATTGATAGATCATTCTAACAATTTTTGTTTCAAGAAATCTTCATGCTAGAATCTCTCCAAAACCTTCATCTCTATTCAAAGAATAATGAAGTCAACATTCAAGGAAGGATCTAAAAGTGTTGGGAATAATCTGTTACCACTGATAGCTGTGCAAGACACTGCTAAGTATTGCACTAGTAGTGGAAACGTATTACTACTGCTGGTACATTATTACCACTGCTATTAGATAATGGTTTGGAAAACGTGTCTAGATAAGTATAGAAAAGATCTTGTGTATATTCTATATTGTTAGCTTTATACTTATCTTGTAAAGGACTCCTTGTACTATAAAAGGAGGTCCTAGGTCATTATTTTAGATATAGATATTCATACATACGTATTATTCACAAAGGCTTCAAGGTGTAACCCTAGTGATAAGCAAGATCACTCGTATTATTCATTAATAATATTGGAGCTTAAGTTTTGTGTTTAATCTGTGTTCACTTACAATACATCATATAATCAGTCTTCTAAGTATTACTAGGTAAATTCCGCGTGCTTATTAATATTATACAAAATATCATTGACACAAGGTGTGTGTTTAGATCCATCAAGTGGTATCAGAGCGACAGGTTCTGATATTTTGTTTTAGAAGATCCAAGGAATAAGCTTAACCTACTCACTCAAATCAATGGAGATGGAAAACAGGTCCAACTCTGTACGCTAAGCTTCTAAGCTCAAACTTAATGAGTTTGAGATGTGGAGGGCCATGATTGAGCAATACTTTCTCATTCAAGATTATGCTCTATGGGAAATTATTTCAAATGGTAATTCTTTCCAAGTTAAGAAGAAGACTGAGAAAGTTGGTGACACTGAAATTGTAACATTTACTGCACCAGAAACTAATGATGAAAGAGCAAAGAAGAAGAATGACATGAAGGCCAGAAGTTTGTTGCTAATGACTCTTCCAAGATCGGATCATTACCTTGGCAAATTCGAACAGCAAAAGAACTCATTGAAGAGATTTGCTCAATGTTTGGTGGCAATGATGCTACAAAGAAGACATAGAAGACATTGTTGAAGCAAAGCTATGAAAACTTCTCTGCTTCAAGCAATGACTCTTAATGACATCTTCACCAAACTTCAGAAGATTGTTACACAATTGACTGTGTTTGGAATTGAGGTAGATAAGGAGGACCTCAATCTAAAGTTTCTAAGGAGTTTGCCTTCTGAGTTTCATACTAATGTTACAGTATGGGAAAACAAAACAGATATTGAAACAATGAAGCTCAATGATCTTTACAACAACTTCAAACTCATTGAACAAAGGTTGAAGAAGGCAGGGAAACTCGGTACAAGCTCTAGTAGCTTGGTATTGTTGTCAACCGCTTGTTGGCGGTGATGATCGAATGACATTGATAATGATATTGCTCTTGTTGGTTCTACAGTTTCCACTGGTAATATTAGTGTTACCACTGCAGGTTCAAAGAAGAATGTTGCTGGTATTGGAGATCCTACCTTTTATGCTTTTATCTCCACTCAAGTTAATGGCTCTATATTAACTCATGAAGACATAGAGCAAATTGATGAAGATGACTTGGAGGAGATGGACATAAAGTGGCAGATAGCTCTTTTTAGCATGAGGGCTAGGAAATTCTACAAGAAAACTGGCAAACCAATTCATATCAATGGTGGTGAAACTGCAGGCTTTGATAAGAAGAAAGTGGAGTGCTTTAACTGCCACAAGTTGGGACACTTTGCTAGAGAATGAAGACCAAAAACCAAGGACAACAGGTCTACTTGGTACAAGCAAGAGAAGGAACCAACTGTGGAAGAACCAAAGGCAATGTTGACAATTGATGGTGTGAGCTATGATTGGAGTTTCATAGCTGATGAACAAGAGGAACAAGCTTCAGATGGTGCTTTCATTGCTACAGAACATGCTCTCATGGCTTTCTCTGACTTTGAGGTACAAAACTTTGAAAGTTGTTCTAAAACATGTAGGGTACGCTAAAGAAGTTGAAAAGCTTAATGAATCTTATGATAGTCAAAGAACAGAGTTGTTTCTTTGCTAATTATGCTATGTCAAATCTTAGGAGAGCTATAGCTATATTAGAAAAACAACTTGAGCATTATAGAGAAAATGAGTCAAAATATAATGATGATATGATTATTCTTAGGAGAGAAATAGATCATACAAAAGCTGTGAATGAAGCTTTGAAAGAAGAGTTTGAAAAGATTAAAAAGAAAAATGAAAATGTTAATTTATCTGTTGACACTTTGTATTATCATTCAAAGTCAATTGATAAAATTTGGAATGCTCAAATCATTAGTAAAGCTAAATTAGGTATGGGTTACAACACAACTCCCCACCATTAAGAGGTGTTCCATCACCTCCAGGGCATAGATAGCTCATACAGCTTAGAAGAGTTTAGGGATCTTGAGCGTGAATATGGTCCTCTTGAGAACATTTGTAACGAGGAACTGGTTAAGCAAGAAACGATGTTTTGAAAGTTCTAGTGACTCGTCTGTTGTTGATGAGAATGTTAAGAAGAATGTAGGGGCTTCTATCCCGAAAGTTGTTAATTGCATTACGAGAGGAACCTAGGAAACGGTTAATAAACCTAGATCACACGTAAGGTATCTTTGAGATGTATAGAAACAAGCCAACAGCTCCTAGGGGTAACAGGAGGAGTTGGAATCATGTTCAATCTCAACAACTTGGTAGTGATTTTGTGATGTACAACAAAGCATGTTATATCTGTGGTAGCTTTTATCATTTACATGCTAACTGTGACTATCGTTTTGGGAGAAGGGAAGTTCATGGGCTCAAAAAGGTGGAGTCTAACAAGTTCCAAAATAATTTACACCCTAAACAACACAACAACATGGTCCCAGAGCGGTCTATTAAAGTGGTCTCAAAACTTTGCCCTTTGCAAAAAGCAGTTCTCTTGCTCATCCTAAATCACTGTTTCAAGTGCAAAACCCAAAACAACTTTTGCAAGATCACGGACAAGCGGGGAAAGGTCTTTTCTAATAAAGGGTTAAATCTAACCTACAGATGGGTACCAAAAACAAAGCCGTGATTAACACTTTGCTTAATCAAAAGTCACCTGCTTTATTGGGAGAGTAAACAAGACCAAAGGACACATGGGAATCTTTGTGAAGGCCTTTTCATTGCGTTGGGAATGGAAACCTAAAGGAATAACCTCATCAACCAATCCCAATTGTGTATCAATGACCTTTGATAGATATAACTATATTGATACAGGCGGATCAAGTCAATCATGGCTTGGGTCTCCAAAAAATAACAATTTCTTAAATGTGCAGGAACATCCAAAGACAAAAGATCGGATCAAGGTTATTGATAGTGGGTGTTCAAGGCACATGACTGGCAACAAGTCCTATCTTTCTAATTTTGAACATTATGATGGATAGTATGTCAGCTTTGGAGGTGGTGTTAATGGAAAAGTTGCTGGTAAAGGGGTCATCATAACTGATAAACATCACACGAGCTTTTTGAAGATAAAAGAAGTATTTGCCCCAGTTGCAAGAATTGAAGCAATTAGGTTATTTTTAGCCTATGCATCCTTTATGGGCTTTAAATTCTATCAAATGGATGTAAAAAATGCTTTTCTATATGGGCAGATTGATGAGGAGGTTTATGTTTCACAACCTCCAGGCTTTGAAGACCCTGAATATCCTAACAAAGTATCTGAGGTAGTTAAGGCTTTGTATGGATTGCATGGGCACCAAAAAATGGTATGAGACTTTAGCTACTTATCTTCTTAATAATGGGTTTCATAGAGGCAAAGTGGATCAGACTTTGTTCATCAAGAAAGACAAGCATGATATCTTACTAGTTCAAGTATATGTTGATGATATCATTTTGGTTCTACAAAAGACAGAGATGTGCAAAGAGTTTGAAAAGCTAATGAAGGATGAATTCAAGATGAGTTCTATGGGTGAACTCACATTCTTTTTGGGACTTCAAGTACAACAAAGGCAAGATGGTATTTTCATCAATCAAGATAAATATGTGGCTGAGATACTAAGGAAGTTCAAGTTCTCTGATGCAAAGTCATCTACACTACTCTGCTGAGACAAGACTACATCTACTCTTGAAGGAAAATTGTGGTAAGCGGTTGATGTGCACATGTAAGTCTATGATTGGATCTTTGATGTATCTTACATCATCTAGACTAGACATCATGTTTGCGGTGTGTGTGCTTGTGCAGGGTTAGTCACTCTCAGGCTTTCTCACTTACTTGCTTTGTAAGAAGATTTTCAGATATCTTAAAGCATTTCCCACTCTGGGATTATGGTACCTAGAGAATCTCCTCTAGATAGTTACATACTCAGATAGTGACTATCTTTGGAGCTAGTTTGGATAGAAAATATACAACTGGTGGATGCCAATTTCTAGGCAACATATTAGTGTCATGGCAGTGCAAGAAACAAACAATGGTGGCTAATTCATCAACTGAGGCCGAGTATGTGGTGCGCAAGTTGCGTGTCTCAAGTTCTATGGCTTCAAAATCAACTTTTGGACTATGGGTACAATTTCATGAATACCATCATTCATATTGACAATAGCAGTACCATTTGCATAATTAAAAATCGGTTCAACACTCAAAGACTAAACATATTGAAATTAGACATCATTTATAAAAGTACATTATGAGAAAAGCTAATCAAGTTGTCAAAATTCATACTGATGACAACTATGCTGATTTGTTAACAAAATGACTTGATGTGGGAAGATTTCAGTACTTGGTAACAGGTATTGGAATGCTTAATCCATAAAATTTTTGTGTCTGATGGTCTTTGGTCTTGAAAGGAAGTTTATGGGTACTAACATTGTTGTATAAGTTTGTATATTTTTGGTTGCTTTGTTGCTTTACATTTATGCAGCAAAGATTGGAGTTGATCTTAAAAGGTGTGTAAATAAGACACACAACAAATGGTTATTGATTCACCATGTCTAATCCACATAAGAATCAACTAGTCCAGAGCAAACGGCTACTGGTAAAGACTTGACAAATCCGTTTATGGTTGATAGTTTACCAAAAACTATATGGTTATCACTTCACCATATTCTTTATGATTAAGAGTTGGCTAGTCCATAGCAAAGCGACTCATGGTAAGACATATCAAATCCGTTGATAGGCGGTAGTTGCTAAAACTATGATAAGAGCGATCTAGTTTTTATATGTTTTCTTTACCCTTTTCTTTGAAATTTTTGTGAAAAATTACCCTTTAGTTCACGATTTCCATGACATTGTATTTTTCCACTTTGATCTAGCCATTACAACTTTGTGTCATTAACAAATTTTTACTAGCCGTTGTAGAAAAATTGCTTTCCATATATATAGGGTAACTTCTAGAGGATTATCTACTTTCCTATTTGATATTTATCCTCTAAAGATAAATACTTTCCTTAGATAATCGTCTTTAGCAAAAACTCTTAAACCCTACCTCTATATATCTTTTGTCTCAATTGGCTAGTTATTCCTTCACTTATTCTTGGACCTTATATCGTTTTTCATCAAAAGTTTCTATGGCACCATTAAATTTTGCAGATGATCACAACCAAGTGGCCTATCTACAAAGTCAAGCGAGAAGAGTGGCCTTATTTTTCATCAGATTGTGGACTTTCTCAATACTACCCATATAAGGTATGCTTTGCTTTTAAATCCCACAATCTATATCTCTCAAATCAAATAGTTTTGGACTTCTGCTCAGTCCATAACACTTGAGAATAGAGATACACATGAAACAATGGATGCTCTTAGAGCCCTTGTGGATGGGGTAACTATTGATGTTACTGAGGCATCTTTGAGGAGAGTACTCCAATTGGATGATCTTAATGGTCTCATCACATTATCTATGCCAGAAATACATGAAAAATTTTCAACCATGGGGTATGATATCACTGATAAAAAGGCTACTTTCAAAAAGAGTGGTTTTTGTCCCAATTGGAGATTTTTGATACATACTCTTTTACATTGTCTTAGTCCAAAGAAAACATCTTATGAGCAATTTAGTTCAACCATGGCTTACCCTTTGGTTTGTCTAACCACTGATAAGATTTTCAACTGGTCAAAAAATATTTTTACAAGTATGACTAGCAATATAAAGAGTTCAACAAATTTTTTGATGTATCCAAGGTTTGTGCAAGCAGTGCTAAATGAGTTTCAACTGCAACCCCATACTACTGTTTATAAAATCCGTTGCCTCAAACCTAAAGTTTTCCAAAACATGAACAAGGATGGCAATATGATTTTCACACCCCTCTTTCCTCAAATGCTTGCCAAGCTTTCGCAAGTACAAAATCCACCCATGATTAATGTTCCAAAAATTAATTATACTCCACCAGTTTCTCACACCTATGAGAGAAGGTCTAAACAGCCAACTCCTCTCATTCCAACATAGCATGTTCCTGATCCTTTTGGTTTAGGAACAAGCAGTGGAGGTTCTAGACTCCAACCTAGTCCAACTAGGGAGGAATTTGAACCATTGCCCCATGATTCACCTCTCCCAACAGGTCACACAGTTGGAAGTGATGGGGGCAGTGGGCAACAATTGGAATTGATGGTTTTGTGTACCAAATTAGCAAGCGGGTTGAATATCTACAAAGGACTGGCACATGTAAAGAAGCGACATGCCAAGGACATTCCATACTTAAAGGAGATTGGACCTTGAAGGAAGAGTTGCAGGGGTTGAAAAAGAAAAGGAATACTGCAAAGCTAGTGATATCATCTTCATCCTCACCCACTGATAGTGATTCAGCTGATTTTGATCAAGATTTGGGTAATTCTCCCAAACAGGGGAGGAATACAGGTGATGAAACTCAGGGGAGGAAAATTGATTTTGAAGATGAAGGTGTTTCTAGTAGAGAGCCAAATATTCCCACTGTTGAACATGATATTGCCACTGCAAGTGAAGAAATTGATAAACAGAAGAAAGACAAAGGTAAAACAGTTGTGGAAAGTGAAGAGCAACCTGGAAGGAAGATTTCAAAGAAAGAACAAGTTCGGATTGCTCATGATAAAGAAGTTCTTTGAAAAGATATATGAAGATGAAGTTCTTTGAAAAGAAAAGCTTGAAGAATTGGAAATTGCAAGCTTTATGGAGGCTAAAAATTTGGATAGATTGGAAAATCCAATTTCTACTGTTCCACTTACAAGATTAAGTGAGAAAACTTCAGAGTTTAGCTATGTTCCCTTGAAGAAGAAATTGATTTCTTGATTGCACAATCCGATAATCAAGAAAAATGCAATTGACCTTTAGTGACAAATCTTTAACTGTAGAACAAGAAGCACTTACGGTTAAAAGATTTTATACAGATGAAGAATAATCAAGCACTTCAAGATGCTATTGCTTCAGTCAAGAAGGGCCAAAAGAAACCAAGGCAACCAACTAAGCCATAAGTTATTGCATACATGATGACTTATTGTTGCAATGTTGGAGGTTGGAAGAGACATCAATTCAAAGGAATGCACGATGATAAAGTTGAAAGTACATACTACAGAGTTCAAAGACAAGATAAAGATTTCATTCCAATGGACTCTAAAGAAGAAGCAAGAAGGTATCCTGATTTAAAAGAAAGGCCAAAGACAGTGATTCTGGACTACTAAGAAGACAAAATTTGTTTGAAGAACAAGAAGTTCCAAGCTGAGAAGTTTGCGAAGAACAGGATATACTGAAATGATTGTGATAGAAGAAGAAGATTTTATCCATAACCACGCAAGTCGGACATCCTATCATTGATTGGGAGGTTTACACTGCTAGCAATTTTTCTCCAACATGGAAGATCACAAGGCTAGGTGGTGCAACTTCCTCATTTATTCAATTTGAAGATCTCATCAAAGTTTTTGACAGAGATGATCTTGACAAATTATGGAAGTTAGTTCAAGAAAGGTTTGATGCTCAAGATCTCAAAGATATAAAGGAAATGCAGTTATGGGTTAATCTTAGAAGGCTTTATGAACCAGATGTTAATGATGATTTCTGGAAATTCTCATGTTCATTTCTGGGTACTAAATGGTTTTCTTGATTCATGTGAAGTTCACCATGTTTCTACACAAATGGAGTAGATGCATTCATGCTTGCGAGAAAAGAATATCCACTCAATTTGGAACTCTCACAGTAATGTTATGTACAACAATAAGAGTTCATGAAGACAATGAGAAGGTTAGAGCATTGTTACATAGGCTTCAAGATCAATGTTCAAGAGCTATTCAGAAGTTAAGAAAGAAGTGAAGTATTTGGTTGAATTCCCCAAATCCTTGAAAATGATCTTGATTGAAGAAATTTATTGATTTGCAGAGAAATCATAAGTTTAGGGGTTGTTTGGGAATATGTTACCAGCGATAGGCTGTTGCAAGAACTTGCTATGTATTGCACTAGCGATTGAAGCGTATTACCCTTTCAGTACATTATTACCACTGCTATTAGATAATGGTTTGGAAAATTTGTCTAGATAAGTATAGAAAAGATCTTGTGTATATTCTATATTGTTAGCTTTATACTTATCTTGTAAAGGACTCCTTGTACTATAAAATGAGGTCCTAGGTCATTGTTTTAGATATAGATATTCATACACACGTATTATTCACAAAGGCTTCAAGGTGTAACCCTAGTGATAAGCAAGATCACTCGTATTATTCATTAATAATATTGGAGCTTAAGTTTTGTGTTTAATCTGTGTTCACTTACAATACATCATATCATCAGTCTTCTAAGTATTACTAAGTAAATTCCGCGTGCTTATTAATATCATACAAAATATCATTGACACAAGGTGTGTGTTTAGATCCATCAAAAAGTAATCACAACTTACGTACACCAAGTACAAAGGATTACTTTAAAAGCTCATGAAGTATTTTTGGTATTATACCAAACCAAGAAGCATAGAGGTATGTTTTACTTTTCATTAGATAGGTTACATGAGTTTATTTATTTCATAGTTCTCTTTGTTTAATAATTTCTAGCATCTTTAGAAGTATCTTTCGTCACTTTTCCGTCTTATTCATCATCGGGAATAGTATTCCTTTTGATTCTTCAAACTACTTATTTGTCGTCACATATGAACCCTCGATATGTGATTCATCAAAACCGTCATCCAAAACAATCTTCATCTGATACCTCCAAACTATTTCTTTAGTAAGCTAGTTTATAAGCCTACTACAAAAATAATGCCAAACAACCCTTTTTACGTCACGTGCGGATCCCAAATACAAGGGATCCGGGGTATGGAACAAAACTCGACTATACGCTTTCAAAAATAACCACGATCTTTTCCTCACTCACATAAGACAAAAACGACTAAACCACTGATTTCATCCTCATTGGATTCCATACTTTCAAGTATTCCTTCCTAGAACACCATTGTAAGTAATTACATTAACTTGTTCTAATTTTCATCATCCTCATTCTAGGGTTTATGGTTTCACAAATCTCTAATCAATTATTTTAATTAGGGTTTTCAAAATTAATCATGAAAAGGGGCTTTTAACATAACTAAGATCACATTGTGTTCACAACATTGTTAATATAAATCAAAACCATAAACCCACCTCAACTAATTTTACCTAATTGGAAAATTTGTGTTTTTAGGACCAACCATGCCTAAAGCCACTCAACAAGATCATCATGATACCGTTCATTACCTTACTCATTATTATCGAAATGAGGAATTCTCAAAAACCGACCGCAAGGTCTTCAAAAAGCTCGAAAAACGACTTATCCACGAAGGTCGTGTAATCAAGGAATGTTTCCTTGAGGACACCGACATTCGTCAAGTCTTCTCGACAATCAATTTTGATTGTCTTCTTGACATTGATGAACAAATTTGTCCGGTCTTCATCTTTGAGTTTTATAGAAGCATTAGGATCATTAAAGCGTCGATGATAGCATTTCAATCGCTTTCATCATTAATAAACGAAACTTCATTCTCCCTCTTAACACCTTTGCTCAAATTCTTCGCATTCCTTGTGAAGGAATTTGTATGTACTCTCAAGATTGGACAATTAACACTCAAAACCTTGCACTTTATTCTAAACCAATGTATCATACTCCTCTTGATGAACCCGAAACCATCCGAGACACCATTTTCAAAATAAGAGCCGACCAATACCGTTTCGACGAAAAGCTCATTCACCCTAATCCTTTTCAAATGGAACTCTTCGAAATCCATCCCATGTTTAGAAAATAGGAAGAAATCCTTAGGGAAAACGTCATAAGCCTAGTTGGAAACAAAGATCATCCGAACGCATGTCTTGTGTAAATGATCTATTGTCTTATCCACCAAAAGCTTTTAATCTACCTATTACATGGTAATGAGAATGGCTGGGGTATTCAAAGCTTCCAACATGGTACTTCCATATGGTATGCTCCTAACACGACTTTGTAAGTATGTTAGTGCATTGCAACCATCCCTTATCAACAATGATCATTTCCTTGCCGATCATGTAATGGTACCTCTTACCAAAATACCCTCTAACGCTTCAAGGTCAATGGAAAGAAACCCAAAGCTCTCCGGACTCCTCGGAGAAAGAAAATGAAGAAGAAGAAGATGTCGACCCCGTAGCCAACATTAAGTTGGAACCCTTTGATTACTACGAACAACTTCCAACCATTCCAAACTAGACCGCGGAATTCAAACAATTGAGGGGCATGATTCAAAACCTTACTTACAACCTCACTAAGCCGTCAAAAAAGAAAAGAAAGGATTGACGAAAGAGACAATAGGAATATGCTTATTTTTTGGCTTAACTTATGTGTTGATGATTATGTTTCTAGCACTTTGGTTTGTGGTAATTGGATATTGTTACTCTTATCAGTATTAATGAGTGGTGTTTTGCTTATACCTATTGTTTAGTTTAACGATTTATTAGTGTGCAAAATCTGCACATCATTCTGTGAAGATTCTGATCTGCAGATGCCGGATCCCTAGGATTAGCCTATACGGATCCCTCCATTGAGGGAACCGTGACATCAGATCAGCAATACAGCATCCCTTACATCAAGATAGCTTTCTAGATAACATCACATTAGTTAAACATAAGATATTAGAACCCAACTAAGTCCACTTCAAGGATGAGAAAGGCTTAGACTCACTTATGGCTTACTTGAGATCTTAGTCAAAATGCCTCTTGATTTATCAACACATCAAAACTCATCATATTTCCGCTTCAATACTCACAAATTGTTTCTCATCTTTCAAAACACTTAAGTGGACATATTGAACAATTTTAGGAAAGTGTCTCTAATCATCTTTATCTCAAAGTGGGTCAAAAATTAGTTTTTCAATTCTTGTGATTTTTAAGGATTTTTCAAATTTCACCTCAAGCTAAAATCTGATCTCTAGGATCATTTATTATGACTTGACACCCCAAAACTCTTAGTGTTATCCTTGAACATCCATTGGTAGTCATCTAGTCCCATCTTCCTTCCATAAAAAGCAATCATTTGCTATAACACTCATTACTCTTGATCATTCAAGTGTACCCTCATCTTAGGAACTTAGGAGGTGAAACACTCAAAATAATATAGGATCTAGCTTTAGAAACTTGATTTCTAACTGTCATAGCTGGCGAGCGGATCCCTAGGATTAGCCTAGCGGATCCCTCAGTGAGGGAACCGTGGGATCCGGGTGACAGATTATGTCAAAACCTTGCTAAAACAATCATTTCAACTTATCTTTCTAACTCAAACACTCCATCTCATCTTAAATGAGTTCCTAGATCAGTGAAACTCTGAACTTCAACCTTGTGCATGTTAATCATCACATCTCTAAGAATCTTAGTGGCTTAAGTCTTAAATACACTTGCCAAGTTCTTCCCTTTATAAGCCATATTGCTAAGAACACTTTAGTCATCCAACACAAACACAATTATCAGCAATTACAACCATCTTCCTTAGTCATTTCATCATGAGAAAGGCTCGTAGTGCTAACTCATCCACTCAAGAACCACCCAAGAAACTTGCTAGGATCATACACGAAGTTTCCTCAACGAATCATCTCCGGTTAAGTCCACTAATGCTAGGATTTCCCCTACACCAAGGAAACCAATCAAACTAATCCCCAAGAAGATTGTTCCCACTAGGATTTCATCACCAAACTCTACCAAACCAAACATACCCTCCACAACTCAACCAACATCATTGGTGCCTAGAGCCACCTCACAATCATCTCCACATTCTCACAATGTAGAAGACTTACCTCCTTGACCATCTCACCTTCCACCACTACCAACAAATTCACTTGAAAAGGTTGGGCAACAAAATCAAAGTTTTGAATCAACACTTGATCCAATATCAAACTCTCTCATTCCCCCCAATAGTCCATTTTGGATTATGAGAAGACATCAAAATCAACCACCCGACCACATGGAAGTTGATGCTTTTTTACCTCCACCCTCAAATATTGTAGATCCATCACTTAATGAGTCTCCACCAATTCCTCCTTCATTTGAAGATCCTCAACCCACTTCACTTGAACTTCCACTTCAAGAAATTCAAAACCATGACAAGGATTGCTATCATTGTAAACATGTTAAAAGGTTGATACATGAACTACGTGAAGAGCAACGTTTCATGTTTTATCACCTCCTCTAATGTTTCGAAGAGGTCAACAAGCCTAAACTACAATGAGCATCATAGTCACAAGCTCAAACTTAGAACGTTTAGGAAACTTATCTCATCCTTGATCATCATTAAGCCTTTAGTTGAATCTTGAGTTTGGGTAACTCATTAGCATTAGTAGCACTTGTATGGCTAGTTCATTCTCTTAGTTTTAGAGATTTGTTTGATCATATCTTGTTTTTATTGAATGGATATCGATATGCCATAATTGTTTTGTGCTTTGTGCTTGCCATATCATATACTACTTCACATCCTCATTAGCATTGATTGGAACATTCTCATTGTTGAAGAAACTATCAACATACAGCCGGATCCCTCCAAAATGCTTAGACAGATCCCTCCAAGAAGGGAACCGTGGGATCCATGGTACAGAAGCACAAATTTCTACTAACTTTAGTTTTATTTGCAGGAAATTATGCACTATACTCTTGTTTTCTAACCTTGACTTTGTAGATTTTCAAAATACACATGAAGATTTTGACACCATAAAGCTAGGGAGAGCTTTGTGTCAAACGATATTGCAAAATCAATTGCAACTTAATCCGATTTTGGATTATAGTTCATGACACCCCATTGCAACTTTGCAATCTTCAAGGGGGAACACGTTTTTCGTCACTTAGACGAACCATTTGCAAACATATTGGCAAACACATTAGTTTAGTTTACGTCATGTCCTTGACGCCATCTCAAAGGGATGGACTCGTCAAGGGGGAGTTAAGACGAGTACCATTCCCGTCACTTGCTCTCTTACATTTTCTTTTACATATTTTTCTTATAAAAATTGTGTTAGTTTCTTTAACACTTTTTGTTTCGACAAAAAGGGGGAGAAGAAAGTAAAAACTACAAAGTCAAACTTTTACGAGTTTTAGTTTTTCCTTAAAATAATTTTATGTTTTGTCATCAACAAAAAGGAGGAGATTGTTAATACAAATAAGCCGTAAAAACGTTTATTCATATTTTACGATCTTCTAATGTTTTGTCGATAACAAACGTAAAATCATCTTAACGAAACAAATAAAGTACGTAAATAGTTTGATTCAATAGTTTTTCTAACACACTAACTTTTTCACATAAAACACTAAAACAAGTATAAGTGATTTTATGATTTAGATACATATGTACAACAACTAGTGTTTACATATTGGGCTAACATATACTTAAACTAAGTATATACTAAAATGGGTAAAAACAAGTATATACTAAAATGGATAAAAAAACAAGTATATACTAAATGGGTAAAAACTAGCAAATAGTATTGACCCATAAATCATGGTTTTATATATACCACTTAACCAAGTTCATTGTATCCTTGAGATACATTGTATCTAGAAAGAAAACCATGGATCAACCCATAACCCATGACCCATAACCATAAATACCCATGGGCAAAGAGGAGCGTCCCACGGATCCCTAGCTTTGTGCTAGCCGGATCCCTTGTGGGAGGGATCCGCGGATCCGAACGATGAAAATTTCCTCTATAAATAGAGAGCCATTTCTCCCTTTCTACACACCACTTTACACACATACTTCCCCCAAGTATTATACCTCTCTAACCTCAGATCCAAGAGATCTATGTAGTTTGTCTTTTGTTTTTGTGTGATTCTCTAGGTTCCTCTTAAAGGCGAGATCACCACTTCTTGAAGTCGAGCAAGCTCAAGTCCATGAGTTTCCATGCTTCGTCATCATCAAGACAACTGAGTTTCTCTTGTTGATAGTTCTTTCTTCCTCCATAGATGTGTTGTGTTGCAGGCATTAGTGAAGGATGCGAAAGTGTCAAGAGCAACATTAGTGAAGGTGCAAATCGTCCGTGTCAAAAGCATTAGTGAAGAATGCTAAAGGTGTCAAGACGAAGGCATTAGTGAAGGGTGCCAAGCGTTGTGTCAAAGGCATTAGTGAAGGATGCCTAAGAATCAAATCAAGTGGCATTTGAGAAGAATGCCTAGGTCGTATAATCGATGATGTGCATCGTTATACATATAAGTATTTGTTTATTTCCAAGGATGGTGATATCCTTGATGGTGTTGTAACAAGGAGTGGATCTCCTTGAGATTAGGTGTTGTGTTATGAAGGGTAGTAGTTCCTCCATAGTAAATGGAACTAGGTGCTTAGCCTAGTACCTAATAAAGGGTAGGCGACGTTGTGATAGGATTAGTTCTCCTTGGTGTGAAAGAACTTGGTGGTTACCCTAGCACCGTATAAAGGGTAGGCGACGTTGTGTTTGGTGTGGTTCGCCTTGGTGTGAAAGAACTCGGTATTTAGCTTTGTACCGGAAAAAGATGTAAGCGACGTTGTGAAGGCTTTTCCGCCATAAGGAGTTGGTGTAGTGTTCTGAACTCTCGAGTAGGAGACTCGGGGAGTGGAGTAGGGAAAGGAAGGTGTCCTTGTAGCCGAACCACTATAAATACTTGTGTCGTGGTGATGTGCTTCTTACTCTTTATCTTTCATTACACGTTTATATATCTATCTATCAACGTCCAACATAAACAACCAAATAGATTGACATAAGTCGATCTAAATATTTAAAAGAAAGTTTTAAATTGGTAAAACTATTCAACCCCCCCTTCTATTTTTCCACAATTATCTTGAACACGGGAAAACCCCTGGGCAGATTCACCCCATGGCGACTGATCCGCAAGACTACACCAAAATTCCTAGGATGAGCAAACACCCTATCCAACCCAGGATTGGCAGAATTAGCACAAAATGAAGCATTACCACTTGGCGAACCTTCACCAGGATTGCACATGATAGAAGTGTTAACAGAGGTTACATTACTAATAAAAGGAAAACCATATCGGTTGGCACCACACACTACAAAAAGAAGAAAGATGAAATCAAGAAAAATTTCATACCGACATGACCTCAACAATCCATAACTCTTAGAAAAATCTATCACGAAGATAATAGAATGGAAATGAAGCAACTTCTTTAGAACATTCCTCCTAAAAATTTCAACAGTCGAGCAAACAGTCGACAAAGAAAGATACAACAAACAACCAAAGAAGTAAAAGATTAGAAACCAACCTATGAAGTCCCAGAACACTCATTCGAAGTCCAAAGAATTCTCAGCATCGAAAAAAGGGCTATTACAATTCATTTCATCTAGATAGCAAAAAAACTTCAAAGCAAAAAGAAAAAAGGGAAGATAAAATACGAAAGCAAGAAGTATTTTCATTTAAATACTGAATCCATTAAAAGACATTTTCCAACATTTACGGGAACACGTACCAATCAATACTAAGATACTTGGAAAAACGTGAAGGCAGTTGAAGCGATCAGCACGTGGTTACAAAGCAAAGTGTTAATACAAATAAACCGTTTATTAATATTTTGCGATCTCTTTGTGTTTTGTTGATAACAAATATAATGTTATCTTAAGTACAATTATGAGAATACATGTTATTTTTGTAAAGCATTTACATATAGCCATTTAAATACAAAAATGTTGTAATTAATCATTTGTTGTAATAGTTTATTAGGATGGGTAAAACACAACCCATGGACCTTAACCATGGATCATAACCCATACCGAGTTGACTAGATACAATGTATACTTTAGATACATTGAATCTAAGGAAAACATGGACCACCCATAACCCATGACCTAACCAAAAACCCATGGGCAAAGAGGGCGTCCACGGATCCCTAGCTTTACGCTAGCCGGATCCCTAGTGGGAGGGATCCGTGGGATCCGGGGAACAGTGGAAGATTTTTCCTATAAATAGATAGCCATTTCTTCATTCTAACTCATCCCTCTTCTTACTAAATCTCTCAAACACTCTCATTCTCTTCTAACATATAGATCACTTGATCTAGAGAGTTGTTCTTCTTTATTTCTATTGTAATTCTCATATAGGTCCTTCTCTAAGGCGAGATCACGAGCATTCTACAAGTCATCCAAGCAAGGGGTCCTTGATTGATTTGTCACTCCGCAAGATTTCTGTAGCGAAGATCTTATATTTGATATTTCACATACTTGTTGTGTAATAGTCATGTTGTTTTGGTCCACCGTGTTACGGACTCGATATTTAGCTTTGTACCGGAAAAAGGTTAAGCACGCGTTGTGAGGCTTCTCCGCCAAGTGAAGGAGTTTGTTGACATAGTGCTTGAACTCTCGAGTAGGTGACTCGGGGAGTGGAGTAGAGCAAGGAAGGTGTCCTTGTAGCCGAACCACTATAAATCGGTTGTGTCATTTCTATCCCTTAACTTTACTTTATTTACTTGCTTTATCATTAGATCTATACTTTCTCTACATCCATAAGATCTCACATATTAACGAATCTAAAAGTTTTAGAAACTAACTTAAAATCGGCAAAACTATTCAACCCCCCCTTCTAGTTTTCCACAATTGGCATCAAAACTAAGTTTATAAAAGTTTTAAAGTAAATTGTATTTTAAAAACTTTTCGATCACTATGGGTTATGAAAATTATAAGGAAGGGCAATCTATGCAACGACCACCACTACTTGAAACTAATGGTTTTATATATTGGAAAATAGATTCGAAACATATGTGAAGTCTAAAGATATTGATCTTTGGTACATTATTGTTGAAGGCGATTTGAGGCTACCTCAAAAGATGATAAAGGAAATATAGTTAACATACCTCATGATAAACTAAATGATGAAATGAAGAAAAAGCTTTCTAAAAATAGTGAAGCTAAAATGGTTTTGTATAATGCTTTACCAAAAAGGAATTCGAAAGAATTTCTATGCTTAAAACCTCTAAAGAAATTTGGAATTCTTTAGTTGTAACTCATCAAGGTAATCAACAAGTTAAAAATAATAAAATTGATTTATTTGTTCAACAATATGAACAATTTTCAATATCGGATGAGGAAACTATAGATTATTCATTTGCTAATTTTAATACTATTATTACATCTTTACAAGCACTTGATGAATCTTTTTCTAGCCGTAACCATGTTAGGAGATATCTAAGGGCACTTCCATCGAAGTGGAGATCCAAGGTGACGGCGATCGAAGAGTCAAAAGATTTGACAATCCTCACCTTTGATGAACTCATAGGCAACTTAAAAGTCTACGAGCTTGTCCTTGCTAAAGATTCCGAAGCCACAAAGGTGAAAGAGAAGCAAAAATCTCTTGCCCTTAAAGCCAAAAAGGCTTCAAGTGATTTAGAGAACTCCTCTTCGAATAGTGATGATGAGGAGTACGCTATGGAGGTAAGGGACTTTAAAAAGTTCTTTAGAAGGAAGGGAAGATACGTCAAACAACCGTATGACGATAAGAAAGGTTTTCGGAAAAAGCAAAAGGACTGAAGCCAGAAGATGATCGTACTTGCTTTAAGTGTGGGGACCCAAACCACTTTATTAGTAAGTGTCCTGCGGGATGATCAAAAGTTGCGTTAGCGTACGTGGGGAATGGCGCGAGGAGGACGAAGAAATTTGCCTCATGGCAAATGACGATGTATGTCACGAATACTATAGTAGCTCATCACTTGATGACGACTCATTGCATAATGAATATGATAAACTATGCAATATTAGCTTAAAACTAATTAACAAAAACAAGCTTTTAAAGAGTCAAAACCAACGTTTAGATAAAGAAGTCATAAAATTAAAAGCAAAACTGAAACGTCTATAAAAAGGTAAAATAGCAAGTGGTGAATGTGAACTTTGCGTTCAACTTCAAACACTAGTTGATAACTTAGATTCTAAAATTGCTAGAATAAGTACTAATATACTAGATATGATATTAGATGGTGTCAAAACTGGAAACAACCAAAAAGGTTTAGGTGTTCAACAACTTGATCAATCAACTAGTGAAAACAAAGAAACAAAATTTGTTAAGGCACTAGAAAAACCAGCCACTGTTGTGGTGGATCCCACGGATCCCTTAAAAAGGGAACCGGCTAGTGTACAACCAGGGATCCGTGGATCTGCTGTAGCAAACAGTGGTAATAATATAGTTTCCTCATCTAGAACTGAGTTTGTTATCGTTAATAGGAAGAAACCAAATCACGTCACCACTAGACAACCACCTCCAAAATATAATCCTACTTTTGCAAGAAACAAAGCTCCATCTTTTTCAAAACCCAATCCATCCAGGAGACCTAATAATGTTTACCCGAAAAGTAATCATCAAATGGGATGGAACCCAAATATGCAAAATGGTTTTCCTTTTCAAAACTTTGCACCATGGAATGCATACTCACCTTATCCATACATGTCTAACATGAATGGAATGTTTAACACTAATGGACCCATGAACAAATGGGGACCAAACTTTTGAGTTTATTATTGTTTTAGGTGTGCTTAAAGGTCGACCTAGACCCCGATGAATGGGTCAAGGATAGCGGGTGCACGAGGCACATGACCGGAAATAGGGATCTATTCTCCACATATGAATCCTTCAGTTGAGGTAATGTGGTGTTTGGAAATAGCAAAAGTAGAATCATCGGTAAAGGTACGATTTCTAACAAACCTCTAACCATTAACGATGTGTGTCAAGTAGAAAACCTAAACTTTAACCTCTTAAGTATAGGACAAATATGTGATAAAAAGTGCAATGTACTTTTTACGAAACCGTAGTAAGATATTAAAAAATGGCATAACCATAGGAAGAGGAATTAGGAAACATGGAGTCTATGTCATTAAAATTGGTAATGAACCTAAAGACAAACTTTGCCTTACCTCTATGGATGATACTTCGACCTTATGGCATCGAAGATTGGGTCATGCCAATATGCGACTTCTTCAATCGCTATCATCCAAAGATCTAGTAAGAGACCTACCTAAGTTAAAATATGAACATCACTTTTGTGATGCTTGTAATGTAGGAAAACAAGTTCATTCTAGTCATAAAGCTAAAAACATGGTGTCTACAACTAAGTGTCTAGAATTACTACATATGGATTTGTTTGGTCCATCCGCTATCCAAAGTTATGGAGGCAACTACTACTCTTTGGTAATAGTGGATGACTACTCTAGGTATACATGGACAAAATTCTTAAAGAACAAAACCGAAACATTTAATTATTTCAAAATATTAGGCAAGAAAATCCAAAGGCAACTAGGAAGTCCCATAGTGTCTATTAGGACGGATCATGGTAGGGAATTCGACAATGAAGTGCAATTCGGAGCTCTTTGTGACGCTAATGGTATTACTCACAACTTCTCGCTCCCACTCACTCCAGAATGGGGTAGTAGAAAGAAAGAATAGAACCCTACAAGAAATGATTCGAACCATGCTTAATGAGCAATCCATACCTCAAAAGTTTTGGTGCAATGCGTTGATACTTCAACGTACATACTCAATCGAGTCTTAATTAGACCAATCTTAGGTAAAACTCCATATGAGTTACTCAGAGGCAAAAAGCCTACGTTATATCACTTTAGAGTCTTTGGTAGCAAATGTTTTATTCTTAACACTAAAGATTACCTTACAAAATTTGATACTAAATCAACTGAAGGTATCTTTCTAGGTTACTCTCCAAATAGCAAAGCTTACGTCATATTAAACAAAGAAACAATGAAGGTAGAAGAGTCATTAAATATAAAATTTGATGAAAGTCCACCCAAACCCTCTCCACCTCTTGTCGATGACGAGATTGTAGAAAGTGAAGCTATAGTAATAAAGAAAAAGATAAATGAAGAACAAGAACCTTTAAATGATGAAATCATAAACATTAAAGAGTCCAAAGATCACCCCGTAGATAAAGTCATAGGAAAGCTAAACGAAAGAACATTAAGGTCTCAAGTTCAAAACCAAAGTAGCTTGTTTTGTTTCATTTCAACCATAGAACCTAAGAATACACAAGAAGCCATAAAAGATGAGAGTTGGGTAATGGCTATGCAAGAAGAATTAAATCAATTTGTTTCTAATGATGTTTGGACACTTGTCCCTCCACCTAGTAATCAAACCATAATAGGAACCAAATGGGTTTATAAAACAAATTAGATGCAAACGGAGTAGTGTCTAGGAACAAGGCTAGACTTCGTTCAAGGGTATAACCAACAAGAAGGAATAGACTTTGATGAGACCTATGCTCCCGTGGCTAGATTAAAGTCTATAAGAATACTTCTTGCGTATGCTTGTGCTAATGATCTAAAGCTTTATCAAATGGATTTCAAAAGCTCTTTTCTAAATGGTTTCATTAATGAAGAAGTATATGTAGCTCAACCTCCGAGCTTCATCGATTTTGAAAACCTAAACATGTGTATAAATTAAAAAAAGCCCTTTATGGTCTTAAACAAGCTCCAAAAGCTTGGTATGATAGACTCAAGTCATTTTTAATTAAACACAACTATACCATGGGGTTAGTTGACAACACACTTTTTACTAAGAAAAGAGAGTCACATATAATCATAGTGCAAATATATGTAGATGATATTATATTGGTATCCACTTGTCAAGACATGTGTGATGATTTCTCTAAAATTATGCATGACGAGTTCGAGATGAGTATGATGGGAGAACTTAGTTTCTTTCTTGGTCTACAAATCAAACAAGTAGAATATGGTATCTTCTTTAATCAATCTAAATACATAAAGGAGATGTTAAAGAAATTTGGTCTAGAAGAAGTCGAAATCAATTAGGACACCAATGTCATCCGACACAAAACTCACAAAATATGAGACTGAGATCCGTCGATAATACCAAATATCGTGGCATGATAGGTAGTCTTCTCTACCTCCCGGCAAGTAGGCCGGATATCATGTTTAGTGTTTGCTTATGTGCTAGGTTCCAAGAAGACCCTAAAACATCACACTTAGAAGCCGTAAAAAGGATATTTAGATACATTAAGGGTACAACACAATTAGGATTATGGTATCCTAAGGGCACGGGAGTAGAAACAATTGTGTATGCAGATTCTGACCATGCAGGTGATTGATAGAAAAAGTATAAGTGGGGTATGTACTTTCATGGGATGTTGTTTAACATCTTGGTTTTCTAAGAAACAAACGGCATTAGCAATATCAACAACCGAAGTCGAATATGTCTCCACCGGGAAAGCATGCCAACAAGCACTATGGATGAAACAAGCATTAGTCAACTACGATATTCATCTTAGTGACATAGCCATTCTATGTGACAACAAGGGTGCCATAGATCTAAGCAAGAATCCGGTATTACATTCGCGCACAAAGCATATAGAGATTCGTCATCACTTCTTAAGAGACAATGTTCAAAGGGGAACATCTCTATTGAGAAGGTAGCATCGAAGACAACATAGCGACGCCTCACCAAACCGTTGAAACGGGAACAATTCAACCTACTTCATCTTGGTCTTGGTCTCATGGAACAAACGTCGTAATTTACTTTTTGACTCTACAAGGTATGTAAACACTAGCCTTCTTATTTCTGAGTCTAGGATCTCTATTTCATGAACAAATCACAAACAATACGGGAATTTTCAAAACCCAAGATAAGTTTTTCACTTATAGTCTTCTTATTTGAATAAATACAAGTTGCAAACGCAATTACATACACACAGGATAAAACATTTATTCACACAAATAAAACCTCTTTTCAAAATGTTTTTCTAAAAGGATGATACCTTCCCGTATCAATTTCACAAAAGCAATTTCTCACATCTAGGAAAAATCACTTTTTCATTGTTAATACAAACTAAAAACCCGTTTTCATTGCATCTCATGTCTTATGAATGCTAAAGGAGATACATAACTAATATGTATTTTCGGGTACATTCATTTAAGCAACAATGAATTAGGAGCATTGACAACACAAAATTACGTACTCAAAGTACTAAATATGTGTTCTCGGGTTATCTCAATAGGATTATTTTTCACTTCTAGTTTATTTATCTTTTCTTCTTATGAGTCGAGATAACCGCAACTCCAAATAGTTTGCATATAGGCACACACTAGGCAAAAACATTTTGTGCTGCCTGAATCACCAGACTCACGGATCCCAGCCTTAATGCTGGACGGATCCCTCAAGGGAAGGATCCGTGGGATCCGTGAGACGAAGCTATTTTACCTTCTATTTTTCTCTTTGGATGAAAAAATCCACATTTATTTTATTTTTAGGAGTATGCTCTTTAATGCTTATGTTCTCATGATCACATGCCTTAAATTCATATCTAATCATTAGATTTTAATCCACATTTTGGGTCAAGCATTCATTACAATGCATTGTTTTTCTATATATAGAACTCCAAAATGCTTGCATACTTATCCCATCCTCACAAACATACAACACCATGTCATTCACAAGCTCTTACAACTTAGATGAATCACCTAGTACAAACAATCATCCTCATGATACCCAAACCTTTGTACTTCCACCATCCAAAATACCACAATCAAACTCTAGGATATCATGCAGGATTAGTATAAAGATCTTGTTGTTTAGCAAAGCCACCTTCAAATGATTCATCATCAACCAATAACTCACCACAAGATGCTTCCATTATAGCACCTCCTTTATCACCAACTAGTATACCAACTTCATCACCAAATCACTCACCACCTAAAATCACTCTTTTGGAACTCCTTAAGACTCCAACAAGATCTCAACAACCTAAACAAAAAATAGTCTTTTCAACACCCCCACATCTCTCCAAATACTATTTTT
>OU343224.1:137399937-137447772 GCA_910596185.1 Chrysanthemum makinoi
CTTTTGTAAATGATTTAAGCATTGATATAATGGAACAAATGAACCAACAATGATTTTTTAAGTGGTTTTAGTATCGATAGAGTGGAATACAGGTGTATAACATACAACCAACCCTACGATTTAAGTTGTAAACTAAACGGCAATGGAAAGCATGTGTACAACATGCAGTGAACCCCATCAACTAAGTGCCAACTAACAGGAAAACCCACTAATCTAGCTAAGTGAAAAACCCACTAACCTTATTTTAATCACTCTAAGCCGACGACTCGGCACGACGACATATGCACAGTGTCGGATCGAGTTGCGGCTCCACATTACACCTAAGCCATCCTCCTCCCTAGAGCCGACCTCTCACCCGACGGCTTCGTAAAAGTACCTACTCTATGTTCCACTTCAATGAATGTTATATAATATAACTTTATTAGTTTGTTAATACTTAATAATATGTAAAAACTTGTTGCATTTATAAGTGTGAAAAAATGTAAAACAGTAGATTTTCCACATTTATTATACTCCCTTTGTCTCAAAATTATTGTCCTCCAACAAAAAATATACAGTTTAAGAAAAATATAATTATTACTGCTTTCTCTCTATCACTTTTTTTAGTATGATAGTTTTATCATTAACTAATTAATTAGTATCTTCTTTATAGTTTGTAAGATTAATTTCAACCAAGGGTAATATGGTAAACTTGATCAAATTTCCGTATCTATAATTAGTAGTAGACTTATAAATTGGGACATTCCAAAAGAAAACGTGGACTATTATTTTGGGACAGAAGGATTAATATAAAAAAATCACACTTTTAAACATGAAAAATGTAAAAAATATCAACAATTATAGGTGTGTAAGTCATTTGTAACACTCAAATTTTTCATACTTTTTCAAGTGAAAAACTAGGTGTTAGAATTAATTTCCAGACTTAGTAGTGTGAAGAAGTTATCTCATTTAAAGTGTAAATTTTTTTTATAAAACTATAAGTATGAATAATTTATTGTTTTATAATTTTTCTTCATGCTTGTTAATATAATCAATTTTTGTACATTGTTAATAAACTAATAAAGTTTTACACACTTTTTAAAAAGTGTAAAAATAAAAGTGCATAGATTGCATTTTTTTAATGTGACTATGAACGAGATAATTGAACTAGATAGAATAAATGAGGGACGCTTTGGTAATTTTCTGTATGTGAACACATTCCTCCATAATACTCCCAAAAGTGGGCGCAAGACCTTGTCTCCAAAAAAAACCCTAAACACACCCGGCTTCCCTCTCTTTTCCTTCTCTCAAACACTTAAGAACACACAAAATTTTTGATTTCTTTCTTTTCCCCTCACTTTCTCTCCTTTAACAAACTCAAGAACACAGCGTAAGTCAATGAATCAAATGAGCAAAAAGGTCCAATTGACTCTTCCCGAATCCCCTTTGCATTCAATGCTTTCAATAATGGAAAGCGTTCTTAATAAGTTTAAGAAAGTTAATCTTCATGGAGTGCCAACTTTAATTCAGTATTATGAATGCAACCCTCCTGTGGATCCAGAGTACAATGGGTTTAGTGTCACATTGCGAGGTAAACTTGTTGTCTACAACAAATACAGTGTAGAACTTGAGCGATACCACAAAAAATGTTACAAGCAGGGTTGTCGTGTTGTTGGGCAAGACACAAAGGTGGAAAACTGGTTGGCTGGCCGAGCAGTTCAGACAAGGGTGGCAGATCAAGGTACAACACGAATACGTGTAGATAAGTCGGACCATGTATTGGGGTTGTTCGTTATGCCTGTGTTTCTTAATCGGGATACTCATAAGCAAACTGTCGGAATCATCGAGTTGGTCACAATTGTACCAAAAGAAAGTTATGTTGAAGATTTCTTACAAATCCACAAATTGCTAAAGGTAAGCTTTTATTTAGGCTTGAACGTAGTAGTATTTTATTTAGAAATATTATTGTTTGTTTCATGTTTGGACACCTTCAAGAAACAACATATGTGATAAGAAGTCATGAACTCATGATACAGCTTTTGTTATGTCTTAAAATTTTGTAGGATGAAGGCTTTGACTCAACAGGTATGGAGAAGACGATAAAAGTTCATCACAAAGGTCTTATAGTCAAGTTCACTTTATCGATTTCGGCCGACTTCAAAGACTTGCAGAAGGAAGTGATAGAGAGGTATAAGAAATTGAAACACGAAGGTTACTCAATTGAGTATGAAGATATAAATGGTAACTCTCTTCCAATTTTAAGTGATGCCGACCTCAAGGTTTGCATTAAAGAATCAGTTTCAAAGGAGAGAACCGTCATCAAAATGTCTGTGAAATTTACAACATAAGAACATATCGGCTTGTGTCAGTCTTATTTCAAATTATGCGATCGCCCTTCTTTATTGTCATACTTCACCCAGTCGAGTACTTCAGATCCGAATATAGCTCATAGCGGTCAAATATTAATTATATGTTGCCTTTTTTTTCAAAGAATATGGGAGTATATATGATTGTGAATGGAACATTGTTGTCAAATATGAGTTTACTTATGTGGTAAGAATTGTTTATGGTATGTCAACATTATTGCATATGATGTATAAGCTAACGTCGCGCGTGTAGGTAACGGATACGTCATATGGTAATTATATTTGGATGTAGAACACTTAGTTATTATTTAAATCAGATTTAGATTGTTCTAGTATAATAATTTGGAACTACAAACACTTAGTTATTATTTAAATCAGATTTAGATTGTTCTAGTATAATAATTCTTTTTTCTTAATTAATTGTTTATTCGTCCATCATTGCCAGTCAAATAAAACACGTATATCATTCCTTTGGAAGAATCAGTCAAAGAATTTATTTATATCCCTTCTACTATTTCATATAGTATTTTGTAAGGCTAAAAGATACATGGATAGCTCCTCAGAGGATATTATTTGTTTTTCTTATCACTTTGACATGTAAAAATAAAATAAAATTGTAAGGCATCTTTTCTTACGGAGCATTTAAATTTTTTATTTCTCTTACTGATGTATCCTAATAGATGATTGTTGGATTTAGCATCTAAGTTCATAACTAATTGATAAGACTGCCGTTAAAAGTAAAGTCTTTTTTGGTTTGCCCTCAATGAACAGTTAAGACTAATAATTAAGGTGAGACTAGTCGTTTGGTGTTGGCACAATGGCGCGCACCATGTGGCCATATAGGAAGCTTGGGACGATTTTGGGGGACCCCCACATCGCCCCAAGGAGCTTTTCCAAGTCCCTCACTCTCTAAATAAATAGAGGGGTATGCCAAGGCTTTAATTATTCATTCTCTAATTCTCATTCCTACTCCTTGTAAGAGTCAACTCGTGTATCGAGACCTTAGGAGTTCGAATCGCTCTTCTCTTTGGTTCGTGGGTGTGACCCATTAGAGGTACTATCATTTGAGAACTTGTCTCCAAGTTCGACTAAGGTGGTCTGGGTGTAAGAAATTCGATTTTCTCAAAGGTCAATATTTTCTTATTTATTTATTTTATTTATTTTTTTAAGTTGCTTTTATTTATTAAGATAAGATCCTTTAGGGTTTAGTTTCTTTCTTGCTCTAGATTAATTTTTATTTCCACTGCATGTTAATCTAGTTAGGGTATATAAAATCCATCAGTGGTATCAAAGCCTTAGCTTAATAATATTATCACTTAATTATCTACTAGCAGGGTACCCACGAGTTTCGGCGGCGGGTACCCTGAAATAAAATTTTCCGGTGAATCATGTATTTTAGTTTATTATGTTCTTTTTTACAACAAATTTACGGGGATCAAGAATTTTGTTTAGTCCGTGCTCGAGCCCGTTTGGCGAGTTCTCGTTCGAGCTCGACCCCGTTTGGCGAGTTCTCGTTCGAGCTTGACCCCGTTTGGCCTGTGCCCTTTCGGGCTCGACCCCGTTTGGATTGTACCCGTTCGGGCTCCTGCCCATTTGGCCCGTTGCCCGTTCGGGCTTGAATATTTGTATAATGTGCTTTATTATTTGTATTAGTGACTTAATGCACGAATTGAGTTTAAATTGGTTGTACAATATGTTTGATAATTTGTATTTCTTGTGTAAGGGGTGTTTTAATAACTGTATTAATTGTATTTATTGACATGTTAATTAATTGACTAAATTAAATATCTTGACCACATCAATAGTGCTTTGTATTTTATTCATTAAGCTTTAAGATTTGTAAGTTTTAAAATTAAGATTGATGAGAAAGATCATTAATCGTGCATTGTGTATTGTACAATAGGCTTTATATTTTGTAAGCCTTAATTTTAAGACCATGAGAAGAGAGATTCATTCATCTATTATAAGTAGTATAGATAAGTAGGTTGTTAACATGTGATAAGTATAAATAATTGAATATTAGCTATTGTCTTGTGATAATTGAATGTTAATATCAATTTACGTTTTAGACCATAATATTTTGAATTGTTTAAAACATACCCTAAATTTTAAAATGTTTAAAATAGAACCCAAAACTTTAAACGTTTAAAAGAAACATTATACATATTATAATTGCTATATTGTATACGTATCATTAAATCTAAATACATCGTTAGTCAATTGATAAATCGACTCACCCATATTGAACAAACTATAAGAGATGTATAGCGGGTCGCTTTGCTTCCCTAAAGAAGTTGAGTTTTTAATATGCTTCGCGCTGACCCGCCTCTCCACTTCTTTGTGCGTTCAATGGAGCTACCGAGAACTTTTGATAGGATGATGTCAAGATTAAAAGTATTAATCTAAAATTACTAAAAATAAAATTCCCGTTTTAGATATAGCAAATGTGAATAGTATGCTAACCCATGAAAACCGCACATTTCTCATATGGTCTATTAATGGAGCGCGTGTGGTTTACCGGCACATTATTGAGAGAACATAAGTGAGAGGTGATGTGGGATTCGCGATTCTCGAGCAGACTCGAGCCGGGAACCACACAGGTTTTTACATGGTTAAATTCACCGTCTTATTCATGATCGTCGGCATCCCAATTATGAATAGTAGATGAGCATATTCGAGATTAACATGCCATTGATAAGAATCAATGAATCTCAAAAGAACTAGGAATTTCATAGAGGATGAAATTGACACAAACATTGTCTACCTAAAATAAATTCGTGATGTGATTACAACAACCCTTTTCATAAAACGAATCTAAAATATGGATCCTAGCCTTAATTTAATATTGAGTAATTAATAAAGGAATATTCATGTTAACTAAAAATGTTTTATCTTATAGATGTCTACTGAAAATTATGTCAATCCTCCCGTTCCCAATCCCGCACATAACTCAAACTTCTCATTACTCTCATTTCTTGGGAGGGAAAGACTCACCGGTCTTAACTATATGGACTGGATGCGAAACCTTAGATTCACCCTAAGGTACGAGAACAAAGAGTATATTCTCGATGAGCAAATTCCCATAACCGATGATGATTCAACCCAAGAAGAGATTGAAGCTCACCGAAAGCACTATGATGATGCAAACAAAGTGTCATGCATCATGGCATCTTCCATGAGCCCTGAACTACAAAAGACTTTTGAGAACACTTGGGCTTATGAAATGAACCAAAAACTCAAAGAAATGTTCCAGGAAAAGGCAAGCAAGGAACGCCTTGATGTTGTCAAATCCCTCATGGCTTGCAAACCGAAACTTGGAGCCTCTATTTGTGCTTTTGTTCTAGAGATGAAAGGGTACTTTGACATATTGGAATCTCTGAACATGGTGTTCGATACTGAGCTTTCTATCAACATAATCCTATCCGGTCTCGCAGTTGATTTTAATCAGTTTGTGCTCTCGTATCAAATGAATGGGAAAGAGACCTCAATAATGGAACTCCATAGCTTGTTGCAAATCGTTGAACAACGGATCAAGAAGATTGATATGCCCTCTACTCTAGCGGCTCCTGTGTTTACTGTTGGTCATAATGCAAAGAAAAGAAGACTTCTCATTCCAACTGGAAAGGAAATGCCACAAAAAGAAAGTCCGATCATGGGCCTAAGAGAAAGGTTGAATATGAGATTGCAGCGACAAGTGATCCAAAGAAAGCAATGTGCTTCTACTGTAACACAAAAGGACATTGGAAGCGTAGCTGCCCAAAATATCTGAAGGGCCACAAAGACAGAAAGGTCGAAAAGGGTAGTCACTCAGGTATGTTTATGATCGAACTCCACAATACTACAACTTCAGATTCGTGGGTCCTGGATACAGGGTGTGGTACTCCCATTTGTACTATTTTGAAGGGTCTAATGGAAAGTGGGGGGTTGAAGCATGGAGAGCTCAACTTAGTCATGGGAAACAGAAACATCACGCCCGTGACAAGGATTGGAAAGTACGAGCTCATGCTGAAGTCTAGAGTTGAGATAGATTTATATAATTACTGTTATTCATCAGAAATGACAAGAAACAGTATTTCATTTCATGCTTTGTGTAAGGATGGTTATAAATTTCCATTTGATAATGAGAATGGAAACATTTTGGTTTATTTAAATGGTTGTTTTATGTTTCAAGCTTCTCCTTGCAAAGGCACATATGAAACTATTCAATTTATTCATAATAATGGCAATGTGATTTTAAATGTTGGTTCGTCTAATGAGCTTGATAAATCAAAATTTTGGCATTCCCGTCTTAGGCATGTAAACAAGAAACGCATCGCCCAACTCCAAAAGGATGGAGTGTTGGAATCATTCGACTTCAAATCAGATGATGTATGTGAGTCTTGATTATTGGGTAAGATGACTAAATCACCATTCACAAGATCATGTGAAAGAGGTGAAGGATTATTGGACTTCATACACACAGATGTGTGTGGATCATTTCAAGATCCGCCACAAGAGATTGAAATCGCTACTATGTTACATTTACTGATGATTTAAGTAGATATGGATATGTATATCTGATTAAACATAAGTCGGATACATTTAAAGTATTCAAAACGTATCAAAACGAGTTAGAGAACCAGCTGGGAAGAAAAGATAAAGGTACTCCATTCCGATAGGGGAGGAGAATACCTTAGTATTGAGTTTTTCGATCATCTTAAAAACTGTGGTATAGTTTCACAGTTAACTCCTCCTAGAACATCACAACTGAATGGAGTTGCTGAGAGGAGAAATATAACACATCAAAATTTGGGGTTATGAGGTTTTCGTTAGACGAGAAGCTTAGGAAAAACTAGAAGCCACATCTGAAAAGTGTCATTTCGTCAGTTATCCTAGAGAGTCATTTGGATATTTGTTTTACTGACCCAAGGATAATGTGGTTTTTGTAGCTCGAAGAGGAGTGTTCCTTGAGAGAGAAATGATATCTAAAGAGGAAGGTGGGACTAAGATAGACCTTGAAGAAATTCATGAGTCTACCAATGGAGAACCTATAGTGAACACTGACACTCAACAAGAGGTGGTGACACCTGTTGAGCCTGATGATATATCCTTACCCATTAGCAGAACAAGTGGTAGAGTTAGCAAGCCTCCTCATGATCATGAGTTCTACTATGGTTTCCATATTGAAGAGGATAAGATTAGTGATCGTACATTAAGTGAATTGGATGAGCCTGCCAACTACAAGGAAGCGATGGCAAGCCCTGAGGCTGCTAAGTGGAAGGAAGCTATGAAAAGCAAGATCCAGTCAATGTATGACAACCAAGTTTGGAATTTGGTTGACACTGCACCCGGTGTTAAGACGTTGGGTTGTAAGTGGATCTTCAAGAAGAAGACAGACATGGATGGGGAAGTACACACTTATAAAGCTAGGTTGGTAGCGAAGGGTTATACCCAAACCCACGGGATTGATTATGAGGAAACCTTCTCACCAGTAGCTAAAATAAAGTCAATTAGGATAATGTTTGCCATAGCTGCGGTTCATGATTATGAAATATGGAGATGGATGTTAAAATCGCTTTCCCTAACGGAAAACTGACAGAGGATATGTTTATGGCACAACCAGAAGGTTTTGAAAATGAAAAGTATCCTAAAAGAGCGTGCAAGCTTCAAAAGGCCATTTATGGACTTAAACATGAATCTCATAGCTGGAATCTCTGCTTCCATGAGAAAGTCACACAGTTTGGATTTTCTAGAAGCAAAGATGAGCCATGTATATATGTCAAAGTCAGTGGGAGTGTTTTAGTCTTCCTGGTATTATATGCAGATGATATAACACTCATATGAAATGATATCCCAACATTACAAAGTGTAAAAGATTGGTTGGGGAAATGTTTTGCTATGAAAGATTTGGGAGATGCAACATATATTCTCGATATAAAGATTTACAGAGATAGGTCGAAACGTCTTAATACAAATATCGTCATTAAACGTTATTTATATTTTTGATCTTTTCCTAAGTTTTGTTAACGACAAAAGTAAATCTAATTTTTATAAAGCTTAAAGCTTGTCAAGTTTAATAGATTTTAAAACAAGCTTTTTCAAATAATATCTTCATCACTCAAGCATTTACATTGTGATTAATCATATCTTGATATGACTCTAAAACCATAATGTATGATAGTAGTTTTTAGAATGTTTTGTTTTCTTAAAACTAAACATTACATATGCATTTACATATTTCTAAAAATGGAAAAACAAACACATGACATCATGTGATGCATCATTGAAATCATTGAAAGATTTCACAAGATATTTTGTGTAGATTTAGGCTCTTCATATCTTACACAATCTTGCATAGATATGGTTGACTTTGGCAAGATTTTGAGATCTTGCGGTCAGACCCCTGCGACACCAAATTTTATAACGGGCGGAACCCTTTAAAGGGTTCCGTGGTCCGTGGTGCCTGCTGAGAGTTTTGGCTATAAATAGCAAAGCCAAACCAAGTAGTTTTTCATCCCTTTCCATCACACTCTCATACATTTCTTCTCTCTAACCTTTCTAACTCAGTTTCATATCATATTAGTGATCTCTTTTGTAGCAAAGAAGATCAAGTCACATTCAAGCTTCAACGAGAAGTTGGAAGTCTTGTTTGTTTGGTGTTGTATGATCTTGTGTTGATTCATACTTCATTGTTGTACCAAACTATCATAATCTTGTGAGTGTGAGTGGTTAGTATTTTAGTCCTCAAAATACATTGTGTGTGGGAGTGGTTGTACCCTTGGAAAGAACTCGACATTTAGCTTAGTTTCGGAAATAGTGTAAGTGAAGTGTAAAGGTTTCTCCGCTGGCGAAAGGAGCTTGTTGACTAGTGAAGTTAAACTCTCGAGTGTGAGACTCGGGGAGTGGAGTAGGGCAAGAAAAAAGAGTCCTTGTAGACCGAACCACTATAAACAACTTTTTGTGGTTTGATTGTTTCTTTCCTTATCTACTCTTTACATATTGCTTACATATTGCACTAACATATCTAAGATCAACATCAATTGATCTTTCAATAAGTTTCAAAACAAAGTTTTTAATCGGTAAACTATTCAACCCCCCTTCTAGTTTTCTACAATTGGTACCTACCAGAGCCTCGTTGCTCAAGAATTTCCAAAATATATTATATTTTATAAACTTGAAACGATCCATGGATTCTGAAAACTTTAAAGAAGGGCAATCTATGCAAAGACCACCACTCTTTGAAACCAATGGATTTATCTATTGGAAAAACCATTTTGAAACATATGTAAAATCAAAAGATATAGATCTTTGGTTTGTTATTGTTAAAGGGGATTTTAGCTCTACAACAAAAGATACTTCTGTTGATGAACAAAAGAAATTAATTGCTAAAAATAATGAAGCTAAAATGATGCTTTATAATGCTTTGCCTAGAAAAAGAATATGAAAGAATTTTTATGTGCGAAACCGCCAAAGATATTTGGGAATCTTTGATTGTTACACATCAAGGAAATTCACAAGTCAAGGATAACAAAATTGATATTCTTGTTCAACAATATGAACAATTTGTTATCTTGATCAAGGAAATTCACAAGTCAAGGAAATTCACAAGTCAAGGATAACAAAATTTGATTGTGGGTTTGCTTGCTTTAATACTATTATTACATCACTTAAAGCACTTGATGAATCTTTTAGTAGTAAGAACTTAGTCAGGAAATTTCTTAGAGCACTCCATCCGAAGTGGAGAGCTAAAGTGACGGCCATTGAAGAATCAAAAGATCTCTAAAAAATGTCACTAGACGAGCTAATCGGAAATCTCAAAGTACACGAAATGGTGATGGAGAAAGATTCAAAAATCATCAAAGGAAAAAGAGAGAAAATCAAATTCGTTGCTCTAAAAGCAAGAACGGAATCAAGTGATGATGACGAATCTTGCTCCGGTAGTGAAGATGAAGAGTATGCCATGGACGTTAGAGATTTCAAAAAGTTCTTTAGAAGAAGAGGAAGGTTTGTGAGACAACCTCGAGAAGAAAAGAAGCCATTCCGAAAAGATCGGGATGACAAAAAGGGTAAAGGTGAAAGAAAGTGCTTTAGATGCGGTGATGCAAGTCATTTAATAGGAGAGTGTCCCAAACCACCTAAAAGAAAAACTAAACGAGCCTTTGTAAGTGGTGCTTGGTGTGATAGTGAAGATGATGAAGAATCAAGCAAGGAGGAAATTGCTCTAATGGCACATGAGTCAAATGAGGTACATTCCGACTCATCTTATTCTTCTATTGTTGATGACACTTTGCAAAAACAATATAATCAATTTTGTGAACTAAGTCTAAAAATCATAACCAAAAATAAATTTTTAAAGACTAAAAAGGAATTTTTAGAAAATGAAGTCAATGAGTTAAAAGAAAAGGCAAAACGATTAGAAAAAAGAAAAGCAAATGATGATGATTGAAAATCATGTCAAGAGCTTAATCTTGAAATAGAAAAACTAAAACTCACACAAGATGTTATAATCGAACATAATTCTAAGTTTAAAAGGTTTAACAAAAACATCGCTTGTGTTGATGAAATAGTTAGAATTCAAAAAACTCCAGGAAACACGAATGGACTACGATTTAATGAGGTAGTAATTCCAAAGAGTCAAAACAAAACGGCCGAAAAAGACAAACAAACTGTCAAAACTGCTGCATGCAGCGGACGAACGGACCCAAAATAAGGGATCTGTCCGTTGTAAAAAATGGTGTCGTGGGAACTTCAGCAGGACAAAATGTTTGTAATACGGACCGTAGCGAATTTGTAAAAATAACAAAGAAAACTAAGGATAGTGTTAAACTAAAACCTTTGTTACATCGAGTAGGACTTACTAAAAATGAATTTAGATCAAAAAATGCTCAACAACGACGTAAAATACCTTTTGCCAAACGCCCCTTTCCTAAGAGCAACCACAACGTACAACCCAACTATCAACATAACGGTTGGAATCAAAACTTCCCTAGACCATATCAAACTCCAGATTACATGTCATGGAACCCTTACCCATCGTTTCCATACATGAATCAAATAAATGGTATGTTTAACCCAAACGGACCCATGAGATATTGGGGACCAAACGCTTGAGTTATCTACTTATTAGGTATGCTTGAAAGTTGGATTGGAACCTGATGAGTGGATAAAAGATAGTGGATGCTCAAGACACATGACGGGCAACAAAAGTCTATTCTCATCATTCCAACAGTATGACGGAGGTAATGTCACTTTTTGTAGCAATCTCAAAAGCAAAATCATTGGCAAAGGTACGATCGCTCATAACTTCCTAACTATTGAAAATGTTGCTCATGTCGATAGGTTAGGATTTAATCTACTTAGTATTAGCCAATTATGTGATAAAAAATATAAAGTACTATTTGATGAAAATGGTAGTAAAATACTAAAAGATGGTATCACCATAGCTAAAGGAGTTAGGAAAAATAACATATATGTTATGAAAATAGATAAAACATCTAATGACAAACTTTGTTTAACAACATTAGATGATAGCTCAACTCTTTGGCATAGACGCTTAGGTCACGCTAATATGAGACTTATACAAAACCTATCTTCAAAAGAGCTAGTTAGGAATTTACCAAAACTTAAATATGATCAACATTTTTGCGACGCTTGCAAAATTGGTAAACAAACCCATAGTAGTCACAAGTCTAAAAATATGGTATCCACATCTAAGTGTCTAGAACTTTTGCATATGGACTTGTTTGGTCCATCCGCTATAAGAAGCTTTGGAGGCAACTTATACACGTTGGTCATAGTAGACGATTACTCAAGGTTTACTTGGACATTGTTTTTGAAAACCAAAAATGAAGCTTTTGATAAATTTGAAATTCTTAGCAAGAAAATTCAAAACCAACTAGGTGTTAAAATTGTGTCGATCCGAACGGATCATGGTCGTGAATTTGACAATGAAACACAATTTGGAAACTTTTGTGATACAAATGGAATAACACATAACTTTTCGGCTCCTCGAACACTTCAATCAAATGGAGTCGTAGAACGTAAAAATAGAACAATTCAAGAAATGAGTAGAGCAATGCTTAATGAACAAAACATTCCTCAAAAGTTTTGATGTAACGCCGTTGATACTTCTAGATATATTTTAAATAGAGTCTTAATACGTCATTTCTTAAACAAAACACCACATGAGCTTTACAAAGGTAAAAAGCCAACTTTAGGATATTTTAGAGTTTTTAGATGTAAATGTTTCATTCTTAATACTAAAGATTATCTCACCAAGTTTGACAACTGATGCAGTTTCTCACGCAATCAAATGGCTCAAGAACAATTGATTAATCAAAGACCAAAACCATAAAGGTTTTCTTGACAAACGTCAAATTTCATAAACTTAATTTAATCAACTCCCTTTTTACAATAACCAAAGACTCCTATAAATATTAATCCTGGCACCACTAAAATAGGAAAGGAAATAAAGCCCAATCAAATAACAATTGGGTAATATTCAATTACTAAAAATAAGCTAAAAATATAATCTCCAACTTTGTGACAATTCTTCATGCACGTGATTATTTGATACCGAATTCGTCAAACGAGTCGTTAAGAAACAAATCTACATTATTAAGCTCATGACCCGTATCCGCATCATTAAAGTCTTATGAAGGTGTATTTCTTGGATATTCTCAAACTAGTAAAGCTTACATTGTCTTAAACAAAGAAACAATGAGAGTCGAGGAATCGTTGAACATAACATTCGACGAAAGTCCACCTCCCTCTAAAACATCACCTTTGGTAGATGATGACTTGGTTGAAAGTCAAGAAATAATTGAAAATGACAAGGAAGATGAACCATTAAATAATAAGATTATAAACATCAAAGAATCCAAAATTCATCCTTTAGAAAAAGTCATAGGACAACTAAATCAAAGAACCTTAAGATCACAAGCCCAAAATCAAAGTAACCATTTTTGTTTTGTGTCTACCATCGAACCGAAAAACATAAATGAAGCAATAAAAGATGAGTCTTGGGTAATTGCTATACAAGAAGAGTTAAACCAATTAGTTAGAAATGATGTTTGGAAATTAGTTCCAAAACCTAAAGATCAAACTATAATTGGAATGAAATGGGTTTTTCAAAATAAAATGGATGAAAATGGTATTGTATCTAGAAACAAAGCTAGGCTTGTTGCACAAGGTTATAATCAACAAGAAGGGATTGATTATGATGAAACTTATGCTCCGGTAGCTAGGCTTGAGTCTATTAGAATCTTACTTGCATATGCATGTGCTTATGACTTTAAATTATTTCAAATGGATGTTAAGAGTGCATTTCTTAATGGGTTTATTAACGAAGAAGTGTATGTTGCTCAACCTCCCGGTTTTACCGACTTTGAGAAACCACATCATGTCTTCAAACTCAAGAAAGCATTATACGGTCTTAAGCAAGCACCAAAAGCTTGGTACGATAGACTTAAGACTTTTCTTGTTGAAAACAAATACACCATGGGATTAGTAGATAATACTCTTTTTACCAAGAAAAAGGAGTCACACATTATCATTGTTCAAATATATGTTGACGACATCATATTCGGATCAACTTGTCAAGAGCTATGTGATGATTTCTCTAAAATCATGCACGATGAGTTTGAGATGAGTATGATGGGTGAATTAAACTTCTTTCTAGGACTCCAAATTAAACAACTAGAGGATGGCATATTCTTTAACCAATCTAAATACATAAAAGATATTCTTAAGAAATTTGGTCTTGAAGATTCAAAACCAACTAAGACACCCATGTCTTCGGACACTAAACTCACCAAGGATGAGGAAGGTGAATCGGTAGATAACACTAAATATAGAGGAATGATTGGTAGCTTACTCTATTTCACGGATAGTAGACCCGACATTATGTTTAGTGTTTGTCTATGTGCTCGCTTTCAAGAAAATCCAAGGGTATCACACTTAGAAGCCTTGAAAAGGATATTTAGATACATTAAGGGAACGACATGTTTAGGATTATGGTATCCCAAAGGAACGGGTGTAGAAACTATAGTGTATGCCGACTCGGACCATGCCGGTGATTATGTTGATAGAAAAAGTACAAGTGGTATTTGCACTTTTGTCGGACATTGTCTCACCTCATGGTTTGCAAAGAATCAAACGACTTTAGCTATCTCAACTACTGAAGCCGAATACGTCTCGGCCGGAAAAGCATGTCAACAAGCTCTTTGGATGAAGCAAGCTCTCGTGGATTACGTAATTCATCTCAATGATATCGTTATAGTTTGCGACAACAAAGGAGCCATTGATCTCAGCAAAAATCCCGTCCAGCATGCTCGTACGAAGCATATTGAAATCCGTCATCACTTTCTTCGCGACAATGTTCAAAAAGGAAACATCTCAATTGAGAAAGTATCCTCCAAAGACAACATTGCCGACATTCTAACCAAGCATCTCAAACGAGAACTATTTAATCTTCTTAGACTTGGTTTAGGGTTAATGGAACCAAACATGTAGGTAAAACTTAGCTTAAACCTTAGAACAAACAAAACAAAACAAATTTGTTTTGAACCTGCTACTGTACCCACGACACCAAACGACAACAAAGGGGGAACCATTTTTATGGTGCCGTCTGGTCCGTGGTGACATCAGTGGCAAAAATGTTACCAACAAAACATCTTCTTCCTCACAACCCACTTTACCAAAACGTGTAAACATTAGACCTAACTCATTGTTGACATCTTCTTACCCACTAATCACTGGAGATAACATCATTTTAAGTATCCTAGCTACATCTTATCTCTTAAAATCTGAGTCTAGGATTCTAATTTGTGCACAAAATCATTACATGGGGTTTATGTTGACTTTTGAACTAAACATGGATTCAATTGGCAAATTGCATAACTAGTCATTGAAATTAGGTACTACATTGTCATATTGCATAAACAAATCATGTTTCCCACTAATCAAAAGATAATGACTATAAGGCTTTATTCAAATAACCAAACTCCTCATGTCAAAATTTTATTTTGAAAAGCTTCTCACTTGTAGGAAAACAATTGTTCATTATTAATACAAATAGAAACGTTAAATTTTCATCACTTGCATGCTCTTGAATACTAAAGGTATTGCATAACTAATATGCATTCCCGGGTATATTCAAATGAAGCCACATTGAATTAGGAGCGTTTGGGTTATCTCATGCCGTTTGCCAAACACCCCCACTAAAGACTATTTTATGCATAAAATGAGTCGAGATAACCGCAACTCCAAATCGTTTTCATATAGGCACACACTAGAATCAAAACGTTAAGTTTATTCTCATTTTTTTTAACATATAAACTCTTGCTCATAGGAATAACCATGGTAGCCGCAAGATTCTATGACCACAAGGATACCGTTAACTACATTCCTAAACATCACAAAACCAAAGGACTTTCCAAGGAGCAAGTCGAAATCTTTAAGAGTCTAGAAACTAGGTACTTCCATGAGGGTAGAACCATTCACTCCTCTTTTGTCGAAAATACCAATCTCCATGAAGAGCTAGCCGCTATTCAATTCGATTGTCTTCTTGACATCGATGAACCTATTTGTCCTAGGTTTGTGTTAGAGTTTTATGTGAGTGTCACCGGATTCATTGATGAAGATGATGAGTTTAGCCTTAGTTTTAATATCAATCAAAACGACTACACTATCTCTTTGACCCAATTTGATCTAGTGCTAGGAATCCCCAACCGAGGGACATGTGTCTACTCGGACAAGTGGTCACTCACCGTCCTTGATGCAATCAATGACCGCTCTCTTCCCTACCAAACACCTTTAGCGGATAAGGATGTCATCCGTGAGCACCTATTCATCCCAAGGGGTGATACAACCCGAGTCACACGAAAGGGAAAGGAGGTGAACAGAGATCCATATGGAATGGAGCTCAATGAACTTAAACCCGAATTTAAGAAATGGAAGGAACTACTTAGAGCCAACGTCATTAGCACCATAGGGAATAGGAATCATATCAACGCTTGCCTTTGTCACATGCTCTACAACTTGTCCACCCGTCAACCATTCAATCTTGACTACTACATTGCTAGGAGAATAATTGATATTCCAACTCAAGGTTCGGTTGCTCTTCCTTACGGGATGCTTCTCACCCGTCTTTATAGAGCCTATGCACCAATCCCACCAAGCCCAAAAGGGTTGAAGCTTGACTATGAGCTCATCCCTCACATCTTTGTGCCATTGAGAAGCCAACGAGTGGCTAAGACAAAAGGCAAAAGAGCAAAACCTCCAACTCCATCATCATCATCATCAAATAGCTCCGAGGATGATCTTCCAAATTCTCGCCTTCCACCTCATGAATATTATGCGTCTCTTCCTGAGATTGAGAATGAATCAGCGGAGTTCAAGCAAACAAAGGGGATGTTCAATTGCCTTGGTAGGATGATGAACAAGATCTACAAGAAGTTGGACAAGTGAGGGTCATTTTAAGGAGCGTTTGGAACAATACATTATCTTTAATGTTTGATACAATTTGGTTGTTTTTATTTTGTAGGATGATTATATAACTCAAAACAATGTTGTATGCTAACTATTTCATGCAGGTGGATAGCACAAGTGTGTTATCAAATTTTACCCACTTTCACTTCAATGTGAAAATCATTCACCCTTGGTCAAAATCTATGCTCCACTATGTTTGTGCATGTGTTATTTACTTTTCCTAACTAGAAATAATTAATGTCACCTGTTTTGAGCAAAATTTCAGGTTTTGGAAAAGTCCACGACCCTTATAAAACTGTTCTGTGGTGTTTCTGGTGTCCACGGATCAGACGGCACCAAGATTTTGGTTCCGTCTGTTATACTTTTTGGTACCGTCGTACCTGTACAGGCGGACCAGGCGGCACCTTTTTAAGGGTTCCGCCTGTGTAAAATTTTGGTGCCGTGGATCCTCCAGGTAATTTTCTAAATTTCGCTCATTTCGACTTTCCAGATTACCATACATTGCTTGTAAGTTAATCTTGACTAGTTTTTATCCATATTAGAACTAGTATAACATACTTAGGCATATAGGAAATCCACTTCCCATCAAAATTAAAAAATTTGAAAAATGCACCCAAGGAGCCCTTTTGCATAAAGGAAGGAACCAAAACATTGGTTCCTTGCAATCCGTGGATGATTTGATTCTTAGTATCTCTCAATCATTAGAACTCATTTATTGCAAATCTTTGTCACTTCACTCCATCTTCCATGAATGGATTGACTTGGGTGATATGACTAACATTAACCCACTTCCAAATCATTAGGAACCTCATCTTTTCTATGGTTTAACATCAAATCAAACACATTTCTCCATGATTTTTCACTTCTATAAATTAAGAGGTTTTACCATGATCATCTTCACACCTTCTCAACTTTCACCATCTACTAGCACAAGCTTAAGTCAAAATGACAAAAACTTCACCATCAACCAAGCCTTGCAAGAAAACCGCTAGGATTAGCGTAAGACCTTGTTGCTTTGTCAACTTGAGCTCTTCCTCCGAGTCATCACCACTCACCATCTCATCTCCCATAAGGGATGACACTAACCTCACTTTGGCTACACCATCTCCACAACCACCTATTACCATTACTACCCCACCACCAACAAAGACTCCAAGCTCACCACCACCGGCTCCTATCCAAACATCCAAAACACCATCACCTCCAAAATCTCCAACACTCATCCCATTGGAGTTGTTTTCTACACCACCCACTTCACCAAATCCTTTCTTGGAGGACTTGGAAGACTTGCCGCCTAGGCCAAATCATCCACCACCATTGCCATCATTTGGCACTATTGAGCGGATTGCTCATGAGTCTCCTAGACCATCATTTGACCCAAACGCCCCGTTAGGGCCAAGACCTCTTCTCTTCCACCCCATCCACAAAGACATCCATGGTCCTTTGTATGGGGATCAAACACTCCCTACATCAATGTCTCCACACATAGAGGACATTGAGGAGTCAATGTGGGAAGATCATCCCACAAGAGAGGAGATTCAAGCCGAACTCCAACATCTCCACCAATTTTCCAACATGGTGGATTCTCACCTAAGTGATGCTATGCAAATGCAAAGTGCTTTGCTAGCCTCCATCATCACCACACCAAACACCAACACTAACACCAACACCTCCACCATTCCACCACCACAAAATCATCAACCATACTACCCTCCTAGGCATGGTTGCTCAAATTGGGAGCAAACCGCCCAAACAACCGACCGGACCCGGGTGATGGTCCATGAGTTCCAAGAGGAAATGAGGTTCATCGTCAATCACATCCTCGAGCGCCTCAATGCTCTTGCTCATCCACCACCTCAATAGGAGGGTCCGAGCTTATTCTCTTTTAGGCACTATTTATTTGGGACTTTTCTTGTATATTTTTTATTTTCTAGGATAATTTATTTTTCATTGTACTAAAACACTTCATTGTGTTCTCTTTTCATGATATTCATATCATGAAAAAATTTAACTAATGAATGGTGTTTTCTATATTGTTGTTGCTTATTACATAGTGTTTGGAAATGCTTGTGATAATGATTATTACTAACAATTTTTCTTGTAGCTTTTTCACAATCCATGTCTCTTCCCATTAGCACCCAATTTAGGGGGAGCATTGGTCAAGGGGGAGATAATGGCTACGGGCTCATTACACATTCCGCCTCGCATCTTCTTTTTGTTGAGACAAAAAGGGGGAGAAATATATAGAACTTGGTTACATTTTACTTTCTGAAAAAGTTAAACTGAATACATTGACTTTTTGAAAAAGTCAACATTATACTTCATTGGTAATATTTGACTTTCTGAAAAAGTCAACTGCATACTTTGACTTTCTGAAAAAGTCAACATCATGCTTCAACTAGTGAAGACTTTGACTTTCTGAAAAAGTCAAACATCATATACTTGCATTATCATTTCTCTTTCAAGTTCTAAAACTAATATTTATATAACTCTTGTACAATCTTTACATCTTTTATAAAAATAAAATTTACGTTTTGTCCTCAACAAAAAGGGGAAGATTGTTAATACAAATATCGTCATTAAACGTTATTTATATTTTTGATCTTTTCCTAAGTTTTGTTAACGACAAAAGTAAATCTAATTTTTATAAAGCTTAAAGCTTGTCAAGTTTAATAGATATTAAAACAAGCTTTTTCAAATAATATCTTCATCACTCAAGCATTTATATTGTGATTAATCATATCTTGATATGACTCTAAAACCATAATGTATGATAGTAGTTTTTAGAATGTTTTGTTTTCTTAAAACTAAACATTACATATGCATTTACATATTTCTAAAAATGGAAAAACAAACACATGACATCATGTGATGCATCATTGAAATCATTGGAAGATTTCACAAGATATTTTGTGTAGATTTAGGCTCTTCATATCTTACACAATCTTGCATAGATATGGTTGACTTTGGCAAGATTTTGAGATCTTGCTGTCAGACCCCGGCGGCACCAAAAAAATATTTTTGGGTAAAGGGGAGTAATCATGCACCCTGGTAAATATATTAACCAAAGAAACGTTTAAGTACAATGGATATGAGTGAAATCTCATATCTCAGCCCGTTACATAGGCATAAAGCTTACATAACAAGATACTTCCTATTTTCTAAACAAGAAAACAAACCACTACTCAAATGATAACATAGGACATAATGAAAGAAAATTACTTCCTAGGACCTTGAAGCTTGGTGCCATACATGGCATTAAAGGCATCCAAATTCCCAGGAAGATCATAAACCTGCTTCGCATAGTCATCGTAATCATAGTCATCATACCCACCTTCAAACTCTTGGCCACCACCACCGAATAGATTAGCAGACTCATCAAATTGGTTAGAAACCACCTCATCATCAGAATCAGAAACCACGATATCTCCCACTTTAGAAAAAGGATTAACTCTCTTAGTAGAAGAGGCAGGCGGATTACAAGAATCACTAGTATTAGGAGCCACACCCGACTCCATCTCTTTCAAATCACTCACAAGGGGTTCTTGTGATGCGATTACTGTCTTAGTAGACTTTTCTTCATTAACTTCCATTTATGCGACCCGGAATCCACATCCTCGTTGGTGTCATTAGAAGGAATACCAAACGTATCCGTATATTCCATATTAAGAGCATCAAACCAGTTAGATGTAGATATCTTTGTTCCACTCGAACTAGCCACATCAGAAGCATTCTTCTTAGTGACTTCTACTTTCTTAGGTTCAGGGGGAGTCTTTTTGGGTTGATATTGAAACTGCTTATCCACAACAGGTTTAGTAAACCCACCTTGACCCGGAATAGTAGACCCACCTTGCTTTCCCTTCTTCATGTTATTAACCGTCTTGAAACCATCATTAACACGCTTAGAAGGCTGAGCAGGAGGTTCAACAACTTTAGGACATTTAATAAGGGTATGACCAAAAATCTTACATTTATCACAATGAGGTGGTTTCCACTCATATTCAACCCGTATCTTCTCAATAGTCGAACCCAACCCATCCAGTAACGGTATCTCAACAGTAAGGCTGTCCCTAATCACCTCATCCGACTTCATTTCAATCATGCATCTAGCAAAGCTGCTCACCCACGAGTCCTTGCACATTTGGCTAGTGAAAGCATCTAACCTTTTAGGCGTGCCTATCAAGTGGCAAGGAGACTAAGGCCATCATCAGAAAACATAGCAAAAGGAACATCATGGAATTTAACCCACACCGGGATGTTGGTCAAATCCTCTTTAAGTAAGTTGGTGTTCAATGTCCATGGTTTAAGAATAATAGGTACATTTCTAATCAACCAAGGACCGTTTTCAAGAACATCATCAACACCTTGAATTGAACTTAAAAAAGAAAAACCCCTTTGCATTCATCATTACCTTTTGTATACCAAACTTAGCCCACGCATTGCGTACAAAGTAATCAACAACAGGAAAAGCAAGTCGTTGACCAAGGAAATATCCATACAAAGAATTTTCAAACCTAGTGTTCACCTCTTCGACCACTTCCATCGGGACAGAAAGATCCACACCATTAGCTTTCTTATTACACTCCAACCTACGAAAGTTTGACGTGTGGTTCTTAAGTTCAGTACAAGTAACACCAGCATACGATGTAGAAGGTTGTTTCAAAACACCAACCTTCTCAATACCAACCGCCCCATGTGCATTCGTATCAACCTTATCATTAACATTATTAGGACTACTAGTAGCATTAACATTAGAAGCCATAGGACCACTCGTATCTTGAGGAGGTTTCGAATAATAACCAATAGCAGTAAGCATCTCCTCTAGCTCCTTCTGTGACTGCGACACCTTAAGATGCTCAAATGGATTAGCCCCAGTAGAAGTAGTAGCATCCACTGTCACAACTGGTTTTAATGGTTGCCCATCGTCACCTACAAGAACAAGTTTTCCCTCAAAGATTTGTTTTTCAATAGCGCGAATTTTCAATAAAGTATCATGACCCTCAGGCGTGTCATGACTAGGTGCATCATGACGAGGGCTCGAACCAAGTGAAATCGGCTCCACTTGTCCATCAGTACGAGAACTACTCCCCTCGTTAGTATCCATGCTAAGACTCTCAACTCCAGGAGTAACGACACCTGGAGCCTTTTCCGGAGTAGTCTCATTCTTATCACACACGACCTGGACATGTATACCATCAACACCACCAAAATCATGTTCCAACGTTCCCCCACCTTTATCCCACTCTCTCGTAACCCCCATCATGAATAAATCACAGCAATAAAACCCTCAAAACCGCATACAGACTAACGCCAAGATCACAAACAAAGAAACCCTGATCGCTTATGCTTCAGAATTTGACGTAAACACCAAGTGATAGTTATATACAATGATAATAGCACATGCAATCTTATAACCAATCAAATAAAATAAAAAAAACCCCCAAAAGCAAGATGACCGACCCACGATTATTTTGAATCAGTACCAAGAGATACGATTATAACAATTGAATATTAAATAATGATAGGTTAGGTCGGTTGATAATAAAGTGTGTATGACGAAGACGAAAAAAAAACGATTAAGATTTGCAAGGATCGCTTTTTCTTTTTTCGCCAAAGAGATAGAGTTTTCCTTAGGGTTTTAGTTTGTATATATAGATCTTAAAATGTAGGTGAGTGGTTGACCGCAGTCTTAATTGAATTAAAAAAGGTGGTAAACCACTAATCATGGATATAAATAATCCTTAAATCATTCCATGTCTACTGTTTGTTACATTGAGGATATTCTACGGCACCAAATTTTATAACGGGCGGAACCCTTTAAAGGGTTCCGTGGTCCGTGGTGCCTGCTGAGAGTTTTGGCTATAAATAGCAAAGCCAAACCAAGTAGTTTTTCATCCCTTTCCATCACACTCTCATACATTTCTTCTGTCTAACCTTTCTAACTCAGTTTCATATCATATTAGTGATCTCTTTTGTAGCAAAAAAGATCAAGTCACGTTCAAGCTTCAACGAGAAGTTGGAAGTCTTGTTTGTTTGGTGTTGTATGATCTTGTGTTGATTCATACTTCATTGTTGTACCAAACTATCATAATCTTGTGAGTGTGAGTGGTTAGTATTTTAGTCCTCAAAATATATTGTGTGTGGGAGTGGTTGTACCCTTGGAAAGAACTCGACATTTAGCTTAGTGTCGGAAATAGTGTAAGCGAAGTGTAAAGGTTTCTCCGCCGGTGAAAGGAGCTTGTTGACTAGTGAAGTTAAACTCTCTAGTGTGAGACTCGGGGAGTGGAGTAGGGCAAGGAAAAAGAGTCCTTGTAGACCGAACCACTATAAACAACTTGTTGTGGTTTGATTGTTTCTTTCCTTATCTACTCTTTACATATTGCTTACATATTGCACTAACATATCTAAGATCAACATCAATTGATCTTTCAATAAGTTTCAAAACAAAGTTTTTAATCGGTAAACTATTCAACCCCCTTCTAGTTTTCTACAGAAATAATAAAGGCAGGTTCTTAGTTTATGGCGGAGAAGAAGAACTCAAAGTGACTGGTTATTGTGATGCAAGTTGGGAAACAGATAAAGATGATAGTCGTTCACAGTCTGGTTGGATATTCAAGCTGAATGGGGGAGCGGTGACGTGGAAAAGTTCAAAGCAATATACAGTGGCAGACTCCACATGCGACTCCGAGTATATTGCAACTTATGAGGCTTCAAAGGAAGCAATCTGGATGAAGAATTTCATTCGAGATCTTGGAGTCGTTCCAACAATACAAGACCTCATTGAAATATTCTGTGATAATGAGAGTGCAGTCGCCTTGACTAAAGAACCTAAGGATCACGGAAAGTCAAAGCACATTGATAGAGAATACCCTTTTGTTCGATGAAAAGTAGAAGAAGGACACGTGATTATGAAGCACATATGATCAGAGGATAATCCAGGTGATCCATTCACAAAGGCATTGGCTAAGTCCAGACAAGATGAACATGCTAGGAGCATAGGATTGAAAGATAATATAAAGTTTTAGTTGTTAGTTAGAATTTGAATCATTATAAACAATCATTGAAATTGTAATATACTTGGTGATTAAATAATTTAGATTTGTTTATTTGAAAGTGTGCTACCATTTACTATTGTTTATAATTGTGTTTCATTTTTTGCATGTTTAGAATCCTGAGTACTTAGTTTACTCAAACCTCCTCGGTCATTCATACTACAGGAAGTAAGTGTTGATTTAAGACTGTCATGGAGTGTTAGTAGATTGTCTATACAGATTAGACATAGCATAGAGAATGCTACAACACTCATGAGTACTTAATGGGAATTAAGTATAGGATAAACCCGTACTTAGAGAGATTACTTCATGGATTAATATCACGAGTAATTCTAAGATGATGATATCTTCTATTCTTAAAATGGAGATACATTGAGTTTCTAGTTTTCAAGTATGTTATACTTTAGTTTATTCAAACACTGCGCGTAAATGCCAGTTATAAAGGGTATGCTAGATATGACATGATGAGTTGACTAGTACTATGTATTCAAAGTTTATTTGTTCCTTTTGCCTAAATGAAAAAGCGATATCTATGGGCCCCTCGATGATTAGATATTGACTCAAAAGTGCTAGGCCTAGCTTGGACTAAATTGATGTGTTCAATTGAGTAGTCTCATATAGTCAAAATAATTAGAAATCGGGAGTACATGATCTTGAACCTTGAGATTAATTAAAATTCATGTCTCATGTTCATACGATATCAGCAGAACAAAGGAATAGTTGATCACTTATCTAAAGGGTTGTCTCTAAGATATGATTTAGAGTTCAGCAGTTGCATTGGATGGCGCTCTCTGCTTAGTTTATAAGGATAGACTTAGATCAATTATAATTGATGACTTGTCCAAGTGGGAGACTGTTGGATTTAGTGTCCAAGTTCATAACTAATTGGTAAGACTGTCGTTAAAAGTAGAGTCCTTTTTGGGCTGCACTCAATGGACAGTTAAGAGAAATAATTAAAGGTGAGACTAGTTGTTTGGTGTTGGCACAATGGCGCGCACCATGTGGCCATATGGGAAGCTTGGGACGATTTTGGGGGAATCCCACATCGCCCCAAGGAGCTTTTCCAAGTTCCCCCTCTCTATATAAATAGAGGGGGTATGCCAAGGCTTTAATTATTCATTTTGTAATTCCATTCCTACTCCTTGTAAGAGTCAACTCGTGTATCGAGACCTTAGGAGTTCGAATCACTCTTCTTTTTGGTTCGTGAGTGTGAGCCATTAGAGGTACTCTCGTTTGAGTACTTGCCTCCAAGTTCGACCAAAGTGGTCTGTGTGTGAGAAATCTGATTTTCTCAAAGGTCAGTATTTTCTTATTTATTTATTTATTTTAAGTTGCTTTTATTTTTTAAGATAAGATACTTTAGGGTTTAGTTTTCTTCTTGCCCTAAATTAATTATTATTTCTGATGCATGTTAATCAAGTTAGGGTATAAAAAACCCATCAACGATTCCATCACTAAACAAATAAAGTATTTTTATTCATCTTTTTTTTTTCTATAAATCTTTTTCAAGTATTTGTATTTGGAGTATGTTCTAAGAATACTATAGTTAACTAGTTAGACCAAACATCTTTATTACTTTTATTGCGTGCATGTGTTGTATATATTTTTTAAAACTAAAAAATGCTTAAAATTTGAGTAATGCTGATTGTTTTATAATATCCATTAAACTTAAATGAAGTTTTACTATTGAGTTTCTTTGTTGAGTACTCTGTTTAGAAAATTCATATAATAAATAAGTAGTTTCAAATATATTTAAGAAAATATGATATGTTCGAACAATATGACTTGAACCGTGTTTTTTAGCCCACGTCCCTTTATAAATCTACTAAAATGAAAATCATCATCGATTCTCAAATATTTATAGCTTTTTTTTTAGAGAAAATTTCTTAAACGAACACTTTCTGCGTTAGATTTCGAAAATGAACCTCGCCTATATATTTTTCGAAAATGAATTTTTGAATGTTATACGTTAGATTTCTACCGGAATATGTTTTAAGCATTACATGTATAACCAATTTCTGGGCGTGAGTTTGGGCGTGATACAAACCGATAGAAGTGAGGGCGTGTTCTGGGCGTGCCCTGGGCGAGAGGATGAGTTGGGCGTGACCTGGGCGTGGCCCGGGCGTGGCAGCCTAGGCTGGGCGTGGCAGGGCGTGGAGCTTGGGCGTGGCAGGGTGGAGCTGGGCATGGCGCTTGGGCGTGGCAGCGGCGTGGAGCTGGGCGTGGCGCTTGAGTTTTCAGTTTTTATCTTTTTTTGTTTGGTTGGGCGAGGTAGTATTTTTTTAGCTGAGATGCTTCATCATAAACAACTTCAACATGCTACTGCTTCATATAGTAAGTGAAAGAGTTGAGATTGTGATATAAAGAATTGATGATATCATTGATATGGTTTGTGTGGCTAGAGGAAGTGTATGTGAAGAAGAGTAATGAGGATAAGATAAAGGAGAAGGAAGCCATGCATTTTTTTATTAATATCAAAGTTGATTCCAGCTCATTTGATGTGCACGTGGTCATATGGGCGGTACATTGGAATTCATTAGTTTATTTTGGTAATACTCTGAAAAAGAGTCTGTTTTGGTAAATGAGGTGCAGAAAAGGTTCATATTGGTAATTGACTTTTTTTTTTACCAATCGTATACACCATTAATACACATAAATTCTTTGTAGACAGTTGTATAAGCATAAAATAAATAAAAAAAGACAAGTCATTGTGAAACAAAATGGATACATATATAATATTTCAATCAAAAGTAAATGGTAACTACGTAATATTATAGCCCCTAATTTTAAAGTATCAAACCAATCATCTTCGTCCCAAGATTCAGAAACGAGAATATCGTCCATAGAATCCCTTCAAAAAATCAACTTCAAATAAACATGACCAAATGAAAATTAGGTATAATGTGTAAAATTGAATTGGAGAATGGGTCGGGAGTTATGTGATTACAAATAGAGAGCAATTGTTTTTTTTTATATAATACAACGGGAAGTAGCAGCAAGTCGCAAAGGGTTCATCATCTATACTACTTTATAAAATGTTTGGGACTTGCTAAATTAAGTAATCTTAAACTTTGTAAGACCAAAAACATTTCCTAATAAAGAAATAACCAAAATGGTATAATCTACAATGACATTTACTAATCAAACTTACACGTCCAAATATTTGGTTCCCTGACTTTATGATGTTATTAAAGCCAATGGTCAATACGTTACCCAAAACAAAGGGCTAAAACCATGCATGTGGTCAATAACATTGTATCAAGTGTAACTATGATGACCCATGTAATCATTCAAGTCCTCCAACCATGCCTTAAACAAAAAAAAAAGTACTAAAAATCAGGATTGTTTCTTCTACAATCATGCCTTACCAATTGCAAAATCCCTACCAAATCCTAACCAAAATGCCACTATATAAAGAAGGCACAAGCAGATGGTTCAAGTACGATAACATATCAAGCAATATATACTTGTGCTAAATTTTATATTATGGACAACCAAAGTGAAATAACAATGTTCATGTCATCTTTGTCCCTTGGTCCCATTGTTGAACCTCTTCGGCACTACTTCCAGCCCTCTTCAGCACCCATGCACCTCTCGCATCCCTTTTCCAATTCGGTATCAAAGAAACCAAGTTGTCGACGTAACATACTTTATCCAATCTTTATGCTTCTTTAATAAACATTGTAGATACCTGTTCAATATAACATTACAATAATTACTAATGTTTATTTGTTTTATATTTCAGATTCAAAAGAAGCGTAAAAGGTTCATAAAATTGATGAATTGGAAATGGGGCGAAGTAATACCATTGATGATGAGGAAGAAACCCCGCCCGAGGCTTCCGGAGTGTGAAGCGGAGAAGAACAAATCTGTTTCAATCTTTGGCAATAAACGAGTTACTTGTTTCGGACACGACAACAATGGAGAAGATGCATAAAATTTCATGCATTAAGCATTCAAATTGTTATCCACATTAAGCTCTTAGAATCTTACATTCTAAGAACATAATGTACTACTTTGTTTTATTTTTGTGTTTTAATGTTATGCGTTTTAAAATATTTACTATTAATATAACTTGTTGGTTTTCATTATAAATTTCATATTTTAGCATATTTGGACTATGAAACATACACGAGGAAGAGGAGATCATACAAGGCTTTTAACGACCAAATATATCATCTAGGTCACTCTCTTGAGCCACAAAAGCATCTCACAAATAATGTTAATCATGTCTTGACTTTCTGTTAGAGTTTGAATAGTTTGAATTACATTTGCTTGGTAAACTTCAGGCCAACTTGAAGACTCCATATCGAATTCGGTTATTAGTTAGTTTGTTATGCTATGATTAAAATAAGTACAACACACTATAACGCTAACTGTTTGTATTTATATTGTGAAGTCTTTAAGTACAAAAAAGAATTTTAAAATACCTAATAAATTATAAAAAAGGCAAGTGACAAGAAAACCATCACACCAGTATCATCTTCAAAACATTTTTGAAAATTTATATACCACATCCACAAGCCAAGTAGTGTTAGTGCTCGGCTCAAAAATCTATATTACCATCACTACTTGAATCTGCCTGACAGATTATCACATAATTCAGTGAGAATACCACATATACAAATAGTCAAATAGAGACAGCGGAATGGGCTGGTTGCTTAGCATATCAAAATAGTAACATTTTGTATTGGGTTGGGTCAGGCAAGGTTGACCCTAAAAATTCTTTTTGATAGATACTATTATATACTGGAGCCAAGGATCTACTAACATATTTACAGCTACATCCTTGTATGGCAATCAAATAGGTATAATTATAAACATTATATATATGGTTTTACACTGGGGTCATTGTACTATTAAGGCCATCATACAATATTTTTTTAATCTGGAAGCTACAATAAACAGTAAGTTAACACAATAGAGGTTCAGCTATGAATCATTGCACATTCAATCATTGCATTTATGACATGAAATATTCGAAAATAATTGGATTTTCAGTTAACATATCAATTTGATTATTGGAACAAATTTACAGCCCTAATTTCAGCAAGAAAATATTAAATATACAGTTTATATGTGCTATTAATGCCAAAATATTTGGATTTTCAGTTAACATATCAATTTCATTCATGGAACTAATTCACAGCCCTAATTTCAGCAAAAAAAATATTAAATATTAGAGTTTATATGTGCTATTAATGCCAAAATCATTGATTTTCAGTTAACATATCAATTTGATTCCTGGAACAAATTCACAGCCCTAATTTCAGCAAACTTGTATCATAAGATATCTATACTATCTATACTACATTATAAAATCAGGCTTTATGGTCAATACGTTTTACAATACAGTCCATTAATCACCATAGTCAATACCATCTTTAATGTATACGTTTGTTCACAATATACCATTTACAATACAGTCCATTAATGTATACGTTTTTTCAATGCTAGGGTCAATAACAACCCATTTAAAAAGATAAATAACAGACTTTAATTGTGCCTGTTGAACTGTAACAGCCATAACCTAAGGGATATAAATCCCCCTCCCGTCACATCAAACAAAACAAAACACAACCTATGATTTCATTTTACAAAACGTCAACATATTATTGTAACCGGATTTAATCAAAAGAGCAAAACGGTTTTTGTGTTTTGACTTACCATGAAAACCGAGAAAGACAAGAGAGAAAGGAGATGACGATAATGGTGATGGCGGTGGTGTTAACTCGAACCAAACAAAACCCAAACGGAACCTTGAATGCGACCCTCGCTATAAACCCATAGCAGCAACTCTTGGTCTCCTCCTTGAATGGCGGCGACAAAATAGTGGTGGTGGTTGCCATACGAACGGACAACAACCCTCAAAGAGAATAACCATCACACTCCGAATCTTGAATTCAAGATTTATGGAGCGTGAGTGAGCTTTGGGGCGCGTGCACCACATAGACGGAACCACCAGGGTCCGATTTATCATCATGGAGGTGACATATGGTGTGGTGGCTGGAAGTTGGCGGATTCGGCGACGGCAGAATAATATAATTCGGTGGATGAGGTATCAAATGGGGAGGAAACCCTAATTTGGGTATATATATAGTGAGGAGGGGCAAAGGTGGACAAATGAAAGTGGAGGGGCGGCAGTGAAATTATAAAGAGAGGGGGTGTTTGTGTATTTTTAGTAATTCTTTGGTAACAAAACAATGTGGGCCCCATTTAAGGTAGTAAATAATGAGTATTTACGAATTTTTCGACATTGTGTCCGGAATAATTTTTCTGATAATAATGAGTATTTACACGACTATTTTCACATATACCAAAATCAAAATAAATAAAAACGTCGGGTGTGCCGGTACGCGTTAAGTGCAAATTTCACATTTCATGAGACAACTTTCTCGTTTTCTTGTCAAACGGCTTAGAAAAGTCGAAAATGATGAACAAACATAATTCCTTGAAAAACGAATATCTGGAAAAGTGCGAGTTGTCACAGATGATTTCGAGGCACTCTTGCGATTTAATAATATTTTTTGAACATTGTAATGTAGTATGCAAGTATTGAATCTTAATTTTTTGAAGCCTTAGAACTTAGTAAAAATTGAATATATATGATAAATTTTAGATCTTTAAATTTGTATAAATTTGTATTATTATAGGTTTGTAACATCTATTTTAATACTAAAAGTTAATATGTCATTAATGTACATTATAATATAATTAGTGTTGTGTACTATTTAATTGTATGAATTACTAAATATAGTAACATGTGTAAGCTTAAAAAATTAAGACTTCTATTTATAAATGTCCTAAATGCATTATAGATAGTTATAGAAGATACTTATAAATTATAGATAACCATTGGGCCATAGTTAAATTAGTATATACCGAAATTAGGACCATTAAGATATGTGTTACTTTAGTAAAATCATTTTTCAAACTATTAATCTTTGTTTAGGCTGCTATTAGTTTTTAATATGCTAGACTAAGCGATGTTAGTGTGGATCCGAATAGATTTTAAAAAATCACCCAAAAAAAAGTATCTAAATAAATTAATCTATAATGCAAACGTTTTGTCAACGAACAAGAAAAAAACACACTTTGTCTAAAGAAAGTTATCAACCGCCAAGATTTTGTCAACGAAACAAACTCTAAACATAACGCGACTAATATGGTAAAGCAAAGGATTCGAGTATTTAAAATAAAATATCACATTTAACAATTAGGATGTATAAATTTTTATAACGTATAAATGTAACAAGAATACGTCGTATTGTAATGAAAAATATAAAATTTTCACCCTAATTAGTTGGACATTCTTTATTTCCTTATTCAAAAGTAATGCATCGGAAAAACCTTACTATCGCTAAAAAGTATAATTACACGGGTACCCACCGCGGCAACGCGCGGGTACCCGGCTAGTGTATGTAGTGGAGGTAAACACTCTAGCGAGGAGGACAAATGGACAATAGTTTCTCAAGACTTTTTCTTTAATTTGTTTTTTATTTTTTTTCAATGAAAAACGAAAAAGAAATAATATAACAAAATTAAATAGTTTTGAAAGTACTCGTCATGTTAACGTATTGTTTGATATATCGTAATAAAAGCCGTAATGGAAAAGATTATTACAATGTAATGAATAAATGTTGTTTGTTCATATTTATAAAATGTAATGATTCATTACAAGTAATGACCCATTACACCAAAACCATTCCTTAGGTGGAGGAATTTTCAAATGGTTACTCTTATTTTGATGCTTACCAAGGGACAAATCCTCACAATCCATCTAGTTTGATCTAATGGTGGGGATAAACCTAAGATTTAATATGTCTAGCCTAAGTCACGTGTTTTTTTTCTTGTCTTTTTTTTTTTCACATTTTTTGTCTTTCTTTCTTTCTCTTTTTTTTTTTTTTTTTTTTTTTTTTTTAATTATGCACGTTTTTAGTTATTATCACGTTTTTTTTTTTTTTTTTTAAGAACGTTTTTTTTTAATATGTACGGTTTTTTTAAATTCACATTTTTTATATTCACGTTTTCTTTTATTTGTTTGTTTTTTTTTAATTCACGTTATTTACGTTTTTTTTAATTCGCGTTTTTTTCTTCCTTTTCATACGTTTTCGTCCGTTTCCATACGTTTTCATCTAATTTTCGTCCGTTTTCATACATTTTCATACGTTTTTGTCCGTTTTCATACATTTTTGTCCGTTTTCATACGTTTTCGCCCGTTTTCTTACGTTTTCATCCATTATTCATACGTTTTCGTCCGTTTTCATACGTGTTTTTACGTTTTCATACATATTCGTCCGTTTTCTTACGTTTTCATCCGTTATTAAACGTTTTCGGCCGTTTTTAAACGTTTTCATACGTTTCTGAATAGCACAAGTGATATTCTAAATAGCACAAGTGATATTCTGTGATATTCTGAATATCACAAATGATACTGTGAATATCGCAAGTGATATTCTGTGATATTCAGAATATCACTTGTGATATTCTGAATACCACAAGTGATTTTTTGAATATCACAAGTGTTTTTCAACTAATATTTTGTAACATGAAAATCACACGTGATATTCATAATATCACTCAATGATATCCAGAAAATCACAAGTGATATTCATTATATCACAAAGTGATATTCAGAAAATCACAAGTGATATTCAGAAAATAAATAATCACAAGTGATATTCATAATATCACAAAGTGATATTCAGATAATCACAAGTGATATTCTGAATATCACATAAATCAATTGTGATAGTCAGAAACGTATGAAAACGAACGAAACTTAAGAAAATGGACGAAAACGTAAGAAAGCGGACGAATTGTATGAAAATGGGCGAAACGTATAAAAGAGTAAAACATGTGCGAAAACGAACGAAAATGAAAGAAAAATGATGAAAGCGAGGCGAAAACGTATAAAACGGAAGAAAATGTATGAAAACAGATGGAAACCGTATGAAATCGGAGAAAAAAACGAGGAATTAAAAAAAGCGAATTTAAAAAAACGTTTATTTAAGTTTGAAAAAAAAAACGTGAATAGGAAAAAAAAACAAAAAATAAATGTGAATAAAAAGAAGACAAAAAAGACAAGAAAAAAACATGGACTTAGGTTTATCTAATAAATCTTAGGTTAATCCCCACCATTAGATCAAACTAGATAGATGGTGGGGATTTGTCCCTTGGTAAGCATGGATTTATTGGTAAGCAAAATAAAGTGACTCTCCTTAGGTGTCACCTACTTTTTTTTTTTTTTTTTCATTACATCTTGTAATGGAATCAAAATTACAGAAAACTCTATCATTAATTAACCACATTAAATAAATTTTCTGTCATTAGTGGGTATTTTAGTCTTTTTATTATCAATTCTATTACGTCTTATCATACAAACCAAATATGATTAATAACTACAATGAATCATTACATTACACTCTTCATTTCATTACATTGTTTATTTCATTCAGTTGACATTTCATTCCGTCTTACCAAACGAACCCTAAATTTATTTTAACAAGGCAATGTTTATATAATAAACTCTTTTACTTGTTGTTTCGAAACAAGTTTAAGTGACACAATTGCTCTATCAATACCAATTTCTACTACTTTTAAAATGTTAATTTTTTAAGGGTTTTAGTCGTACAATAGCAATGTACTTTTCAAAGTGTCCCGTTTTAGTACGTGTACTTTTTTTAAGTTGTAGAATAGCAATGTACTTTCATAAGTGTTCCAATCTGGTACGTGTACTTTTTTTAAGTTATAGAATAGCAATGTACTTTCCATAAGTGTTCCAATTTAGTACGTCGATTGGCGTGCTAAAATGGAACACTTATAGAAAGTCATTGCTATTCTACAACAAAAAATACACGTCCAAAATGAGACACTTTCAAAAGTACATTGCTATTCTACAACTTAAAAAAAACTAAAACGGGACACTTTAAAAAGTACATTGCTATTGTACAACTAAAACCCATTTTTTAAACAACAAGTTCTTAATATTGGTTGATCTCTAAGTGTTTATCAATTTAAAAGAAAAAAAAAAAATACATAGCTCCTCTATCTACACTATATATAAAAAATGAATAATTTTCTTTAAAACTTAAAAAATAAAAAATGAGCAATGTGTTATACATAAAAGACTCTCTTATTATTATTTTCTCACAAAAATAGTTTGACTTATTTTTTAATACGATTGTCTTATAACTATCACTAAAAAGTTTATCAATCACATTATTTATACATACTATATATATATATATATTTTTATCCAACTATATATATAACACATTATTTATAAAAAAAAGCTAGAAATCTCTTTTAGTAGAAGATAATAAATATTTCAACTAATTGTTGCCATGTTTCATTTTCAGTTGAATTATCTTATGTTAAAATTTGCGTTTACGTTTTGATTATTTTACACTGTGTACATAATCGTTACCCGAAACACTTAACCAAAATATCACAACTATGATTATTTGCCGCCAAAGTCGCGTCGTTATGTACGGGTACTCAAGTAAATATAAAATAGCACGATCAAATGGGTAAGTGACGGACTGAAAAAACTGCATTTGTTAATCAATTTTACAAAATGAATTTTATGTCGGTATAATAGCACTCATACCAATACTACTTATAAAGCATTTAGACACTTCCATCATATTTAATTTTAAGACTCCCAAAAATAGATTTTAAGCAAATACAAGTCAAAAAACATAATTTACAAGTATGTAAAGCACAAATAAAATTACAAAAACACTAATTTTTACAGACAATTAATACATAATTTAAAACACCATTCACCAATATATATAATTATATAAGCAAAATGTACAAATACAATATTTTTAAGCAAATACAAGTAAAAAAACATAATTTACAAGTATTTGAAGCACAAATAAAATTAAAAAAACATTATTCAGCACATAAAATTAATACACAATTTAATTTACCCCTTCATTGAAATATATAACTATTTAACCACAATAATTAAGCTTGGAAAACATAAATCTAAAATCCAACAGCCCAAAACAAAATAACATTTGTTCGCTGAAAATTTAGTCACAGGGTACCCGCCGCCGCATCGCGCAGGTACCCTGCTAGTAATTTATAAGAAAGATCGTGCGTGGCATTTTAAAGCTCTAATGATCATTTACATAGAAGAAAGTGGGCGTTCAAAGGTTTGTTGTTTGCGACTTGAAACATCAAACACGGACCATTAGTTACCAGCAGGGTAATTGCGCGTTGCAGTGGCGAATATCATTAATTAAAGTTTAGGCGTTAACAAAATAACAATGATGAACTGATTATCCGGAGAAAAAAATTGAACCCAGTTCGACCCCGTTCACTCGTTTTTACCGGTTCCAACTGGTTCTCTCCGTTTCTTTTTAACGACTTTTATTGGCTAGCCGAACCGATGATGACTCCGGATTTCGGTTGAACCTGTTGGTCCGGTCCGGTCCGATTTTCATAATCACATGTACTATCAACTTGCTAGCATATAAATTGTATAAAGCTTCATGTGCTTTATTAGTTTGTACAATGTGCATAATAACATATATTTTTTATTTTAAAAATGTTTTAGAAAAACATTAATTAATTAATGTATTTAATTGGATTACTTGTGCCATAGATTTGATTCAAACATGCTCTTTACTTTTTATAGATTTATTTTCTCTTTGAACTAATAAACACGACCTATATTTCGTTTAATTTGATGTGAACTTTAATTTGGGTTTTTTAATATTATATATTTGTTCGATCAATAATATGCTTACCCTGAAATTACATAAGGTATTTATGCTAATATTTTGATAAAAATTTAACCTTTATATATTTCATATAAATTATAAAGCTCTCATCCTCCAAAAACTTACAGTCTTACATATTTTTTTAGTAAAGAAGTCGCCGCGTAAGACACTGGTAAATATACAATCTTACACATACGTAACTCTAAGATAGAAACATAAGAAATTTGATTTTTTGTGGAGTATTCAAATTCATTTATGTACCATTTATGCGTAAAAAAGATTTTACATACATAACTATTTAACACTTAGATTATAAAATGTTAAATTCTTAAATAAAAGAAGTTGTTAATTAATAGGACAAATAATGGAATGGATCGGGATTTCAACTTTTCTAATGAATAGTGCTTAAAGGGTGTAACATAAATGTATATAAGGATAAGAGGATAATAACCATGGTTAGACACAAAACTATAGACGTCTGGTTTTTTTTTACTGAAAATATAACCAGAGAGTATACAAATTGGATAGTGTGGGACCGTATGTGTGGCACTAATTGAGCCCATCAAATAGTCTATTTGCATGTTTGTTAATCAATAATTAAGACGATGTTAATGTAGTTTTCGAACTTTTGATGGAATCATGCGACCCATCAATTGTAAGTTTCTAACTCACTGGATCAAGTGACCAAATAGAAAACTCTATTTTACCATGAGTTTCGGATGCAAATTGTCTTGATACAGACTATTATAAAATATGTGTATTTTATTAAAACTTTGTGTTGAATAGAAAGTTGGATACAATAAAATAGACATTATTAGTTGGGGGCCCATCACATATATAAAGAATTAATAACGAATTATCTTCTTTGAATACAAAATAAAAACCGGTTCTAGAATGTTGTAATCTTTTTTGAACCGGTTTGCAAGTTTAAGATACTCGCTACTCTAGGTGAATCATATAAGATATCCTATCCATATGATTTTCATCTGTTATTATAATTCAGCAATCAATGTCTACTTTCATTTATCAAACATGAAATGCGGACTCCTCAGAGATATTTACTTTCTACAATTTGTACGCATATGATACAAAATAGCGTGCGTGTTGAGCATTCAATTTGGTACTCCTCCGTCCTAAAATAAGTGTCTAGTTTGACTTTGTGAAATATTTTTTTTAACTTTAATTTTAAATATTTATGTTTATATTATGTAATATTTGATGAAAATTATACTAATGAAAATAAATTTAAAATCCAATCAATTCATATATTTTGCATTAAGTATTATATATAAAAAAAATAGTTAAGCTCAAAATTGAAAATAAAAAAATTAAAAAAGTCAAAATGAATATCTATTTTGGGACGGATTAAGTTTTTGCAAAATATATTTAAAACATTAAACAGGTATGGATTAATGAATTTCCACTTAACCCCCAAATAAGCTACTTATTTGATACCATCAGTTAATGTTACTTGTTATTCTCAAAAAAGAAAAGTTAATGTCACTTGCACCCCTAAATAAAAGTTAATTGCATCACTTATTTTGGATATAATTAGCATGCATTTTTAACATTCGGTTTTTTTAAGAAAACTTGTAAGAAATTATCAGGTAAAAAATGAACTTCTATTGACCCCTACCCTCTAAAAAAAGAAAAGAAAAAAGTAAGCAACTTGTTTCCTATCAATTAGTGTTACTTGAACCCTCCAAATAAGCAGCTTATTTGATCCTATCAGTTATATTACTTGAACCCTTTATTTTGCGCTTGCAAATTGTCATATATGTCCACTTATAGGATATCCGTATTTTGACACTCGTAATCAAGGTTTTTAAGATCAGATCCTACCTAAGATTGTTTTCGTCTTTGTAAGATTGTGATCGTAAGATTGGATCGGGATCCCTAAGATCATACAATAATGTCATTTTTTAATGATCATTGTAATATTATTCAAATTTACAAATTATTATATATTATAAATACGAAATTATATGAATATTTCATGAAAATGTTGTCATAAATTATGAATATGAAATGTCTAAGAAGAATTACATGTTATTTTTTAAATTATATAAAAACATAAACCATAAATTTGTAGTTTTTTAGTTTGTGGTTCGTGAAAAGTAAGATCGGAATCCTATAAAATCTTAAGCTTGTTAAGATCCTACGTAGGATCCGAATCGTTTTTGCTTTGTAGAAATCGTAAGATCCTAAGATCCTATCAGAATCTTCAACTATGCTCTTAATGAACTAAAATAAATATATCATTTCTCCTTTTTTTGTGATCGTGTGCAACACATAATTTTTGTTTTTGTTTTAGATATATTTAGTGTGTTTTGAACATTCATTTGGTATATAATATAATTATATAATATACTGGCTCTTTTAAAAAATTTAAAAGAAATTATTAAGCTTTCACAATGATGATTTATAAAAAGAAATTGTTAAACATAGCCCTAAGGTTATGTTTAAAGTATTCAAATATGCATAAATTATTCATATCTTTTAGTAATTATTGTTCAACTCTGCAGTTAACTTCCATCAACCAACTTCATGTACTACAAATTAAGCATGTTTATTTTTAAGGGGCATTTACATATATCCCCATATCCCAACCAATATTTACATATTTCCCCAAACCTTGCTTTAAGAGCATTGTACATCATGCATTAAAAACTTGTGTTTGGAAAAATATGTAAATATTGGTTGAGATATAGGGATGGATGTAAATCCCCCTATTTTTAAAACACAGCCTTTATCTATAGCAAAACCCTTTATAAAAAAATATATAACAAATTGAAGAGTTTAATATTTTTGTTAACCATATCATAAACTTCTTTTTTAATTTATGTACTTGATCTTCTATGGATCCCGACCCATAAACAAGTAAAAAAGAATAAAATAATAGGCAAATCCTATTAATTAGTGTTATTTGAACCCTCTATATAAGCATCTTATTTGATCCCATCAAATATCTTACTTGAACCCTTTATTTAGCACTTGCAAATTGTCAAGCATTGCTAGTCCATGAACCCTATATAAAGAGAACCATTTCCCTTTTGTTGAAGCACACTTTTTTCTAACCAATCAATCCTTTTGCCTAAAAACAATTAATCAAATGGGGAAAAGGATCCAATTGACTCTCCCCGAATCCCCTTTACCTTCAACACTTCCAAAAATGAAAAAAGTTGCTAATAAATTTAAGGAAGTTAATCTTCACGGAGTGCCAACTTTACTTCATTACTATGAATGCAGCCCTCCTCCAGATCCGGGGTACCCTGGGTTCACTGTCACATTGCGAGATCAGCCGGTTGTCTACAACAAATACTATGTAGAACTTGAGCAATACCACGATAACTGTTACAAGCAGGGTGGTCGTGTTGTTGGGCTAGACACAAAGGTGGGAAGCTGGTTGGCTGGCCGAGCAGTTCAAACAAGGGTGGCAGATCAAGGTACAACAAGGATACGTGTAGATAAGTCGGACCATGTATTGGGGCTGTTCGTTATGCCAGTGTTTCTTAATGGGGATACTCATAAGCAAACTGTCGGAATCATCGAGTTGGTCACGATTGTACCAAAAGAAAGTTATGTTGAAGATTTCTTTCAAATCCACAAATTGCTAAAGGTAAGCTTTCATTTAGGTTCAAACGTTAGTAGTATTTTACGTAGAAATATTATTGTTTGTTTCTTGAAGTCATGAACTCATGATACAGCTTTTGTTATGTCTTAAAATTTTGTAGGATGAAGGCTTAGACTCAAAAGGTATGGAGAAGATGATAAAAGTTCGATACGGGAAAGATCAAATAATCAAGTTCTCATTCTCTATTTCGGCTGAATTCAAGGACTTGAAGAAGGAAGTGATAGAGAGGTTTAAGACATTGAAACACGAACGTTACTCAATTGAGTATGAAGATACAAATGGTAACTCTATTCTAATTAAAAGTGACAAAGACCTCAAGGGTTGCTTAGAAGAATCAGTTTCAAAGGAGAGAACCGTCATCAAAATGTATGTGAAACTTGCAACATAAGAACATAACGCCTTGTGTCAGGCTGTCAGCCTATTCCAAATAATGCTAGTGTCCTGCTTTGTTAAGTTGTCATATTTCACCCGGTCGAGTACTTCATATCCGAATATAGCTCATAGCGGTCAAATAGTATTTATATGTTGTTGATTTGTATACTGTGTTGGAACTTGTGGTGTAGTTGCGTGTTGTTTGTCCTTGTGAGCCTTTATATATGAACAATACCAGCATATTGCTTTTTATTCAAAGAATATGGGAGTATATGATTGATTGTGAAAGTGGAAATATTGGTTTGCAATTTATGGTATGTCATAAGAACTGTTTATGGTATGTCAACATTATGATACGACCCTGTTAGGGGTTGTATCAGGATAAAACACCACTTCAAGCGTGTGCGAGCTCCTTAAGAAATAGAAGAGAAGAACTATAGAATTATTGGTCTTAAACTTGATTGATTCATTCATAATAATGATTCGGTATATATAACCGAATAACCCTAGCTTGTAAAACAAGCCAAACATAAAGACATATCTTGACAATGACACTTTCCTAAATGATGCACAAGACATATCCTAAATAAATATAATATGACATAAAGCCCGGGTGTATCATTCCCACTCGAACACCTGTCCCCGGTGTGGTCTTGAAAAATTCTCTTGATCCGGGATCCCATATCCTAATCCTAATCCTAGTCCTATCTTCCACCCCATAGTTCTCCGCCTTCCACAACCAATAATACTTTTTCTCTTCCGCCTTCCACTACTGGACATAACACAACACCATTCTTTCGCCTTCGCTACCCATATGCGTAACACTCCCCACTCCTTCAAAAATCACCTTGCCCTCAAGGTGATATTGAAGAATATGCCGATTGAGAGTCCGATATCCATTTCCACACAATCTCTTTCATACTTTTCTTATTTTCTGAAAATTCTTCAAACTTGCTATGAACTTCATTACTCCCATCAATATCAAAAACACCATCTATCGCGTTATTAACCACATCAACACCAATATATTCAGCGATCTAACGACCTTTTAATCTCAGGTGAAGCGAATTCACTTTGTAACAATGGAATGATATCTGATTTCTTTTCAATTATATGCTCTTTTCCTTCTCTCCTGCCTCAAACCGAGCCTCACTATATGTGCTAAGGAAGGCTTATCCAAAGTTCTAGGCCTTGCCTCAACAGTTTATTTGTAGAACGTTTAAGTCCGGAGATATAAACGATGTATAAAGAATCAGAGATCCCTGTTACGATTTCAAAGTACCACAAACTCACCGTATTCCCACACCACCATTTGCAAAAGCTAGAGAGTGCGATTTCGGCCTGACGCAATTACCGGGATGCCATGAATAATACTCTGCGACTAATAACTCAAAAAAAAATTTTTTTGATGAATAATACCGGCGAAAGAACGGATGAACAGGCCCTCGTAGTGACGATGAACAAGAATTTTTCTTTTTTTTAAATTAAAATTGTAACCCTAATTTGGTAGCCCTCTCAACGAGGACTCTCAATGAAAGCACCATTGATACGACCGTTGGGGTTGTATCAGAGCACCACTTCGCGTGCAAGCTCCTTAAGAAATAGAAGAGAAAACTATAGAATGGTGGTCTTAAACTTGATTGATTCATTCATAATAATGATTCGGTATATATAAAGAATAACCCTAGCTTGTAAAAAGCCATAAGACATATCTAAACAATGACACTTTCCTAATATGACACAAAGACATATCCTAAATAAATATAATATGACATAAAGCCCGGGGTGTATCACATTACATATGATGTGATGCACAATACTATAGTTAACTAGTTGCAAAAAAAACCATGCATCCACTATACCAATTTCCAAATCTCGCGACACGGTTTTTAGCAACGACGGATGTCGTCAGCATAGGTCTACTAAACAACAAACAATCCAATTGGGACGATATAAATATTTCACCGATACCTTTAGCGACGATATAAATCGCCGTTGTTTGATGTTATAATAAATATTTTGAAGCCATGAATATATTTCACGAAATACCACACAGATAGTTAATCGCTGGGATTTTAAAGATATAATCAAAAGTTTTACAAAAATTCAATGCATTATATTTGAAAGGATCAAGGTATTCGTTCGGTTCGGAAAAAGAAAGCCGAAAAAACAAATAGGGAGAGCACTAACTAATTAAATAAAGCGAAAATTACATCGGAGGACACTGTCCACCACCATATGACTCGCAGAGGACTAGATTTTTTTACTTTACCCAAATGGACCGATTGGTCGCGAAGCATACATAGCGACCAAAAAACTCAATACGTGTCGCACTGTAAACTAAAGTAGCACCAAAATTAGAAAAATAAAAAGGAAAAAAACAAAAAACAAATCCATTTTGTAGGTCGCGAACGTTTTGCTGGATTAAACATCGGGCTAGTTTTAAAGATGTTATATGGAAGGATTGGGGTAATTACCCATTGTATATGATGTAATGTGTGTGGAGGCCTTGTTTTTTGGTCCCCTTGTTTTTTAATGAAAGTCTTTTTCCAAAAAAAAAAAAGGGTCGCGAACGTTTGTACGTGACCAAAGATATTTCGCTACAAGACAAAATCAATTAAAAATGAAAGTTATAAGAAAGGGCAAAACTTACCCCTAAACTTTTTAATATATACAATTTTATTTATATAGCAAACTTTATTCATCAAATATCAAGCAAATATCTATCAAATTCCTAATAAAAAATACACCATTGTGAAGAGCTCTGAATAACGAACAAAACAAACCCAATATCAATATAATTTTGACGTACATACGATTTTATAAAAAAATGTTAAAGTTTGATATATTAAAAAAAATGCAATCAACATTAATTCATGCATTTATTAAATGAGAAGAATATAAAAAAGCGCAAAATCCAACTTGAACTTTTTTATATTTACAACATTTTTATATAACAAATTTTATTCATTAAATATCTAACGAATTTGTTAATAAAAAAATATTGTTGCGAATAATACGGATTATAAACAAATGAGTAAAATATCATGTTTTAAGCGTGCATGCGATTTTTTATAAAAAAATATTGAAGTTATATATATATATATATATATATATATATATATATATATATATATATATATATATATATATATAAATATATATATATATAGGCCATAACCACGCTAGAACCTGCGTCACGATAATTAATGATTGCTTATTGTGAGTGTTTTGTTTAGCGTTGAAATGTAAACAACCGATTTAAATGCAATTGCAAACGGTTGATCAGCACGATAACCAAAAGTCTAGGCAAAATTCTAACATCTATCAAACAACATATAAAACATTTAATGAAAATGAAAGTAAACATTACATCAGTTATGAGATAAAAACAACTAACAACACACGCTACTTGTCGTAAAAACTAACAAAGGATGGGATTAATGGTGCCATTGTTAAGAAGAACTTAGTACTAAAATTAGCATTAATGTGATTAGCCCAAAATAAAAAATGGGCTAAGGCTTATTTTGTAAAAGATTTTAACATTTAGCCCATCTTTTTAAACGGCGTATTTAGCTTATTGAAAGTTAAATATGCACTAAACGCATATATTTTCTCTTAATTGTAAAATATTATAATCGTTTTTGAAGAAAAACTTATATATATAAACATATATATATATGTTTGTGTTTGTGTTAAAAAAAACAATTTATGGGTTTTAAACGAAAAACTTATATATATAATACATTTAAGGGTTGTTTTCAGAAGTATTGCGAAATTTATGAATCCCCTTGAGTCAAAATGGGATTTTCCTTCAAATTTATTTTGAAGTATAATACCTCCCAGAGGATAAGATTGTTAAGATTGTATACCCAAGTCTTCTCTGTCAGAAGAATTGGTAATCTTAATAAATCATATAAAGCGAGAAAACAGAATAGTTAATTAAGAAATGAGTGAGATCCATATTCTTATTAACATGGTATTAGAAACAAAAGGATGAATATGAAGATGAATCATCAAACTTGGTTTTCTCAAAACCATACTTAATTATAGGGGGCGTTGTTGCATTCAATGTCATTTCATCGTTTTCAAATGAACGCCTGGAAATTATATATTTACAAGCATGGAATGTCCGATTCGAACTCTCGACCACGAGATGCACACATTAGCGAATGAGAATTAAAGTTAATAATTAATGTTTATGTTTCCGATTAATTATTGCACATTAAGTCCGGTTAACGATCGTTAAGTATTTAACGGAAAAATGACTAACGACCGTTAAATGAAAAAGAGAGGACAGTAATGGAAAATCTTGAAAGAAAAAGTTATGGGTTTTCTTGTGGGCTTGTCCTATGGCCAGCCACAATGGGTTGTCCCAACCCAATCCCTAACTTGTTCCCAAAGTATCACTCTAATATATAGGTTCTAGGGTTTCACACACTTGTGTATTGAATTAACCCAAGATCTCCTCCTCTCTCTCCATTTTGGCCAATTTAACAACCCCATTTGTAAGGAGTTTGGTTTCGTTTTCTTAAAACGAGGACGTTAGATTCTAGCTAAACGCTTGATCTTTGGTTAATTTGTGTACAAGAACGTGGTTGTATGGCATTATTCTTACACCAATTAGAATTCTTTGTTTCCTCAAGTGATATTATCGCAAAGTATGACTGCTACTTATACGCTTAATTAATTTATTTGTTATGATCTTGCCTTCCACAGTAGCTTCTTTGACAGTTTTTATTTATCGTGTTTGTATATATCATAAACTCAACAGTGTAAGATCTCATCTATCTTGTCAAAGATATGTAAGATCTTGGCTCATTTTGTTTATAATCCAGAGCTATTCGCAACAATATTTTTTTATTAACGAATTCGTTAGATATTTAACGAATAAAATTTGTTATATAAAAAGGTTGTAAATATAAAAAAGTTCAAGTTGATTTGCGCTTTTTATATTCTTCTCATTTAATAAATGCATGTTGATTGCATTTTTTTTAATATATCAAACTTTAACATTTTTTTATAAAATCGTATGTACGTCAAAATTATATTGATATTGGGTTTGTTTTGTTCGTTATTCAGAGCTCTTCACAATGGTGTATTTTTTATTAGCGAATTTGATAGATATTTGCTTGATATTTGATGAATAAAGTTTGCTATATAAATAAAATTGTATATATTAAAAAGTTTAGGGGTAAGTTTTGCCCTTTCTTATAACTTTCATTTTTAATTGATTTTGTCTTGTAGCGAAATATCTTTGGTCACGTACAAACGTTCGCGACCTACAAAATGGATTTGTTTTTTGTTTTTTTTTCCTTTTTATTTTTCTAATTTTGGTGCTACTTTAGTTTACAGTGCGACACGTATTGAGTTTTTTGGTCGCTATGTATGCTTCGCGACCAATCGGTCCATTCGGGTAAAGTAAAAAAATCTAGTCCTCTGCAAGTTATATGGTGGTGGACAGTGTCCTCCGATGTAATTTTCGCTTAAATAAATATATAAAAGCTAACTTCTTTGAGTAGCACCTAGTTGAGCAGGCAAATAACTTCTTTAAGTAGCACCTAGTTGAGTAGGCAAGTAGCTTCTTTCACTAGTTGAGATAGACAAATTACTCAAGGTTATCCAAATCTCAATAAAAATGTTACATAAATTACTAGAGACTTAACTATATGATCTAATGGCATAAAGATTAATGATCTAATGGCGTAAATATATAATCATTTTAAGCTAAATAAATTTGTAGTATGCATTGTTCAAGGGCCTATAACGTAAAATGGCACAGCGCCCACGAAACTCACGAGACGGCTCTGTATAATAGCACGATCAAATGGGGAAGTGACTCAAATAAGTGCATTTGTTATTCAATCTTACTACAATAATTGAAATTTATGTGGTATAGTAGGTACTCATATCATTTACAAGGAAAGACAGTGGGCATTCAAAGCTCTAATGATCATTTATATAGAAGAACGAAGGCTTTGGAAGGTTTGTTGTTTGCGACTTGAAACATTAAAAACGGACCATTGCTTATGGAAAATGATTTGCACACTCAATCTTTTGATTGAGACACACCAATGACACACCAACTGATGCATTAAATAGTTGTATAGAGTACTTCATTTTAACACTATGCAACTAAATAAATATATTCAAGGTTAATCATCATTTGATCTATTTTGTTTACAGGAATGTTAAAGTGTGCGTTACATACAAATTACAGTGACTAGGACATTTCTAGTTTAGCTTACAAAGTTTTGTTGCCTTATGTTCAAATTCAAATGATCAACCATTTATTTGAAGTAAGCAAAATCAACAAAATACTACGTAATACAAAAATACTTAGAAGTGCAATCCTTGTTTATATATGTGTTTTAAAATAACCATGGTTAGACACAAAACTCTAGATGTATGGATATTTCTTACTGAAAATATAACCTATATGCAAATTGGATACGTGAGACCGTATATGTGGTACTAATTGATCCCATAAAATAGTCTATTTGCATGTTTGTTAATCAATAATCAAGACGATTGATGGACATGTGGCAATGTTAATGTATTTTTCTAACTCGATTGATCAAAGTGATCATATAGAAAACTCAATTTTCAACAATAAGGTTTGGATGCAAATTGTATCGATACATAGACTATTATAATAATATTGTGTATTTTATTAAAAGTTTATGTTGAATAAAGTCTTGAATAGAACAACAAATGAAGTTGGATACAGTAAAATGGACATTATTAGTTGGGACCACTCAAATAACGAATTCAAAAGAAAACCGGTTCTAGAATATGAACCGATCCAATGCCATGTGGACCGATTTGCAAATTTAAGATATTGGCTACTCTAATCATCATATAAGGTATCCCTATGATTTTCATCTTTTATTATAATTCAACAATCAGTGTCAAAAATTTTCATTTATCATATATGAAATGATGACAATTTAGAGAAATTTACTTTTTACAATTTGTACGTATATGATACAAAATAGCGTGCGTTTTGAACTTTGAATTTGGTATATAACTTGAGTTATTAAGTTTGTGCAAAATATATTTAAAATATTAATGAATTTCTATTGAACCCCCAAATAAGCTGCTTATTTGGTACCATCAGTTAATGTTACTTGTTATTCTTTAAAAAAAAAAAAAAAAGAAAAAAAAAAAAAAATGTTACTTCGACCTCTTAAATAAAAAGTTAATCATGACCTAAATAAGTTCATATTTTATGTTCCATAAATACCACTAGTTCAAACTCTATAAATCATAACCCTTTGGCCTCTTCTTCCTCAACAATCCATACCCTTCCCCTGTTTTAAATCTTTTATTCTTTAAACCATGTCTTTCAAAACCAGAGTCCAAGCGTTCTACAATAATACTACAAACCTGAAGTCCCCGACCCTCTTCTTTTTTGCCTTTATCAATTCAAGTTAATGATGAAACATAAAGTGTTATCTGGAATACATTCCCCAAGATCTTTGACAACAATATTTACCCAGCCAAGTAAAGTAAGTAAAACACCACAGGTTCAGCACACCTTATGTCAATGACGGAAGGTCAACCATTTCATATACCTCAACCAACCAAAACCTTTATCGACACATGGAAGAGTTGCGGCCGATAAGGGTTGTAGTTTTGTCGTGCTGTTCACAAAAGTGGAAAAATGGTTGGTTGGTCAGCAATTCAAAAAAGGCTATGCGATCAAGGTAAAATATCGCTACGATGGGTCTCACTTACCAAGAATTGGCCGCTTATGCCAGATTCTTTGTTCAAAAATACAACAAATTGTTGGGATCATTGATTCGTCACAATTGTACCAAAGCCAAGCTATGGTGAAGAATTCAAATAATTAGCAACTTGTTAAATGTGTTAGCTTTATTTTAGTTGATCGTTATAAGATAGATTGGTCCCCGTGCATATATGTTTATCATTGTCCAACAAATAAACTCAAAGATATTAGAAATGATAACTACCAAAGTATTAAGTGGACATATTTGGCACAAGGGGTTAATCGAGCCGGGCTATAAGGCTCTCGGTTTATATTATAAACTAAAGTAAATTTTTTATTTTCATAAACTTGTTATAAATATTTGATTTTACTTCAACTAAACTAACCCAATACTAATAATACTACAAAAAATGTATGTCCGACCGTTCTCATACATCTCTATAATGAGTAATTAAAGTTTATTTCTCATCCTTCTCCATTTTGGGCATTTATT